>CM053036.1:181542160-182039339 GCA_028564925.1 Lithobates sylvaticus
CTGGAGGAGAAGGGGGAGGAAAAGACCCCAAAGGGAAGGGGGAGGGAAAAGAAAATGGGGAAAAGGAAAAGCAAAAAGGGGGAGGGGAAAATAGGGGGGGAAGGGGAAAGGAAGAGACAAGGAGACAGAAGGTGAAAATAAGGGGTGTGTGAGAAAAACACCCTAAATTGAAGAGGAGAGAAAAGTTCCTCTAAGGTGAGCATGAACATATGAAGGTGAAGCGTAACAACTCAGGTGCAGGTGTGAACAGGTAATGTAATGTGTACCTAGTTTGCAAAAGTACCAAAGTACGGGAGCCCGGAGAGAGAAGTCCCACTGGTAACAAAATATATGCCAATAGTTACCCCTTGCTCTGTTAATTTCCCCCAGTCGCTGCGGGAGGCTCTACTGGGTACGCCTTGTGCTCTGTTTGCACCGGGACTTGGGTAAGTAGCCTCATACTTTCATTACTCTTTCCCCCTCTCCTACTCAATTGTACTATTCATATAATTCCCTCATATACTCTTGACTATATTGTCATTGGTCTTGTGTCTACTTACAGTTGTAGTTCCTGATGAAGCGGTTCATCACGTGAAACTAGTCGAAGTACTATGTATGACCAAGTCACCTGTGTTTTAATTCTATTGTTATGTATTTTGTATTAATACATTTTTTGTAAGTTTTTACGACTGTCTATATATTCTATTTGTACTTTTCCTAAACTTGCTCTCTTGCTTCTGGTGAGGCCTGGTTGGGGACCAGACTCCCAAACCCCTATTCCATTAAGTCTTGGATGATGTTCTAAATTTTATACTCACTGATATTATCCTTAGAGGCCACCCATTCCTTTTTACTTTGTATGCTAAATTGTGCTGTTACCATTTTATGTAACTTTTTTTTCATCCCTTTCATGCTTTCCTAGTTACCAATCATATTGGGTGACAATGGGCTCCATTCACAAAGAGGTATCTTACCACATCCGAGTATGTGCTAAGATACCGCTCAGCGGTTTTCAAAACTTTTTCCCATTTACAAAGAAAGCTGATAAAATACTTCATTCATTATTTTATGGAGTGATGCAGTATTTTAGTAGTGAAAACATGCAGTAATTTAACGCCTGGCAGTAGCCCGCGTATTTATTACCGTTAGAAAAAAACATGGTGTTAAGGTGCAGGAGGCCACCACATCCTTCATAACCAATAAGTCATCAACTGTCAGCAGGATTCCTTGCCGACAGCTGAATGTAAAAAAAAGAATTGCCGGCAATGAAAAAAAAAGGAAAACAAAACGGCGTCCTTCAGGTCTGGTATGGATTTAGTGGGGAACTCCTGTGCTAAGGGAACTCCTGTGCCAAAAAAAAAAAGGGCTTGGGGTCCCCCCAAAATCCGTACCAGACCCTTATTCAATCATGCAGCCTGGCAGGTCAGAAAAAAGGAGGGGATGAGCGAGCACCCCACCTCCTGAACTATACCAGGCCACATGCCCTTAACATGGGGAGGTACCCAAAGAACCTTTTTCCCCATGTTGAAGGGCCTCTTCCCCACAACCCTGGCTGGTGGTTGTGGGGGTCTGCGGGCAGGGGGGGCTTATTGGAATCTGGAAGCCCCCTTTAACAAGGGGGCCCCCTTATGCCACCCCCCATGTGAATGAGTAGGGGTACCCCTATTTATTCACCAAGAAACCACCACCAAACACCAAGACAGTAGGCAGTTTTGGACAAGTCCTTTATTGAAAAAAAAAATGGCCTGCATCCAATTCGCATAGGTGTGAACCCAGTCCTAGTGTTGGTTAGTAAGATATCTGGAAACAGTCTACCAGTCATACGAATTTATAATATTTGACAAAGATGGTCTGGGAAGTAGCACGTATTGTTACTTGATAGACAACATTCAGATACATTTTTGTGTGCAGATTTTTTTTGTATTGAGCGTGTTTTATAATAGGTAAAAGTGCAATACCATCTAAAAGCTATGTCTCACAATTTCCTGTAAATAGGTCAAGGGCGATTTTTAATTGCTTTTGTAGCCAGGTGCCCCCCCCCCCCCCACCGCCACCACCACCATGAAGACAGCAGGAGAAGTGGGCTGAGCGCTGCTGTGCCTGCTCTCATCCAATTGCCCCCCCCTTCCCACCGGTGTAGCTTGAACGGCTATGATGTGACAGGGAAGAGGGTAGTTGTGTGAAAATCCCTCGCTTCACTCCTTCTCCCACTCCCTTTTGACTGCAGTGACTTGAGCCAATCTGTGTCAGGGAGGCAGCTGTGTGGATGATGACGTGGCTGCACAGAATCCTGGGATTGTAGTGTGTGTATGCTCTTGGCTACATCAGTGAATGTGGGCTACATACCACATTACCCAATAAGCCCTGCATCTGAGTACAGGACAGCAGAGTTTCCCAGGCAAAATGTGCAACCTCTGTTGCTGAGGTGTCTGCACCCACACCAGAGTACCAATAGACTGAGCCACTAGAAAGCTTGATGATAGGGAAACTGTGGAGTGCACATCGCTGTCCAGCGTTCACCGTCACTGCTGCATATCGGCGGCCTGAGAGGGATATGGAGAGTTCAGGGGTGCCAACAGCCAGAGTCACCTGGGTGCAAAGCAGAGTATTGGCTTATCGCTGTGTCTGACCTGATGGTACGCTGCAATATTTCTGGGACTAGTGAGCTGCTGCTGAAGATTTACTATCTGCTACTAGAGAGACTGAGCTCTTTAGGAACTGACCATACAGCCATCTAGTAGCCGTATTGCTGCTCGCAGGCTGGACTGGGACTATTCTCATGTGCACCAATGGTACAACTGGGCCCCAACGCTAGCCGGATAAGGAGTTAGGACTAAAGACTATCCCTTTGCAGCTGGTACGAATGAAACCTTCACCTATTGCTTATGTTAAGAGGTACAACTCAGGGGACTTTGCACCCAATGCACCCTATCCTAGCTATTCTCCTAGAATGCACTGTAGACTAGTTATAACACTATCATTTACATTGCAGTTAATAACGATATGCACTATGTATTGCTAAACTTGCTGATTCATGAGTTAATCCCAGTCTAGTGGTACAGAACTCTATTCTAAGTTACTTTAGCATAGCGATTACGTTGTCTAGAAAACTGTGTCTGTATCTACCTACTGTATGCATATTTATGCCCCTACCATTTACACTAACTCATACCAATACATTGAGTTAATTTTTGATGCACATGAGAATAGTCCCAGTCCAGCCTGCGAGCAACAATAAGGCTACTATTTTTCTTACCACTAAAAGGTCTTGTGTCTATTTTCTGGTACTAATTCACAGTCAAGCTAAAGGTATCAATACTTTTTTTTAAATGGAAGATGGATATAGGTGGGCCCAGTTCGAGATCAAATATCTCCATCAAATATATGACACTGGTAGACTCAAATCATTTTCACAGTTACAAGTGGAGTTGGGAGTACCAAAAAATTGGCGTTTCAATATACCAGACTAAAACATGCAGCACAATGTCAGTTCGGGACTAATCCAATCACATTTGCTAATACCAACTTAGAAAAACTGCTGTTACGACCCGAACACTGTAAACTAGTATCCTCTTATTACTCTGCATTGATGGGGGTTTAAAGTAAAAAAAATACTGAGAATTAGGGAAAGATGGCATATCATTATTCCAGAACTGATGGAAGAAATCTGGGAGAAGGAGCTTAACTCTTATATAACTACGGTCATTTCTGCCAGAGATAAGATGATTCAACTGAGATATCTTCACCAAATGTACTATACACCTATCTGGTTGTTTAAAATGGGGAGGAGGGATACCTCCATATGTCATAAATGTTCAATGGCCAAAGGTACATTACTACATATGGTATGGGAGTGCAATAGAGTCCGCCCTTTTTGGTCACAGGTCACTCAGTTTATAGCTGATACTTTTGACCTCCTGAACATATGCATTGCAGTCCCTTCTGGGAATTATTGGGGACCAGCTTATGGTGAACAGCACGCAAACACTTCTAAATTTATTATTTTTTTATATTCGCAAATTAATTGCAATGCACTGGATTAGGACGGTAATCACCTTACGTTATCGGCTTGGAAGTCTCTGGTCAATTCTAATGTCCCCCTATATGGAATGACTAACTTTAATAGAATTTGGGCCAAATGGGTGGAATCCATGGAGACGGTGGCTGACGGTCCTTGAGAAGGGGGAGAGGTGGCATGATACCTTGGAAGATTTATGTGGTAGATGCTGTATGCATGCTTACAATGTGATGTGTGTGCTCAGAAGACATCATTAAACACTGTATAGTATAGGATGGTCTTTGTTTTGTTATATATAATTCATACAAAAAAAAAAAAGGGAAAAGCTTTATGTACGTAACGGTTACTGCTGAAAGTTATCTGAGAACTAGTCATGTATTGGAAAAGCATTGTTATACTTGACCTTTTGCATACCTAAGCTCTGTAAACTGCTTTCTTTTTCCTTGTTTTTTGCAAGGTATCAATACTGGTGTTTTTATAAACACTTCCAGTGACATTCAGTCAACTAGGTATGTGAGAGGGGCTAAGGTTGTTCTTGGATTTGAAGCACAGAACAGAGGACCCAAATTACTAAGTGGCTTCTTCAGGCTTGGTGCTACATGTGGGAGCTCATCTGGGATTTGAACCGGAACCTCATGCACGTATATACTATTGAGTGGAGAAGAGGGATTCCCTAATGTTTCCAAGGAGTCAGTCTCCAATAACTCTCCAAATAACCAATGAAGCCGAAGCCCACCCGATACAGCTGAGGGTGCCGGACACCAACCTGGAAAGTCCCAGCCAGGCACCACCAGAACCAGAGGTATCTACCACAGCACCTGTGACACACGCAGGGTTCCCTCCTGCTTCTTTTTTTTGCTGGTTTCTGATGTGAGGAAACTGGAAGAAAAGTTTGTGAAGCAGGCATCCACACCTGCCAACTGTGGATACAAAAAGCTGTGGTTTTACTCCGGAAAGACTCTCATACCCTCAGGGGAAGATGACTTTAACACCTGGGTAAACCAAGCTGTACAGGCAATAGAGGAAAGGGAAGTATTTGACGCCATCAAGAGACAGAGAGTAGTTGAGAGTCTATGTTCCACACCACCCACTGCTGACATCATCAGGAACCTAAAGCAAGACAAAACAGCACTCCCGCAGAGTGTTTGGAAGCCCCACGAGAAATTTATGAGTGGAGAACTGTGCAGAGCTGACTTGCTTCTTTAACCACTAGGCGTCCGCGCTATAGCTGAAAGACGGCTACAGTGCTGCGCCTAATTGCCGGGAGGGTGTCCCTGGACGTCCTCCTGTTTACTTCCGCGAGCGCATCAGGGAAATTTTGTGTTGCCCGTGTCCTTTGGGCACAGCCAATCACAGATCGTGCTAAATGGCCAATCACAGCGGCCATTTAGCACTCGATCTGAGTGTCCAATGAGAGATGATTTCATATGTAAACATATGAGATCATCTCTGATTGCCGGTTCTCCCTCCTCACACAGGGACCGCGTGTGAGGAGGGAGAGCTTCTTGCTGCAGTGTCAGTGAGTGTAAAAAAAAAAATATACAGTGCCCACAGTACCTGTCAGTGCCATCTGTCCCCTGTGCCATCTGTCATCAGTGCCACATCAGTGTCACGTGTCATCAGTGCCACGTATTAGTGCCATCTGTCATCAGTGTCACGTGTCATCAGTGCCACGTATTAGTACCATCTTTCATCAGTGCCACCTGTCAGTGCCACGTTCTATCTGTTATCAGTGTCACGTGTTATCAGTGACACTTATCAGTGCCATCTGTCATCAGTGTCGCATGTCATCAGTGCCACGTATTAGTGCCATCTGTCATCAGTGCCATGTATTAGTGCCATCTGTCATCAGTGCCACGTATTAGTGCCACGTGTCATCAGTGCCACATATTAGTGCCATCTGTCATCAGTGCCACGTATTAGTGCCATCTGTCATCAGTGCCACATCAGTGTCATGTGCGATCAGTGCCACATATTAGTGCCATCTGTCATCAGTGCCACATCAGTGTCACGTGTCATTGTCCTGGTGCTCTAGGGCCTTCAAAAGTGTAACAGGTAGTCAACAAGTTAGATGTGTAATTTATGCTCCTAGAACACGTGATGGTGCTCCCTGTATGTTTGGCCTCTCTAAGTGGTTAGGCTGTGAAAAAGTCCCATGTGGTATCGTAATACTCAGGAGGAGTAGCAGAATGTGTTTTGGGGTGTCTTTTGTGGTATACACATGCCATGTGAGAAAAATAACCTATTACAATGACAATTTTGTGGGGGGAAAAAAATCTTAATTTTGCAAAGAATTGTGGGGAAAAAATGACAACATCAAAAACCTCACCATGCATCCTACTAAATACATTGGAATGTCTACTTTAAAAAAAATGGTCATTTGGGGGGTATTTGTACTTTCTTGGCTTGAAGAAATGAGATAGGCCACCAGTACAGGTGTGATCAATTTTTTTATGATTTGCACCACAGCTTGTAGACTCTCTAACTTTCACAAAGACCAAATAATATCCACTATTTTGGGTTATTTTTACCAAAGATATGTAGCAGTATAAATTGTGGCCAAATTTATGAAGAAAAATTAATAATTTGCAAAATTTTATCACAAAAACTAAGAAAATGCTTTTTTTTTCCAAATTTTCGGTCTTTTTTCATTTATAGCGCAAAAAATAAGAAACCCAGAGGTGATCAAATACCATCAAAAGAAAGCTCTATTTGTATAAAAAAAAGGACAAAAAAATCATTTGAGTACAGTATTACATGACTGAGTAATTGTCATTCAAAATGTGAGAGGAATGAAAGCTGAAAATTGGTGCCCAGTTGTCAAGTGGTTAAACATTTGTATTAGTGAAAAGGGAAGAAGTTGTCAGTCTTTGTCACATGATTAGACACATTTCTTCATCAAGTCCGGACAAGAGACCAGAGTCAAAGACCCGGAATCCTGACTCTTTAAAGGGGCACGGACAAGGCGTCACTGTATAATAGTCTCAGTCCAGTTCGGGGTCAACATAAGAAGTTGAGAGTGGAATGCCCCCTGTCCTCAAGTTACATAGTTAGTCTGGTTGAAAAAAGACACAAGTCCATCCAGTTCAACCAATAAAAGGGAAAAAAACAGCAAAGCATGGTCAAATTTGCTCTAGCAGGGGAAATAAATCCTTCCTGATCCCCTGAGAGGCAATCGGATATTCCCTGGACCAACTTTACCTATAAATGTTAGTACCCAGTTATATTATATTATATATATTATTATATATTATGTACATTTAGGAAAGAATCCAGGCTTTTTTTAAAAACAATCTACTGAGCTGGCCAGAATCAGCTCTTCATAGTTTCATAGTTAGTAAGGTTGAATAAAGACATCAGTCCATCCTGAGTGAGTGTCTACAACTGTCCCTATCCCTGTACATTGCACACTCACATCAGTCCCTACCCTCAAGGAGCCCACAATCCAAGGTGCCCCATTCATATACTAGGGCCAATTTTTTGGACAGAAGCCAATTAGGCACAGGGAGAACATGCAAACTCCAGGCAGGTAGTGTCGTGGTTGGGATTTGAACCAGCAACCCTTCTTACTGCTAGGTGAGAGTGCTAACCACTACACCACTGTGCCGCCCTAACTCTTGAGGGAGTCTATTACACATTTTCACACCTCTTACTCCAAGGACTTAATAAAGCGCATGATCGTGAAATGCATTGTCGGGGCAACAAGGAGGCTTGCATTCCACGCTGGCCATGGCAGCTTCCTCTTCCAGGTACTGTGCTTCTGCCCAGGGCTCCAGTGACGCCATCCACACGCTGTTCGTGGCAGCTCTCCTTCCGAGCACCGTACTTTCGCCCAGGGCTCTAGAGGCACCATTCACGCACGCCGGCGGGTCCGGCATGGATACATTGCCTGCTTTTCACCAATTGCAGCTCCATTATTAGGCACAAATATGAAAAAAGCCATTTCACAAAATGAAACGTAATGGATATACCAATTAGTCGATTGCACCTGCAGGGTTGAACATAGGTTTAGATATCAATTGTTTTCTTACTTATTATTCGTTTTATACTTTTTACACATGATTTTTATATATGACGTGTATATATATATATATATATATATATATGTGTGTATCTATTTCCAAAATGTGTTATTTAAATTACATACCGTAGTTACATAGTTAGTCAGGTTGAAAAAAGTCCATCCAGTTCAACCACAAAAAAAAAAAAAAAAAATTGACATTGTATAAGTAGATTTTGATAATATAATGCCCTTTGCAATATATGTATAGATTTAAACCTCAAAACCTTTATTTGTTTATACAGGAATTAGGTTGGGTTTATTGTGAGCATCAATATGTCGACCGTTATACTTCCGATACGCGAGAGTAGATCATCATAGGGGGTACAAATTTGGCGATTGATGCAGTTTCATGTACGCACGGGAGGCCAACAAATGAGAGCACCAATAAGGAGGCTGTTACACTTCCTGTGGTGACAGGAAATGAAAATATATACATCGTAGGCGGTGAGAGTAGTATGAGGTTTGGTTGTAGTGGGCGGGACTTAAATAAAAGACAGCCAGTCACGGCCCCCCTTAGCTTCCGAAGATGTCCAGTGGGAGGGGCGAAATGCATCAAGAAAGGACCATACACACGAGGTTCAGTGACAGCTGGCAGCACGCCAAGGCATCGATTTTTCTGTCTGTATGCCTCTTTTCGATGTAAGTGCATTTCTTTTTGTGATTTTAACAATACATTTTAGCAATATCACACTATGTGCATCTCTCTTCATTTGGCACATGTACTGTCTATATCACTACAACGGAGAAACATTAATGGAATAATAAGAAGGAAACATCTTGGTTTATTGTGGAGACCTTTATTACCAATAGTGAAAGGAGACATCCTGATCGTTGTTGGATAAAGATCTTGCGTGTTTATAGCTTACTGCTGGTGAGTGGGAACTAGGGATGAGCCGAACACCTCCGGGTTCGGTTCGCACCAGAACGGACCGAAAGTTTGCACGAACGTTAGAACCCTAAAATCGAAAGTGCTAATTATAACGGCCAATATGCATGTTATTGATTTTAATGATGCATGAAAAAAAAAAAAAAAAAGTTAAATATTCCTTTAAATATGGTACCTGGGGGGTGTCTAAAGTATGCCTGTGAAGTGACATGTGTTTCCCATGTTTAGAACTGTCCCTGCACAAAATTACCTTTGTAAATGAAAAAAAGAAGCCATTTAAAACTGCTTGCGGCTTTAATGTCATGTCTTGTCCTGGCAATATGGATGAAAATCTTTGAGGAAAAATGGCATGGCTACCCCACCCCCCCCCCTACCCCAGCCTAGTACCAGCCCCTTTGGGTCTTGTATGGATATTAAGGGGAACCCTGCACCCAAAATAAAACCCTATACCTAAAACCCTATATACTCTGAACTGCAGTATACAGGCGGTGCAAACAAGACAGGGACTGTAGGTATGTACTGTATGTATGGACTGTTGGTGTATACTGTGCTGTGCTGGAGGCACACAAAACACACTAACTCCTGCAGATGGCTGTCTTAGGTGACAACAGGGCAGATACAGTGTAAGGTGGTTTAGTGTGCTACTGCTGTGCTATACTCACACAGCACACACACACACTAACTCCTGCAGATGGCTGGATTGGTAGAGAACAGCACTGAGAAGAACACACTATCCCTGCCTATTTTTCCTCTATCCCTACACTTTCCCCACAAGCAAAGGCTGAGAAGAATACACTATCCCTGCCTATTTTTTCTCTTTCCCCACACAGAAATGATTCACATATAGTGTGTACATGTACAGTACACTGTCACTGTTCCTCAAGCCGGAACACACTACACGAGGCCGCCGGCCTTATATAGTGTGGGGCGTGTACTAAACCCCCTAAGCTATAATTGGCCACAGGCATCCTGCCTGTGGCCAATTATTGCTCTCCTCGCCGCTGGCTCTATGATTGACCAAGCATGCGGGGTCACAGTGCATGCTTGGCCAATCATCAGCCAGCAATGCACTGCAACTGGCGCAGTGCATTTTGGACCGTTCACATCATACGAATTTGATGCGAACGGCCCTCAGAGTTCTGCCCTCGACGAGCGGACGATAGGCCGATGTTCGATTCGAACATGGGTTTGAATCAAACACCGGGCCCATCCCTAGTGGGGACACAGGAAGGGAGCACAGAGTGGCACGGGAATCCTCACAAACAAGAGTCTACACGTGTATTTTGCATTGAAAGGACTTTATGCCATTTTGCACTTTATTGCACTATATGTATTTAATTGCACTTTATTTTATGGTTTATTAAGGATTTATTTATTATTAAGGATATTAGTTTGGAGCAGCGCTGAGTATAATATTTTGTATCACCTGTTAGGAGACTACTCACTCCTCTTGTCTCAGAGCATGACACTCCAACTGACAGTGTACACCCCATGATACGGCAAGTGTATCGGTACCTAGTTCAAGAACAGAAAGCCCCAGCGCAAGGAGTTAGTTATGGTGATTGTAAAGGAAAAAATGCTACCATCGCAAAAAGACAATATAATATGTGTTACTCCATTAATTCAGTTTTCTGAAATCAAATATAAGCCACCCTAGAGTGGAATATCTAAATTGTAACCGTTGGATGGATTGCACTGACTTTTTAGTTTAGTTATATCATACCACTTCTTAGTGTGCCAAAAAACATAAAAATATTTTAAATATTTAAGTGCCCTATTTCTTGTGAGAATCCTCACCAATCATACACCAATACAGATGTTTTCACACGATATTATCACCCATCAACAAAGTGCTAGTGCAAAAAAAAAAAGATATCATTTCCTGCAAAGGAACCTTTCTAAAGAACTGTTTTGAAACCAACCTAGCAGAAATTCATGTATGGTATCAGGCAATAAAATTCAAAAAATTTGTCAAAGTGCAATGTGCCACACAAATGTACCAAAAAAATATAAACAAAACATCAATGTCCTTCTTTTGAAAAATACAATGTGCAAACAATTTTTTATATATTGTGCAAAAAAATATTATGTATCAGGGTACTATGAATGTCCTTTCCAGTATCCCTATTTCTTGGTTCAGTGCTTCAACTTCCACCCTTATCGTGCCTACACCACCACCTAATAGAAATGGCCACTCACCAGATGAATGTGAGTGTGCGCCTTTGATTCATTGCTGGATAACCACTCCGTTATGATAAACCGGTCAGCAGCCTTTCCAAGCAATATGACAGTATGTGTTGCTCTATTTATTCTCATAGGAGAAAAAAAAGCCACCATGGTATAGTACGTCTATGCTTTTTATTAAAAATATTTAAAAACAGCAGTTACACTCACATTTTACAGTGCCATTAAGCCGGCACTAAGTTGATCAAGCCGTGTATGTGGGGTGGGCAATGTCGGCGAATTCGCCTCCATGTTTCCATGTCAGCGTGCGCCTCAGCCCTCGCTCTCATTCGGCAGGAAGTGATGAATATCTCCCAGCAGCCTCTACGCGTTTCAAATTTTTGTTTGCGTCAACAGCACTTTATTGATGAAATAAGAATATATTGCAAGCATTTTGAAAACTGCATGGATACTATTTTGTTTATTAAGGACAATAAGTTCCATTGCATATATATGAAAACGAGGGCTGCACCTATAACGATACAGGGACAAATTGGGAATATGGAAGGGCTGAAGGTATGGGAGCTCCAGTCTATTGAGGAAACAGTTCTGTCTTTGTTATTGTAAGTTTTTTGGTATTGCACATTTTTTGTAGTTTA
Organism: Lithobates sylvaticus; assembly: GCA_028564925.1. NCBI lineage: Eukaryota > Metazoa > Chordata > Amphibia > Anura > Ranidae > Lithobates > Lithobates sylvaticus. Next base: position 181,553,929 of record CM053036.1, read on the forward strand.
AATTTGGTAAATAAACTGTAACACAAAATAACCTCAGGTTATAACTTTTTTTTTTTTATCTAATTTATGTTTTAGTATGTTTGCCACAATGTCTCACTACTTGCAATTTTCCTTAAGAAATAATGTTTGTGAACCTGTAATGTTTTTTGCCTGGAGATCCTGCCAGCAACAGCACTTCCTATTTCAGGCTGACAAGGTTCAGCTGCTGTCCTGCAATTAGCAGCAATATTGTCAGTCAGACAGTCAGCCCGTCATGTGCACTCCATTAGTTGCTCATTGAGCTGCCCATCACATCTGCAGTAAACATGTTTTAATATTTATATAACCCAATAGGGAAGATTTACTAAAACTGGTGCACATAGAATCTGGTGCAGCTGTGCATAGTAATGTACCACCCTGGGATTTAGTCAGGGAGCTCCTCACAAATGTACTTGCCAGGAATAGTTATCTTGGTCGATTGATAAAGATCTATTAATTTCTCCCCAAGTTTGGCCTTGTTGCACTTTTATCTTCTACCACTAGGTGACCGGGTACTTGGTGGTACAAGATATGAGAAGGGCAACCCAAGGTCAGGTTATGAGTATATGAGGTATCTCAGCCAATGGGCAGGGGTTTTCTTGACTCGCTTGGCCTACTGGGAGAACCTATATATTCAGGGGAGGTCAGGTGATCTAGGTGCTGTGCCACCTGGACTCATCAACCTGTTTTAGTTTACAAGTGTCATACGCCCCGGGCTTCTAGGCCAGAGATTGGGCCTATCCCAGGGGTCATCTGGCTGCCAGGCTGTGTGAGGGCCTATCCAGAAGTAACAGGGCAGGGTTGGGATTGCAGCTTGCAGTCCAACCAAAAGTGATGGTTCTGACAGCCAGAGAACCTGTCGTGGTCGGAGGTAGAAGGGAAGCTATCGCCACAAAGAGACCAACCACCGTTACCAGGGACCACAGTGAGTAACTGAAGCAAGTGCCAGAACCATATTCTCACCATAAGGGCGCGGTGGAAACTAGAGCGGTGATTAAGTCAGGGACCCAACCCGTGGAGGAGACACTTGCAGGGCAGCCTTCTGAGTCAAGCCAGGGACCTCGCCGGTTAGCAGGGGTGAAGCTTGAGAAGTATCTGGAGTGACAAGCTAGGGACCCAGCAGGGAAGCGTGGGTGACGCTTGAAGGAGATACCACCGCACCTTTGGAGGAGCTCAAGGGATTCAGAGTCAGTGAATCAGTGGGTCTGTGAGAGACCGGGAGCTCAGTGTTGAAGAACAAGAGACAATTGTAGTGAAGCTGAAAGGACTATTTCATTGAGTTAGGAACTGTTAAAGACTGTTGCCATAGGAGACAGCAATCCTGCAACTGCAGATGTGGCTTCTTGCTGGGGTCTTTCCCTGCATGGCTGTTCTCTTATTGAAGTCTCAGAGTCTGCCAATTGAATTTGCAACTATCTAAGGGTGTCCTGGCCCTAACCCTCTTTCCCCCAAAAATACAATAAGGACTGTTAAGAGAAATAAAACCTCTTTTACATCCAAGAAGTGTCTGGCGCCCAATAACTTTGTCCATCTTGCACCCACCATGCCTCACATCCCACCACATACAGAAGGTTGTCAGCTATCTTTGGCCTGAAAAGTCCATATTAGACAGGACAAGCCCAGAGACCTTGCTACAGTAACCAATCAGCTTCTAACTTCAGCCTGCTCAATTAAGCTTTGACAATAAGCCCACGTTCACATCGGGCCAATTTGGTATGTGAGTAGACATGTCAAATTGCATGCCAAATCGGTGGCTATTGCCGGCAATGACACCGCCCGAATCTGTGCGATGCCGACTTTGCTGCGATGCACCGATTCGCAAAAGTAGTTCCTTTACTACTTTTGGTGACTTTGGGGGCAATTTGAATAGACATCTGTGCAGGAACCCGCACAGATGTCTGTCAAATCGCCCCCGAATTTGGACTGACTGCATTGCCGGTTTGAAATTGTGCGAGTTCAGCTGAACTCGCACAATTTCTAACCTGCAGCAGTGTGAACCTGGGCTTAAACATAGAAGTTGTTACAACGCACAGCTGCATCAGACTGTGTGTGCACCAGTTTTAGTAAATCTCCCCAATGTGTTCACACATAATGCAAACAGTAATGAAGATTATGGCAATAGCCCTTTAAAAATAGTATATACTGCACTGTGTATAAGAAGAGTCCAAAAGTCCATAATACATCATCTGATTATAGTTATAATTAATTGATAACCATGTTATGATCATGGTTATCAGCATTTGTGAAAAATAGGGAAATTCCAGCCATAATAACCAAATATTGTTAAAGGAGAAGTATGACCAAAGCTTTTTTGGCTGTACTTCTTTGGATCATAGGAGTGCAGTTTGTTCTAGACTCCTGTGACCTGTTGTGAGCCATCAGATGGCTAAAGCCCACTGTCTGCTGATGTCACTTAATTCCAACTTTACAGAAGCAGTGGGAGACAGTTGCAGTATGGGACCGATGCTGCATCCGCCTAAATTATTATTTTTTTTTTTTTTTTAACAAACCCCATACTTCTCTTTTAAGATATAATTTGAATCACTATGTCCTAAAATGTGATCTTGGATCCTCAACAAAATAGTGTTCCTAATGAAGGAGGAGTTTCAAAGTGCAAGAGTATCTTGCAGCATTGGAAAGCTGGGCTTACAAGAAGGTAGGAATACTAGCAGAAGTCACTTGAAGCACAGGGGTGCTGGTCTGGGGTGCTGCCTGTAAGAGCAGGGGGAGGGTCTATGAGCTATTTTACTGCTGATGCTAAAGCAGTAGATAACATTTTGTGAATTGAGTCCATTGTTTCTTCTTGCTCTATCTGCCAGGGACACTATCTAAAAACAGACAGAAGTGAACAATAGTCAGAACTTAGGGGAAACCCTACAAGCACAGAAACAATAATAATTAGAGCTTAGGGTGACTGCAGCTCAGCTTCCCTAAACCTTACTGACTAAACTCCAGCTTAAAGTGTTATTAAACCCAGAACCATGCATTCACTATATCTGGTCTCCTACAGTACACAGAACATGGAAATGCAATTAGTTTATTAAAGATAAACTGCAAAATACCTTTTCTCATCAGCAGTATAATGACTTCTATCAGTGTCTGGTTAAAGCTTGTAGGAGGCATTTTCATTCTGCTCGGACTGTCCTATGGGGCTGCAGGTCCCCTGACCCTTTCTGTGGACAGTGCTGATTGGCCCTGTGCTGATCATATGCACCCTCCCAAGAAAAAAAAAAAACTCTCTAGCAATATACACCAAACTGAGCATGTGCAGAGTGACTCCAAAGGCTCCAAAGCTATTGGCTCCCGCTGGTGTCAATCAAAGTCAGTGAGCCAATGAGGAGAGAGAGGGGCCGGGCCTCAGCTGCACAGAGTATTTGAGTATAACATGTTTGTTATTTTTAAACAAACAAAAAAAAAAAAGTCTTTAGTATCACTTTAACCACTTAAGCCCGGACCATTTGGCTGGCCAAAGACCAGAGGACTTTTTACAATTTGGCACTGCGCTGCTTTAACTGGTAATTGCATGGTCATGCAATGTTGTACCCAAACAAAATTTGTGTCCTTTTTTTCCACAAATAGAGCTCTCTTTTGATGGTATTTGATTGCCTCAGGGATTTAATTTTTTTGCAATTTGAAGGAAAAATACCGAAAATTTTGAAAAAAAATTATATTTTCTATTTTTGTTATAAGAAAAATCCAATAAACTCAATTTTAGTCAAACATTTAGGCCAAAATGTATTCAGCCACATGTCTTTGGTAAAAAAAATAAAAATGTTTATTGGTTTGCGCAAAAGTTATAGCGTCTATGAACTAGGGTACATTTTCTGGAATTTACGCAGCTTTTAGTTTGACTGCCTATCTCATTTCTTGAGGTGCTAAAATGGCAGGGCAGTACAAACACCCCCCCCCCCCCATATTGGAAAGTAGACGCCCTAAGGAAATTGATAAGAGTCTGTTGAGCCCATTGATTATTTAATTTTTATCCAAAGTGAGTGAATAATGACAAAAAAAAAAATGTTTTTTTTTTTCAAAAAGTTGTCACTAAATGATATATTGCTCACACATGCCATGGTTATATGTGGAATTGCACCCCAAGATACATTTTGATTCTTCTCCTGAGTATGAGGATACCACATGTGTGGTACTTTTTGGGTGCCTAACTGCGTACTGGGCCCCAAAAACCAATCACCACCTTCAGGATTTCTAAGGGCGTAAATTTTTGATTTCACTCCTCACTACCCATCACAGTTTTGAAGGCCATAAAATGATGGCACAACCCCCCCCCCCCCCCCAAATTACCCCATTTTGGAAAGTAGACACCCCAAGCTATTTGCTGAGAGGCAAAGTGAGTATTTTGCAGCTCTCATTCGTTTTCGAAAATGAAGAAAGAAAAAAATTTGAATTTTCAAAACTTTGTGACAAAAAGCGAGATCTGCAAAATACTCGCCATACCTCTCAGCAAATAGCTTGGGGTGTCTAATTTCCAAAATTGGGTCATTTTGGGGGATTTTGTGCCATCTGGGCATTCCATGGCCTTCCAAAACTGCGATAGGCAGTGAGGAGTGAAATCAAAAATTTACACCTTTAGAAAGCCTAAAGGCAGTGCTTGGTTTTCGGGGCCCCGTACGCAGTTAGGCTCCCAAAAAGTCCCACACATGTGGTATCCTCGTACTCAGGAGAAGCAGCAACATGTATCTTGGGGTGTAATTTCACATATGCCCATGGCATGTTTGAGCAATATATCATTTAGTGACAACTTTTGTGCAAAAAAAAAAATAACATTTTTTTTTTTCCCACAACTTGTGTCAAAATATTAAATATTCCATGAACTCCATGGAATATTCCATGCCTCTCAGTAAATAGCTTGGGGTGTCTACTTTCCAAAATGAGGTCATTTGGAGGGGGGGAGGGGGGGGGGGGGTTGAACTGTCCTGGCATTTTATTCACAACATTTAGAAGCTTATATCACACATCACCCACTTTTCTAGCCACTTGAAGACAAAGCCCTTTCTGACACTTTGTTTACATGAAAAAATATTTATTTTTTTGCAAGAAAATTACTTTGAACCCCCAAACATTATATATTTTTTTAAAGCAAAGGCCCTACAGATTAAAATGGCGGGTGTTTTTTTTTTTCCACACATTATTTGCGCAGTGATTTTTCAAACGCATTTTTTTGGGGAAAAACACTTTTTTTAATGCACTAAAACACACTATATTGCCCAAATGTTTACAATAAAAAAGATGATCTTAGGCCAAGTCCATGGATACCAAACACGACATGCTTTAAAATTGCACACAAACGTGCAGCGGCGACAAACTACATACATTTTTAAAAGCTTTTAAAAGTTACCACGGAGGAGGTCTACTGCTAAAATTACTGCCCTCATTCTGATCTTCGCGGTGATACCTCACATACATGGTGCAATTTCTGTTTACATATGACGCCAGACCGATGCTTGAGTTCACCTTTGCACTACACTACACTTGCACGAGAGCAGGGGGGGACAGGGGTGCTTTTTTTTTTTTTTATTATTTATTTTGCTTTTTTATTTTATTTTTAAACTGTTCCTTTCATTTATATATATTTTTATTTTATTTTTTATCATTTTTATTGTTATCTCAGGGAATGTAAATATCCCCTATGATAGCAATAGGTAGTGACAGGTACTCTTTTTTTGAAAAAACTGGGGTCTACTAGACCCTAGATCTCTCCTCTGCCCTCAAAGCATCTGACTACACCAAGATCTGTGTGATAAAATGCTTTCCCAATTTCCCAATGGTGCTGTTTATATCTGGCGAAATCTAAGTCATGAAATGCTCGTAGCTTCCAGTTTCTTAGGCCATAGGGATGATTGGAGCCGTTATAGTCTCTTAACAGCTCTATGGTCAGCTGGCGGAACCACCGGCTGCATTCTCAGGTTCCCTGCTGGGACAGGAGAGCCAGAGAAGACCATGCAGCCTGTGGGCTGAACAAAAAAAGAGATTGATCGGTGGGTATGCCCACCATTAGAATACCTCCCTTCATCCACCCACTTCTAATGATGGGCATACATGCACCATTTGGTTTTTAACTGTGGTGGTGAAATCACCTCCTACAGCGCTGGAGTCACGGCTTTATGTATCGTGGGAGCAAACGCTGTTGCTGTCAAGATACATAAATCCACACTGCAGCCGAATGGCATACCTGCTAAGCAAATGATGGTTAACAATAAAACAAAGTAACATTACAGTATAACCGCAAGACTTACCATACCTGCAAAGCAAATACAAAAAAAAACATAGTAAAAAGTAAAACATTTTTTAACGCAACCCGTGCCTAAAATATATATATGCCGAAGCATGGGGGCATCCACCCGCAAAAGTTAGGAGCAAATCGCTCCTCTGCCCCTGCTGCCCCCATGCTTCGGCATATATGCTCTTTTTTTTTTTTAACTGTGGTGGTGAAATCCCCTCTGACAGCGCTGAAGTCACGGCTTTATGTATCGTGGGAGCAAACGCTGTTGCTGTCAAGATAAATAAATCCACGCTGCAGCTGAATGGCATACCTGAAAACAAAAAAATATTAACAATAAAACATTGCACAATAGAATTTTTTTTTTTTTTTTTTTACACTTTTATTTGTAACTGTAACGGTTTGGTTCCAGGTTTGGGTCTCTCAAAATGCAATGGCATCTTGGGAGACCCTGTGAAAGTGTGCCTAGTCTGTGCAATGCTGTACCCTACGCTAAAACTCCACTAGTGTATGGTAGCGTTCAAAACATTCACCAATGCAAAGACCAGGATTGTCAGGACAGCGGGGACAACAATAACGCGTGTCACGCCTATATCCACGCATTCTGCAGACACAAAATTTTCTTTGGGGGGGCTCGTTGGGTAGGGGTACCCGGGAGGACATACGGAAAATGCCTCTCATGCAGCCGACTTACTGCATTTGGTTGAGGATGGTGAGGTGGAGCACCGTCTGGAAAACAGAAGGGCTCTGACGATCTCTTCCTCGAATTTAGGGAGGATCTAGTCTGTCCTGAAGCTCTGTATAGCACATAAGCGTTCAGCAAAGCCAATTGAAATAAATAAACAGACACCTTTTTGTACCAGCGTCTAGGTACAGCACCAACAACTGGTCGTTGAGATCCACCCCTTCCATTTTTTGGTTATATTCGTGGACACAGAGGGGTTTCTCCACACCAGTTAACACCAGTCGCTGTAGTAATTTGGACTGTCGTGTCTGCATGAAGGGAGGTAAGAACGAAAACATTCTTATGATCCCTCCACTTCATAGAGAGCAAGTTATTACACTTCAAGCAGGCTCTCTCCCCTAGCCTAAGATGGGAATCTACTAGCCGCTGGGGGAAAGCCCCAGCGATTAGATTGCACGATGCCACATGCTCCAATCTAATAATCAAACAAGTGACTAAAATGTGCAACGCTCATGTAATAATTGTCCACATACAAATGGTACCCCTTTCCGAATAAGGGTGACACCAAGTCCCACAAAATCTTGCCAGCGCTTTCTTATGTAGTCAGGGCAGTTTGTCGGCTCTAAGTGACTATCTCTTCCCCCGTAAACCATAAAACTACATGTATAGCCTGTGGCCCTGTCACAGAGCTTATTCATCTTGACCCCGTATCTGGCACGCTTACCGGGAAGATACTGTTTGAATGACAAGCGGCCAGAAAACTTAATCAGGGACTCATCAACGCAGACAACTTGATGGGGAGTGAACAAGTCTGCAAAATGTTGGTTGAAGTGGTTTACGAGGGGCCGAAGTTTGTAGAGCCGATCGTATCCAGGGTCTCCACGAGGACGACAGAGTTCATTGTTTTTGAAGTGCATGAACCGCAAAATCTGCTCATATCGTGCCCTGGCCATGGAAGCAGAGAACACGGGCATATGGTACATTGGGTCAGTGGACCAATATGACCGCAACGTACTCATTTTAACTATGCCCATGTTGAGGGATAGGCCCAGAAAGGTCCTAAATTCGAAGACTGTAATTGGTCTCCAATCTTTGGCAAGGGAGGACTGGGGATTAGTGGCGATGAATTTACCAGCATACAAATTGCTTTGGTCCACAATAGATCTATAGAGATCTTCGGTGAAAAACAGCGAATAAAAATCAAGTGATGTAAAATCAACTGTTTCCACCTGAATGCCGGGTTGGCTAGTAAATGGGGGAAGTACGGGTGCTGCAGAAGTGGTGGGCTCTCAATTCGGATTGGCGAATTCAGCAGGAAGGACACTAAGAGCACGACAGGCCTGTCTTTGGCTTCTTGGTGGCAGCGGGACACTACTTGTGCTTACCACCTTGAACTGCACTTATGGGACTCGCCACGTCACCAGACGTGATACTGCAGTGCTGGATGTACGACCAGGGTGTACTAGGCCACTGGTGCTTGCCAGTTCACCAGAAGAATAGCGGCGCTAGTACTTGTCTGCTCCATACAAGAGCCCTGCGGTTCTTGCACCTCAACAACAGCAGAAGAAGATTGGGGTCTGGTACGCCTAACCTTGGCAGGGACCACAACTCTGTCTTTAGAGCTATCTGTCATGGAGCCGCTGTCGTCTACAGGATCATATTCTGAGCCTGAATTTGACAGATGAGTGACTTCCTCTTCACTATCTGTCATGCTCAGAAACATGTAGACCTCTTCACTACTGTATCTTCGATTTGCCATTTTGGGCTCTAAATTTACTGGTACAGTAGTGAGACTCACAGGTAAAAAAGCTCCTGACTTTCAGCAAATGCAACAAATGCTACCAAAAAAAACTGTTAGCGATCGCAGGGATCAGGCCTGACTCTGCAGTTATGTGTTTAGTGTTTTGTAAGTGACAGTGATCGATCGATACTGCACTTGGGTGGGCTGGGCTGGGCTGAGGGGCAAAATGCAGGTGCTAGCAGGTATCTGGGCTGATCCCACTAACACTGCATTTTTGGGAACCCTAAACTGCTGGGGACTCTAGTATAGATCTGATAAGATATTGATCCGTTAAGATACTATACTACTAAGGGAGTTGTATGCTGCGTGCATGGGTGTTATCAGTACTGGCACTAACCTGACGCTGCTTGGGGCAACGCAGACCCTATCTGACCCTAAAACCTGACTGATATTAACCACTGGGCGATCAGGGGGTTAAACCTTTATTAGGTAATAAACGGCGGGTATTAAAACTAACTAACCAGCGTCACCATAACAGTTATACAGTGATCACTGGTGAAAGGGTTAACTAGGGGGCAATCAGGTTAATAAAGGTTAAAACCTTTATTAGGTAGTATATGGGGGTACCTGACGCTATAAAAAGCTGACGGCGAACCTAAATACTGACCTGCCTAACTAGCGTCACATGTGACACTAATACGGCGATCAGAAAAAAGATTGCTTAGTGACACTGGTGACGGGGGGTGACCAAGGGGTTAAACCTTTATTAGGGGGGGTTAGGGGGGTTCCCTAGACCTAAAGGGGCCTAACACTAACTGTCCTACCACTTATAACAGTCACAAATGACACCAATGCAGTAATCAGAAAAAAAAAAAAAAAACTGCTATTGGTGTCACTGTGATTTGTGTGCCTACGTGTTCTACTGAATGTGTAGTGTTGGTGCACTTACTTGGATGTCTTCTCTCCTCGGCCCCGGAATGAAAAGACCGACAAGAGGAGAGATGTCATCACTTCCTCTGCCTCTGTTTTAATTTTAAAAGCACAGGAAGCTTGTCATTCGTCAGGAGTGATCGCGAGGGGGTGGCCATGAATCAGTGGCCTCCCCCTCAGCACGGATCGCTCCTGAAGGTAATCCGACCGACTCAGGCACGGGGAGGCCCGATCGGACCCCCCGCCCGCTGGGAGGCAAGGACATACATGTACGCCCATATGCCTGTCCGTGTCATTCTGCCGACCTACATCGGCGTGTGGCGGTTGGCAAGTGGTTAAGTACCAGAGAATGAGGCTCCTTAGGCCCCTTTCACACTGGGGCGGTTTTCAGGCGGTACATCGCTAAAAATAGCGCCTGTACACCGCCTGAAAAAAACAGCCCCATTCACTCCAGTGTGAAAGCCGGCGGGCTTTCACACTGGAGCGGTGCGCTAGCAGGACGGTAAAAAAAGTCCTGCTAGCAGCATCTTTGGAGCGGTATAGGAGCGGTGTATTCACCGCTCCTATACCGCTCCTTCCCATTGATTTGAATGGGACACCGCGGTAATACCGCGGCAATACCGTCGCAAAGCGCCGATACGGCGGCGCTTTGCGGGGGATTTTAACCCTTTTTTCGGCCGCTCGCAGGGGGTAAAACCGCCCCGCGAACGGCCGAATACCGCGGCTAAAGCGATGGTAAAGCAGCGCTAAATATAGCGCTGCTTTACCGTCACCGCGGCTCCCGCCCCAGTGTGAAAGGGGCCTTAGAATGCCTTCTTGGTAAAACATGGGAGCATTTAGGGTATAGGATCATAGAAAACACTTTCCAAGTGTGTAGTATAAGCTCTAACCACTAGATGAAGTGGACACACACACACCTATGGAACATTCAAGGGCAGTATTAGCTGAAATCACTAGATCAAAGCCTGTGAGCCTTTTCAGTTCTATATCATCTAGATTAAAGCAAAACTCCAGGATCTGCGAAAAAATCCACCATTAGTACACCCCCCCCCCCCCCACACACACACACACTAGGTACACTAGGCCTGTACATGTAAATGTGAACAAGCCCACTTTAACAGAAATCACACCCCTCATGCTGCAGTCGCACTACTCAGAAACACACAGCAGGATAGATAGGTTACAGTTTTATAAATGCAAAGCATGTCTGTTCTCTCCCCTCCAGCCACAACAGCAGATAAACCTATTGCCCTTACTTGCTTTACATAATCATTACAGAACTGTAGACACAGCCCATAATTATATATTATACACACTGTACTTTGCTGTAATTCAGTATTAGAAATATTCCTCTTCCTGCTGTAGCTTTACGAGATCTTTCTAACAGCAATCAGTGCTTGTATGGTGTATGAGAACATCCCTATCTCACCAGTACTATGTGTGCGGTCTCATCATTGCCATGTGTACGCAGTTGCACTAGTACCATGTGTGCGGTCTCACCAGGACCATGTGTGCGGTCTCACCAGTACCATGTGTGCGGTCTCACCAGTACCATGTGTGCGGTCTTACCAGTACCATGTGTGCGGTCTCACCAGTACCGTGTGTGCGGTCTCACCAGTACCGTGTGTGCGGTCTCACCAGTACCATATTTACATATCAGTGCCACCTCATCAGTCCCAACTCATCAGTGTCCATCAGTGCCGCCTCGTTAGTGCCCGTCAGTGAAGCAGAAAACAAAATTGTATAACAGAACCAAAGAAAATTGTATTTTCCTGAAGGACTCCATGGCAGCCTACATATGGGTTAATCCCGCCTCTCATACCTCATAGGACCCCCACTCCCATAAATCTTTTTTTTTGTCCTCCTCCTAGGACCAAGGTGTATTCTTACCTTACGGAATGCTTTGATCCAGTCCTGGTGGTTTTGCGCGGTTGATGGCGATGGCGGTGTTCTTTTGGAGTCCATCTTCCCCAGCTATTAGCAGGGAGGACACGGCTGTTTGAAAGCGATGCCTTGAAGATCTTAATAGTCAGCCAGTCAGACAAGCAGCATCATGGCCAAATGTCCCAGCTATTAGCGGGAGGCCCCTTCTTGATATGCCCGGTCGTGCAGTGAGTGTTACGAGCTCCCAGTCCCAGGACGGATCGTGCCTGTGCCGAGGTGGTAATGTATGAATTTGTTTCATGGCAGCCTGTTTTTGTGTGTTTGTTCGTCTGGGTCTGCTCTGGTGTCCGGCCATGGCGGCTGGGATGCATCTGGGTTCCAGTCTGCTGCTCCTCGTCCTGTCTGCGCAGGAGGCTTGGTCCTGTCTGCACAGGAGAGATCGAGGCTTGGTTCGCGCGTGCGCGGTCGGGGCAAGATGGCGGCAGTCGTGCATGTGCGCCGTAAGAGCGGCGTCAGATACAGCGCAGGTACACTGTAGACATCATGACCTCGTCATCGGTGGCAGATTCAAATAGCTGTCAGAAACAGCTGTTGTTTGGCAGGCTCAGGCAGCTACTTCCCCGTGCTCGTGGCTCCGCTGTTAGGTAGGGGGGTATTGCTGCTTAATATGATAATGTCTTGGATTCTTGTGTATCAAGCCTGCTTGCTCATTGCTTCCCTGTATTTTGTTTTAGCTAATTGAATTCTGCTGCTATGGATGTGTCATCACCCCCCAGTGGCCAACCCTTATGCCGCAGGTAGGATGGAATTTTTTTCCCTCTGCCTGTTTTGTTTGGGTTTTCAGGAGCAGGTTAACCCTTTTCTTTCCCTCAGTCCTTCTAGGTCTGAACCTCAAGTTTCGGCACGCGAAGATAATGACAAGTCTAGGTCGCAACCCCATCATTCAACGTCAAGTTCTAGACGTCCTAGATCATCATCCAGACACCATAAGGAAGGCTCAAAGTCTGTGTCTGGACACCATTCTTACCCCCATTCCAGCCACTCTGAGAAAAAAAGCTTGCTGGGGATGTAGAGCTCAGGTTCCAGAGGGTAAATCCCTCTGTGAGTTGTGTTACTCTCAAGCTGTGAAAGAAAGAGTCGCTGAGGACCAGCAAGTGGAGGCTCTGGTCAGAAAGGTGATTCAAGAATCTATAAGCAAGACAGATTCCGGACGTACATTCAATCCTCCTTCTGTTCCAGCTCTAGTTACTGAGGTGGTCGATCCTGAGATTCGAGCCCTCTTGATGTAGTCTCTCTTTGAGTGGATCCTCGGATAGCGAGGCAGAGATGGATGAACCTGGTGCAGGTTTTGATTTTTCTCAAGTTCCACAGTTGGTCAGAGTGGTTAAAGATGCATTGAGATGGGAAGAACCCTCTAAGCAGAGGAAATACTTCAAGCATCTCAAGAAAGGCCGCCCAAACTTTCCCTTCCTGGGGGAACTTGGCAAAATCATTTCAGATGAATGGGGTAAGGTTGAGAGAAAGAAATCCCTAATCTCCAAAATAGCAAAGATGTATCCATTTAAGAATGATGAGGTAAAGCATCTGGAGTGGGCTTCTCTTATTGATGCGGCTTTAATGAGGTTGGTGAGACATGTTACACTCCCTCTAGAAGATACTGTTTCTTTTAAAGATGGTTTAGAAAGGAAGATTGATACTGATCTTAAACGCATCTATATCACCGCAGGTATGGCTTGCACAACAGCCCTGGCTTTTGCAGCATTGTCCAAAGCCATGGAATCCTGGACGGATGATGTGGGTGCAACTTTAGGAAGCATTTCTGAAGAGTTGGTCAAGAACTCACCAGTACATGAGCTGAAGATGGCATCGGCCATCCTGGGTGAAGCATCCCTGGATATCATTTGCCTAGTAGCACGTGTCATGCTCTCCTCGGTCACAGCCAAACGTGCCTTGTGGCTGTGCCCATGGGTTGCGGATCCTGCCTCTAAACAGGCATGGTGTAGAATTCCTTTTGAGGGTGCTTCCCTCTTTGGGAATAAGCTTGACTCAGCTATTACCCGTGGGGGGAAATCAGGATTTTTAGCCCAGGACCGCCGTCTTCTGGGTCAGAAGAGCTCAACCCAGACAAGAACCAGAGCGTGCTAGGGATGCACGTCGTTACAGGCCTGGCCGCAAATTCAGAAAGAACTGGAAAATAAGTCAGCCTTCCCGCCAGAAATCCTCAAAAGCAACCTTTTCTGGAGGACGAGAGGCTTCGAAGTCCTTTTGATAAGCGGCCTGTCCAGGCGGAGCAAGCCGGGGCTCGTTTACTCCGTTTCCAACACGTCTGGACAGCCTCGATTCAAGACTACTGGATCGTCAAAACAGTCTTCTCAGGACATACTTGGGTATTCAGCAATCTACCCACACACCGGTTTGTTCCGACAGTCCTACCACACTTAGAGGAGAAGAAGCAAGTTCTTCTATCATATACAGACTCCCTCATGGCTCAAGGAGCCACCATTCCAGTACCAACCGAGGCCAGTCATCGATTTGACACACCTGAACCCCTTTATCAAGAAGGGAAAGTTCAAAATGGAAACACTGCTAACAATACGTCAGACAATACAACCAGGCGACTGGCTTGTTTCAATAGACCTGAAAGATGCCTATTTCCGAGTTCCAATTGCAAGGGAATTCCAGATGTACAGTGCTGTGAAAAAGTGTTTGCCCCCTTCCTCATTTCCTGTTCCTTTGCATGTTTGTCACACTTAAGTGTTTCGGAACATCAAACCAATTTAAACAATAGTCAAGGACAACACAAGTAAACACAAAATGCAATTTGTAAATGAAGGTGTTTATTATTAAAGTGAAAAAAAATCCAAACCATCATGGCCCTGTGTGAAAAAGTGATTGCCCCCCTTGTTAAAACATACTATAACTGTGGTTGTCCACACCTGAGTTCAATTTCTCTAGCCACACCCAGGCCTGATTATTGCCACACCTGTTCACAATCAAGGCATCACTTAAATAGGAGCTGCTTGACACAGTAAGGTCCACCAGAAGATCCTTAAAAGCTACACATCATGCCGAGACCCAAAGAAATTCAGGAACAATTGAGAAAGAAAGTAATTGAGATCTATCAGTCTGGAAAGGGTTATAAAGCCATTTCCAAAGCTTTGGGAATCCAGCGAACCACAGTGAGAGCCATTATCCACAAATGGCGAAGACATGGAACAGTGGTGAACCTTCCCAGGAGTGGCCGGCCGCCCAAAATTACCCCAAGAGCGCAGCGACGACTCATCCAAGAGGTCACAAAAGACCCCACAACAACGTCCAAGGAACTGCAGGCCTCACTTGCCTCAGTTAAGGTCAGCGTTCATGCCTCCACCTTCAGGAAAAGACTGGGCAAAAATGGCCTGCATGGCAGAGTTCCAAGGAGAAAACCACTGCTGAGCAAAAAGAACATCAAAGCTCGTCTCAATTTCTCCACAACACATCTTGATGATCCCCAAGACTTTTGGGACAACATTCTGTGGACCGATGAGACAAAAGTGGAACTCTTTGGAAGGTGTGTGTCCAAGTATATCTGGCGTAGAAGGAACACTGCATTTCAGAAAAAGAACATTATACCAACAGTAAAATATGGTGGTGGTAGTGTGATGGTCTGGGGCTGTTTTGCTGCTTCAGGACCTGGAAGACTTGCCGTGATAAAAGGAACTATGAATTCTGCTGTCTACCAAGAGATCCTGAAGGAGAATGTCTGACCATCTGTTCGTGTAATCAAGCTGAAACGAACTTGGGTTCTGCAGCAGGACAATGATCCTAAACACACCAGCAAGTCCACCACCGAATGGCTGAAGAAAAACAAAATGAAGACTTTGGAGTGGCCTAGCCAAAGTCCGGACCTGAATCCTATTGAGATGTTGTGGTATGACCTTAAAAAGGCCGTTCATGCTCGAAAACCCTCTAATGTAACTGAATTAGGACAATTCTGCAAAGATGAGTGGGCCAAAATTCCTCCAGGACGCTGTAAAAGCCTCATTGCACGTTATCGCAAACGCTTGGTTGCAGTTGTTGCTGCTAAGGGTGGCCCAACCAGTTATTAGGTTTAGGGGGCAATCACTTTTTCACACAGGGCCATGATGGTTTGGATTTTTTTTCACCTTTAATAATAAACACCTTCATTTACAAATTGCATTTTGTGTTTACTTGTGTTGTCCTTGACTATTGTTTAAATTGGTTTGATGTTCCGAAACACTTAAGTGTGACAAACATGCAAAGGAACAGGAAATGAGGAAGGGGGCAAACACTTTTTCACACCACTGTATCTCAGATTTGCAGTAGATCAAAGACATCTTCAACTTACATGTCTCCCATTCGTGCTTACAACATTGCCTCGGGTATTTTCGAAGCTCTTACTGGCGGTCGTGGCTTTAGACAGGGTCAGACACATCCGGTTGCAATACTATCTGGATGATCTACTCCTACTTTCACAAGACAAGGAGCAACTGTTGTCTCATCGGGATCAGGTCATCTCTACAGTCTCTGATATTCCTCAGAGCCCAATTCGACACGGTGAAGAGCGCCATCTCCTTGTCTCTAGAGAAAATTCTCGTAAACCGGGACAGGATTCACCTTGCAATGTCATCATCCCTTCTCAGAGCCTCACAATTTCTCAAGATAATCGGCACCATGGTAGCCACAGCTCCCATGGTGAAATGGGCACAATGGAAGATTTCAGAACAGTGGGATCCAGGGTCTCGAGACCATCTTGTCCGGGTAACTCCTTCCATGCGGGAGAGTCTCCCCTGGTGGCTGCAGCGGAAAAATCTCCTCAAATGCCATTCTATAGCACCTGTCTCCTGGTCACGGTGACAACGGATGCCAGCAACAGAGGTTGGGGCGTTCTCTGTCTGACGGAGGTAGCAAAAGGGAAATGGGATTTCCCATCCCGAGGCGTAGTCTCGAATGTGCTGGAGCTCCGAGCCGCCTTCCATGCTCTACAAGCTTTTCTCCACTTGACATCAGGAACCTCAGTTCTCCTAAGGATGGACAATACGACAGCAGTGTCGTATATCAAGAAGCAGCACCCGCAGTCTCTCCTTACTGAAGGAAGTAAGTCCGATCATGGCCTGGGCCCAGGCAAACTTGATGAATCTGATGGCTGTTCATCTTCCCGGAATTCAAAATGTTCAGGTAGACTTTCTCTCAAGGTTTTCCCTGGACAACAACAAATGGTCTCTCCACACCGAGGTGTTCAACTGGATTCTGTCTCTGGGGATCTTGCCGGAAGTGGATCTGTTTGCCTCCCCGTGCAATTTCAAACTCAAGAAATATTACACGAGATGTCGTTGTCCCCAGGCCTTCGGAGTGGATGCCCTGACGGACCAGTGGAGATTCCACAGGGCTTATGCTTTTCCCCCAGTTCCAGTCATTCTTCGATTTCTATCGAGACTCAGGTGGGAAGAAGCCGAAGTAGTGGCAGTGATTCCATATTGGCCCAACAGACCATGGTTCCCCCTCTTGATGCAGCTCAGTTACCGGGATCCAGTTCCTCTCCCCTCCGCCAGATTTCCTGTTGCAAGGAACATCTCTTCATCTGTGCCCATCCCATCTCCATCTGATGACTTGGTTCTTGAGAGGGGAAGGTTGGAAGCGCTAGGATGTCCGAGTACAGCCATTGCTACTTTACTGAATGCTAGAAGGCCAGATACCAACAAAGTTTACTAAAAGAATTTGGTCGAAGTTTGCGGACTATGTTTCTACAACTGACGGTTCCTGTATTGATCCAAAGATACAGGATATTCTGGGCTTTTTACAAATCTGTCTGGATCTGTCCTTATCAGTGAGTTCTTTACGGGTTCAGGTTTCCGCAATCTCTGCCTTCACAGGTGTATCCTGGGCCAAACATCCTCTAACAAGGCAGTTCTTTAGAGGAGCAGTAAGGCTTAGGCCTCAAAGAAAACCAAGATTTTCCAAGTGGGATCTTCCTTTTGTCCTGGATTTTTTCTCAGAAAAATAAATACAACATATGAATCAGTCATCCATTAAAGATCTTTCTGTCAAAACTGTCTTACTTGTAGCCATAACATCGGCCAAGAGGGTCTCCGAGATCAGTTCTCTGGGATCCAAGGAACCATTCCTTACTTTCTTCCCTGATCGTGTAGTATTGATTCCTATGCTATGATTAAATCCTAAGGTATCATCTGTATTTCATGAGAATCAAGAGATTGTTCTTCCAACTTTCCGGATAGCTGAAGATTCTAATTTTCATCCTTTAGATGTTGGAGAAGTTTTAAAGCAGTATTTAGAAGCCACAGCTTCTTTTCGACAGTCTGATCATTTGTTAATGTTTATTTCCATGGAAAGAACAAAGGATTGCGTGCTTCTTCCAGAACCATTGCAGCTTGTATTGTTCAGGCCATCCAAGGGACTTATAAGGCTAAGGGTTTGGCTCCTCCTGGAGCAGTGACCGCTCATTCTACTAGGAGCGTTTCTACATCGTGGGCGGCTTCCCGTCATGTATCCCCGGAAGTGATCTGTAAAGTGGCCCCATGGTCATCAATTAATAAATTTATGACGCACTGATGTATAGAGCCGGCTTCTTTGTCTTTGGTTAATTTTGGTTTGCATGTCTTATTTGTTGACGGTGCCAATTAAACCTTTCTTTTCTTTAACCAGCAATTGCCCACCCGGGTGTGTATGGCTAGTTATTTCCCATACGTAGGCTGCCATGGAGTCTGTCAGGAAAACTGAAAATTTATATCAAATACTTACCGTAATTTTCCTTTCCTGATGGACTCCATGGCAGCAGGTGTTCCCTCCCATTTGCTGGAGTAGGCTAAGTTACGGAACACAGTCTCTGACTAGAAGCAAAGATTTATGGGAGTGGGGTCCTATGAGGTATGAAAGGCGGGACTAACCCATACGTAGGCTGCCATGGAGTCTATCAGGAAAAGAAAAATTACGGTAAGTATTTGATATAAATTTTCATATTTTTTTTTCAAAAATGTTAGTCTTTTTTAGTTTGTTTAGCAAAAAATAAAAACCCCAGAGGTGATAAAATACCACCAAAAGAAAGCTCTATTTGTGGAAATAAAATTATAAAAATGTAGTTTGGGTACAGTGTTACATGACCGCGCAATTGTCATTCAAATTGCAAAAGCGCTGAAAGCTGAAAATTGTCCTGGGCAGGAAAGGAGGGAATGTGCCTGGTATTGAAGAGAATTTAGTGCCCTGCTTAGCTTAGTATCTTCCGCAAATACAGAGATTGAACTGTTTACCCCATCCTCCAGGTGGTTTATGAACAAATTAAATAGGATAGTTATTTATTATTATATTTGCAACCCTGATAATGCTATTGTACTGGGAAATCTTAATATAACAGTTTTTGCAGTGGTTCTCTGAGACCTAAAAATTATTTAAGGTTTCTCACATGTTTTAAAGCTTGAAAAGGTATGCTTTAGATGGTAATTATGAGGATATATGAAATTCAGTATAGACTCATATAGTGTAAACTTTGAAAAACTTTGCAAAATGTTTTCCATAGGAATGGTAGATAGCTGACATATTTGTGCTTTGGTCTATTGGATTACATTTTTAATTTTTACTGTATTATTATGTACCCCTGTTACCTGAAATCATTTGCAATTGATCAGTTACTGGCAATAAATGTGTGATAGTCATCTTGTGTTTCTTTTAATCAGGTCTGAGCTATTGTCGCTTCTACGAACCTACAATTGTTATCATGAAGGAAAAAACTTCCAGCTACGGCATCATGAGGTAAGAGCATAAATATTTTAGATTACCTGCTACCCAGACATTAATACACATAAGCGGGCATATTAAAGGGCAAACCCTGCCAAATAACTAAATGCATATTTTAAACACATTTAGAAACTGATTTACTAAAAGATTTAAAGAGTAATCACCATACTTCCACTTCAAATCCATACCATAGAAATTTTTTTCCCTTCTTATCCCTACCTAGTAATACCGAACCTCACCACATACCGGTACACCCTAAGCTTATTCCCTCCAGTAAGCCCACAAAAGTACCACCCCCCGTTGCCATCAATTTACAGGGCAATTCAGTTTCAGTGTTATGGTTTAAAGACTTCAGATAGACAGCAGTAAATTACTTAACAGAATGTATAGGTTGACTGGTGCTAGTTTGTATGTAATTACCTGGAACCTTGTTAAGTCCTGATTCACACCTATGCATTTTTAGTGCTTTTTGCATTTTGCAGATTTGCACTACAGAACGTGTTCCATAGGAAACCATGTTAAATGGGCTGTAGTGCAAATCTGCAAAATGCAAAAAGCACTAAAAATGCGTATGTGTGAATCAGGCCTAAGGCCTGATTCACACCTATGCATTTTTTGTGCTTTTTTGCATTTTGCAGATTTGTACTACAGAACATGTTCCATAGGAAACCATATTAAATGGACTGTAGTGCAAATCTGCAAAATGCAAAAAGCTCTAAAAAATGCATAGCTGTGAATCAGGCCTTAAATAGGAAAATAAGGTTAAATGGACTGTAATGCCAATCTGAAAAAAGCACTAAAAATGCATAGGTGTGAATCAGGCCAAAAGTATAATTGCATCTTTGGAGAATTTACTGCATGATAGGGAGCCCAACCAGTAGGATTTTGATATTGCATAGGAGATTGCTGGAATATTCTGTCTGCTACCCTGTGCTCCATATTCATGTTTCCAACTGTTACTGTTGGTTTATTTTTGGCTTTTGTTTTCTAGTTCCTTTTTTTTGTGTTTGTCTGCTAGATTCCTAGTCTGTTCTTGCTGTCCTGTTTCATAATCTTTTCAACATTCTTGTCTTGTCTCCGTATTGTGCTCAGCACAGGACTTTTTCAGATTATGTGCAAGCAGCAGGTTGTGTTTGGCCTGCAGAGAAAGAGGGAGTCACTGTGTAATGACACCTTGAAAATAATTTAAACAGCTGTTTGCAGTGATACCCCATATGTATGTGTTATTCATTAAACATGCAATTGATATGGCCCAAAAGTGATAAAGCGTAATAAAGCACATTAAGGTGAATTCAAAAAGCTATTTTCTCTTGTTCAGTAGTTATTTTCTTTATAATCATTGGGCATAACTCATATCTCTAAGGCTCGATTCACATCTATGCATTTTGCTTTTGAGCGTATTTGCAGTGCTTTTTGCGGTGCTTGCCGCGTTTTTTGACACGCTTTTTTACCGCGATTTTTCTGCGATTTGCGTTTGGGGTTTTTGTATTTATTTTTATTTTTTTACACTGTGGCTGCTTAGCAACCAGCTATATACAGTGTAAAAAAAAAAAAAATGCAAAACGCAAATCGTGGCAAAATCGCGGCAAAAACGCGGTAAAAACGCGGTACTTGCGTTTTGGATGCGGGTCCATTGACTTCTATTACATGCAAAACGCTGCATTTTGCATGAAAAAAAGTCCCCGACCCTTTACAAAAACGCAGAGGAACAAAAATGCATTGATGTGAACACGTTCCATAGCAACCCATGTTAAAAAATGTCCCTGCATTTCTGCAAAATGCAAAATGCATCAAAAAACGGGCTAGTGTGAATGGAGCCTAATGGTTCAGTTCACAAAGGCGCATAACACTCTTCATTTAGCCTGCTCTGTATATAGTGGTATTTTAACAGTACTACCACTATTATAACACTGAAATTTAATAGTTGTAATGCAATAAATGGAGAAGTCAATTAACAAAGAATATCCCATATGTTATTACTATTAACCACTTAGCGTCCGCGCTATAGTCGAATGACGGCCACAGCGTGGACCTGAATTTCCGGGAGAAAAAAAAAAAACGATCACCGGCTTATGTGCAAGGGACATTGGTCCCGAAGAGGCAATTCTGCCTCATCTGTGCCCACCAGTACCCCCTGCCAGTGCCCACCAGTGCTATCTATCAATGCCC
This sequence comes from Lithobates sylvaticus, assembly GCA_028564925.1. Classification (NCBI taxonomy): domain Eukaryota; kingdom Metazoa; phylum Chordata; class Amphibia; order Anura; family Ranidae; genus Lithobates; species Lithobates sylvaticus. The sequence goes on from CM053036.1 coordinate 181,575,340, forward strand.
ATGAGTGCCACCTATCAATGCCCACAAGTGCCACCTATCAATGCCAACAAGTGGTCCCAATCAGTGCCATCAAGCAGTGCTGCCTATCAGTGTAACCAACCAGTGCCGATCAGTGCCCATTATTGCCACCCATCAGTGCCCATCACTGCCACCTATCGGTGCCCATCAGTGCCGCCTCATACCAGAGTATCACCATTTATCATGGTGTTAAAGTAACTTGTCCATCTTAGTAAATTAAGCATATTTTGTTTCAGAGATATTCTGGCTCAACATTCTGTTTTTATGGGCCTTGATATGCGAGAGCATCAAAAAATAAACGTAAACCACCCAAACTATTAAAATAAATATGTGTTCGTAGAACATGGAGGTTCTCCTCTTCTGCATATGCTAGCTACCTGTCTGGCATTCTTATCCAGTAGCTTCAGTGCTTTCTCAGTTATTGACCTAAAACAAGTATGTAGATCAAGTGTTTTGATTTCACTTTGCCTATTGCATATGTGTTCTTGGCTTGTGATTCATAAAGTGCTGAAACTTGTGATAGAGAGGCAGCTAGAATTTTTAGTAGGAAGTAGCAATGGCAGCCTCCTTATTTCTCAGAGTACAGATTTCCTTTAAAATCTAACTCTGGGCAATGACTAAAAAAAAGTCCTTCTGGCTGAAGTACTCACTTGATCTATAATACAGTTCCCTTAATGTAATTCCTTTCTATCACTAGATGTCTTCCAGGTGGAATGCCACCGAAGGTAATTTAAACCTGGAAGACTAAAGACAAGTGCGATCAAAGAAACCAGGAAAAGAGCCCCGTTCCCAGGATAGAAAAATCAGGTCAACAACTACTTAAGAGGCAAAGATTTAACACCATTAACCGCTTCCGGACCAGCCACCGCAGTTATACTGCGGCAGGTTGGCTCCCCTGCGCGAAACCACGTAGCTGTACATCGGCTCGCGGGGTCTGGATAGCAGGCACGCTGCACAGCGGGGGTGCCGATGCTCGTGGCAGATTGTCACGATGACTGCCGGCCACAAACGATTGGTTCCAAAAATGTGTCAGAATTGTCCGATGTGTCCGCCATAATGTCGCAGTCACGATAAAAAAAATTAATAAAAAAATCAGAGATCGCCGCCATTACTAGTAAAAAAAAATGAAAATGCTATAAATCTTTCCCCTATTTTGTAGACGCTATAACTTTTGCGCAAACCAATCAATATATGCTTATTGCGATTTTTTTCTTATTTTTTTACCAAAAATATGTAGAAGAATACATCGGCCTAAACTGATAAAAAATTAGCTTTTTTTTTTAAAATGGGGATATTTATTATAGCAAAAAGTACAAAATAGTGTTTTTTTTTCCAAATTTTCGCTCTTTTTTTGTTTATAGCGCAAAAAATTAAAACCGCAGAGACGAACAAATACCACCAAAAGAAAGCTCTATTTGTGGGAAAAAGGACGTCAATTTTGTTTGGGTACAACGTCGCACAACTACGCAATTGTCAGTTAAAGCGACGCAGTGCCGAATCGCAAAAAGTACTCTGGTCAGGAAGGGGGTAAATTCTTCCGGGGCTGAAGTGGTTAAACTAGTTTTTTGGTTAGCTACCACTTCTTCAGATAAAGGGTGTGACACAAGTTTGATAGCTAATGTAAAATTGAGAAACATTTTTAAAAACAAATACAGCAGCAGACACAAAAAGAAGATATCTCTTCTAATAAAAAAAAATAAAAATGCTTTCTAAATGATCTCACAGTGCATTACATAATATAAAAACACATACAGTATCTCACAAAAGTGAGTACACCCCTCACATTTTTGTAAATATTTTATTATATCTTTTCATGGGACAACACTGAATAAATTACACTTTCTTACAATGTATAGTAGTGAGTGTACAACTTGTATAACAGTGCAAATTTGCTGTCCCCTCAAAATAACTCAACGCCATTAACCACTTCAGCCCCGGACCAATTGGCAGCCAAAGGACCAGGCCCCTTTTTGCGATTCGGCACTGCTTCGCTTTAACTGACAATTGGCTCCCAAACAAAATTGGCGTCCTTGCGGTTTTTATTTTTTTGCGCTATAAACAAAAATAGAGAGACAATTTTGAAAACAATGCAATATTTTTTGCTTTTTGCTATAATAAATATCCCCAAAAAAAATATATAAAAAAAACTTTTTTTCCCTCAGTTTAGGCCGATACGTATTCTTCTACATATTTTTGGTAAAAAAAAAATCGCAATTAGCGATTATTGATTGGTTTGCGCAAAAGTTATAGCGTTTACAAAATAGGGGATAGTTTTATAGCATTTTTATTAATATTTTTTTTTTTTTTACTAGTAATGGCGGCGATCAGCGATTTTTATTGTGACTGCGACATTATGGCGGACACATCGGACATTTTTGACACATTTTTGGGACCATTGTCATTTATACAGCAATCAATGCTATTTAAATGCATTGATTCCTGTATAAATGACACTGGCAGTGAAAGAGTTAACCACTAGGGAGAGGGGAGGGGTTATGGGCTGTGACGTGTGTGTTTTTTTACATTAGGGGGCGGGGCTGACGTCTGACGTCATTGATCGGCTTTCCCGATGACCGGGAACAGCCGATCAATGGCTGGCAGAGTAGAAAGCGCGGGGAGAGGTTTGTTTACACAGACCTCTCCCCGTTCTTCAGCTCTGTGACCCGATCGTGGGACACCAGCGGCGATCGGGTCCACTGGTCCCGCGGCCGGGGTCACGGAGCTCCCGACCGGGTCGCGAGCGTGCCACTGGCGGCGCGCGACCCACGGGCAGGCAATTAAAGGGCCACTTATATATACGTGATTTTGCCTGCCTGTGCCATTCTGCCGCAGTATATCTGCGTGAGGCGGTCGGGAGGCGGTTAATGTCTAAACCGCTAGTAACAAAAGTGAGTACACCCCTAAGTGAAAATGTCCAAATTGGGCCCAATTAGCCACTTTCCCTCCCCGGTGTCATGTGACTTGTATGTGTTACAAGGTCTCAGGCGTGAATGGGGAGCAGGTGTGTTAAATTTGGTGTTATCGCTCTCACGCTCTCATACTGGTCACTGAAAGTTCATCATGGCACCTCATGGAAAAGAACTCTGGATCTGGAAAAAATAATTGTTGCTCTACATAAAGATGGCCTAGGCTATAATAAGATTGCCAAGACCCTGAAACTGAGCTGCAGCACAGTGGCCAAGACCATACAGTAGTTTAACAGGACAGGTTCCACTCAGACAGGCCTCGCCATGGTCAACCAAAGAAGTTTAGTGCATGTGCTCAGCTTCATATCCAGAGGTTGTCTTTGGGAAATAGTCGTATGAGTGCTGGCAGTGTTGCTGCAGAGGTTGAGGGGTGGGGGGTCAGCCTGTCAGTGCTCAGACCATACGCCGCACACTGCATCAAATTGGTCTGCATGGCTGTCGTCCCAGAAGGAAGCTTCTTCTACAGATGATGCACAAGAAAGCCCACAAACAGTTTGCTGAAGACGAGCAGACTAAGGACATGGATTACTGGAACCATTTCCTGTGGTCTGATGAGCCCAAGATAAACTTATTTGGTTCAGATGGTGTCAAGCATGTGTGACGGCAACCAGATGAGGAGTATAAAGACAAGTGTGTCTTGCCTACAGTCAAACATGGTGGTGGGAGTGTCATAGTCTGAGGCTGCATGAGTGCTGCCGGAACTGGGGAGCTACAGTTCATTGAAGGAACCATGAATGCCAACATGTACTGTAACATACTGAAGCAAAGCAATATCCCCTCCCTTCGGACACTGGACCGCAGGGCAGTATTCCAACATGATAACGACTTCAAACACTCCTCCAAGACGATCTCTGCCTTGCTAAAGAAGCTGAGGGTAAAGGTGATGGACTGGCCAAGCATGTCTCCAGACCTAACACCTATTGAGCATCTGTGGGGTCTCTAACATCCACCAGCTCCGTGATGTCATCATGGAGCTGTGGAAGAGGACTCCAGTGGCAACCGGTGAAGCTCTGGTGAACTCCATGCCCAAGAGGGTTAAGGCAGTGCTGGAAAATAATGGTGGCCACACAAAAAATTGACACTTTGGGCCCAATTTGGACATTTTCACTTAGTGATGTACTCACTTTTGTTGCCAGTGGTTTAGACATGACTGGCTGTGTGTTAAGTTATTTTGAGGGGACAGCAAATTGACATTGTTATTCAAGCTGTACACTTACTACTTTACATTGTAGCAAAGTGTAATTTCTTCAGTGTTGTCACATGAAAAGAGATAATAAAATATTTACAAAAATGTGAGGGGTTCACTCACTTTTGTGAGATACTGTATACATATGCACACTTCATTGAGAGGCATACTTTATGGTCATTTATAGTCCATTTTATTTAGTAAGCATTAATATCCATTAATTTGTTTTTATGTTTTATGCTCCAAATTTTTTGGGTGTTTGTTTTCCTTTTTTTGTTTTGTGGTATTTGTGATGTCTTGTGTGAATCCGGATTAAAAAATAAATAAATAAATAAACATTTTTATCATGTAGAATAGACTAAAAAAACAACAGCAGGTTTATGAAGGCATCCTGGTTACAAAGTAGTAGATCAGTATAAGCAATTTCAGCTGTAAGAAACTGTGTACACTAATTTTTATGTCAATTTAAAGTAAAGTTTAAAGTAATGTTTTTTAGTGATCTATATCATATCCAAAGTCTTCAATGGCTTTTTTGGCCCATTTATCTAACCAGTTGTAGCATTCAGTGTTCAACATAATTACAAAATCTCATGACGAGAGGTACTAGATGGACTGATATAATCTACACTGTAAATTCTTACAGTGTAGCCTTTTCCAACAGTTTATCGACCTGTCATCTGCAAGCAATATTGCGGTACAAACACGGCTCTATTCTGTAGCATAGATTTAAAACATCTTGCACTTTGGCAGGACCCCTTTATACATAGCCCTGTTTATGCAGCAAATTGTTTACAAGTTTAAAGGAGTTGTAAAGGCAGAAGGTTTTTTTATCCTAATGCATTCTATGCATTAACCACTTCAGCCCCGGAATCGAATAAATGAATGGAGCTCTGACTCGGCTTGGGTGCCCCCTGTAGCAAGCTGCTGGCTGAGGGGCACTCAAAGGAGGGAGGGGCCAGGAGCAGCAAAGAGGGACCCGAGAAGAGGAGTATCCGGGCTGCTCTGTGTAAAACCAACTGTACAGAGGAGGTAAGTAGAACATGTACAGTAATACCTTGGATTGCGAGTAACGCAGTTAACGAGCAATTCACAATACGAGTTATTATTTTTTTTAAATCCTGATTTGGTTTGCGATCGCTGTCTCGCAAAACTACCAGGATTCAAGCCTCTGCAGTGTGCAGTACCGCATTTTGCCAGAGGTGCAGGGGCGCCAGTGACATTTTCCGAGCCTCTCTGAGTGTTTCCGAGTGCATCAGAGCGTCTCTGAGCGGTTTCCGATTGTCTCCGGTGCCCCCTCACCTCTGGCCACATGCGGTACTCCATACCATAAAAGTCACTGTGGAACAAATTATCTGAGTTTCCATTGACTTCTATGGGGAAACTCGCTTTGATATATGAGTGCTATGGATTACAAGCATTCTTCTGGATCGAATATCCAGTTAACAAGAAAAACTGGGTCAGTCCTCAGCAAGTCCTGAAACTAGAAAGTTTATTTTAAAATGTATAAGACCCACCAACGTCAGCGGTCCTGGAACACTTTGACGTGCTTCTTACAACTTAGCACTCGGCTATGTAACTCCTCAAGATGTCCCACAAATGCTAATAATGTGGTATCATTTGAAAATAAATGGAATTACTGCATGAACTTTTTCCTTCCTTTTGGTTATATGACTATCATATGTTTATACCTCAAAAAAATGCTACCTTTCTTTGTCTCTTTTCTATTTTCTTTTTAAATCTAAAGTTTTCCCATCTTTGTTTAAACATGTAAAAATTGCATTGTTATAATATTTAAATATTTTCTAATGTTTTTTTTAACATATGTAATAACAACAACAACATTATTATTGATATATGGCATTTCTATCTAGGAGAAATAAGAGTATGAATATGTGTAAAAAAAAAAAAAAACTGACAATTGAGATTTGATCAATCCCAGAGCTCGGTTCTCCTCCACAAAAAAGCTTCCCTGGATTTCCTGCATTGTGGATTTAAAGTGCAAACTTGATAAAAAAATTAATTAATCTGTGCCCACCAGTACCCCCTGCCAGTGCCCACCAGTGCTATCTATCAATGCCCATGAGTGCCACCTATCAATGCCCACAAGTGCCACCTATCAATGCCAACAAGTGGTCCCAATCAGTGCCATCAAGCAGTGCTGCCTATCAGTGTAACCAACCAGTGCCGATCAGTGCCCATTATTGCCACCCATCAGTGCCCATCACTGCCACCTATCGGTGCCCATCAGTGCCGCCTCATACCAGAGTATCACCATTTATCATGGTGTTAAAGTAACTTGTCCATCTTAGTAAATTAAGCATATTTTGTTTCAGAGATATTCTGGCTCAACATTCTGTTTTTATGGGCCTTGATATGCGAGAGCATCAAAAAATAAACGTAAACCACCCAAACTATTAAAATAAATATGTGTTCGTAGAACATGGAGGTTCTCCTCTTCTGCATATGCTAGCTACCTGTCTGACATTCTTATCCAGTAGCTTCAGTGCTTTCTCAGTTATTGACCTAAAACAAGTATGTAGATCAAGTGTTTTGATTTCACTTTGCCTATTGCATATGTGTTCTTGGCTTGTGATTCATAAAGTGCTGAAACTTGTGATAGAGAGGCAGCTAGAATTTTTAGTAGGAAGTAGCAATGGCAGCCTCCTTATTTCTCAGAGTACAGATTTCCTTTAAAATCTAACTCTGGGCAATGACTAAAAAAAAGTCCTTCTGGCTGAACTACTCACTTGATCTATAATACAGTTCCCTTAATGTAATTCCTTTCTATCACTAGATGTCTTCCAGGTGGAATGCCACCGAAGGTAATTTAAACCTGGAAGACTAAAGACAAGTGCGATCAAAGAAACCAGGAAAAGAGCCCCGGTCCCAGGATAGAAAAATCAGGTCAACAACTACTTAAGAGGCAAAGATTTAACACCATTAACCGCTTCCGGACCAGCCACCGCAGTTATACTGCGGCAGGTTGGCTCCCCTGCGCGAAACCACGTAGCTGTACATCGGCTCGCGGGGTCTGGATAGCAGGCACGCTGCACAGCGGGGGTGCCGATGCTCGTGGCAGATTGTCACGATGACTGCCGGCCACAAACGATTGGTTCCAAAAATGTGTCAGAATTGTCCGATGTGTCCGCCATAATGTCGCAGTCACGATAAAAAAAAATTAATAAAAAAATCACAGATCGCCGCCATTACTAGTAAAAAAAAATGAAAATGCTATAAATCTTTCCCCTATTTTGTAGACGCTATAACTTTTGCGCAAACCAATCAATATACGCTTATTGCGATTTTTTCTTATTTTTTTACGAAAAATATGTAGAAGAATACATCGGCCTAAACTGATAAAAAATTTGCTTTTTTTTTAAAAATGGGGATATTTATTATAGCAAAAAGTACAAAATAGTGTTTTTTTTTTCCAAATTTTCGCTCTTTTTTTGTTTATAGCGCAAAAAAATTAAAACCGCAGAGACGAACAAATACCACCAAAAGAAAGCTCTATTTGTGGGGAAAAGGACGTCAATTTTGTTTGGGTACAACGTCGCACAACTACGCAATTGTCAGTTAAAGCGACGCAGTGCCGAATCGCAAAAAGTACTCTGGTCAGGAAGGGGGTAAATTCTTCCGGGGCTGAAGTGGTTAAACTAGTTTTTTGGTTAGCTACCACTTCTTCAGATAAAGGGTGTGACACAAGTTTGATAGCTAATGTAAAATTGAGAAACATTTTTAAAAACAAATACAGCAGCAGACACAAAAAGAAGATATCTCTTCTAATAAAAAAAAATAAAAATGCTTTCTAAATGATCTCACAGTGCATTACATAATATAAAAACACATACAGTATCTCACAAAAGTGAGTACACCCCTCACATTTTTGTAAATATTTTATTATATCTTTTCATGGGACAACACTGAATAAATTACACTTTCTTACAATGTATAGTAGTGAGTGTACAACTTGTATAACAGTGCAAATTTGCTGTCCCCTCAAAATAACTCAACGCCATTAACCACTTCAGCCCCGGACCAATTGGCAGCCAAAGGACCAGGCCCCTTTTTGCGATTCGGCACTGCTTCGCTTTAACTGACAATTGGCTCCCAAACAAAATTGGCGTCCTTGCGGTTTTTATTTTTTTGCGCTATAAACAAAAATAGAGAGACAATTTTGAAAACAATGCAATATTTTTAGCTTTTTGCTATAATAAATATCCCCAAAAAAATATATAAAAAAACTTTTTTTCCCTCAGTTTAGGCCGATACGTATTCTTCTACATATTTTTGGTAAAAAAAAAAATCGCAATTAGCGATTATTGATTGGTTTGCGCAAAAGTTATAGCGTTTACAAAATAGGGGATAGTTTTTTATAGCATTTTTATTAATATTTTTTTTTTTTTACTAGTAATGGCGGCGATCAGCGATTTTTATTGTGACTGCGACATTATGGCGGACACATCGGACATTTTTGACACATTTTTGGGACCATTGTCATTTATACAGCAATCAATGCTATTTAAATGCATTGATTCCTGTATAAATGACACTGGCAGTGAAAGAGTTAACCACTAGGGAGAGGGGAGGGGTTATGGGCTGTGACGTGTGTGTGTTTTTTTACATTAGGGGGCGGGGCTGACGTCTGACGTCATTGATCGGCTTTCCCGATGACCGGGAACAGCCGATCAATGGCTGGCAGAGTAGAAAGCGCGGGGAGAGGTTTGTTTACACAGACCTCTCCCCGTTCTTCAGCTCTGTGACCCGATCGTGGGACACCAGCGGCGATCGGGTCCACTGGTCCCGCGGCCGGGGTCACGGAGCTCCCGACCGGGTCGCGAGCGTGCCACTGGCGGCGCGCGACCCACGGGCAGGCAATTAAAGGGCCACTTATATATACGTGATTTTGCCTGCCTGTGCCATTCTGCCGCAGTATATCTGCGTGAGGCGGTCGGGAGGCGGTTAATGTCTAAACCGCTAGTAACAAAAGTGAGTACACCCCTAAGTGAAAATGTCCAAATTGGGCCCAATTAGCCACTTTCCCTCCCCGGTGTCATGTGACTTGTATGTGTTACAAGGTCTCAGGCGTGAATGGGGAGCAGGTGTGTTAAATTTGGTGTTATCGCTCTCACGCTCTCATACTGGTCACTGAAAGTTCATCATGGCACCTCATGGAAAAGAACTCTGGATCTGGAAAAAATAATTGTTGCTCTACATAAAGATGGCCTAGGCTATAATAAGATTGCCAAGACCCTGAAACTGAGCTGCAGCACAGTGGCCAAGACCATACAGTAGTTTAACAGGACAGGTTCCACTCAGACAGGCCTCGCCATGGTCAACCAAAGAAGTTTAGTGCATGTGCTCAGCTTCATATCCAGAGGTTGTCTTTGGGAAATAGTCGTATGAGTGCTGGCAGTGTTGCTGCAGAGGTTGAGGGGTGGGGGGTCAGCCTGTCAGTGCTCAGACCATACGCCGCACACTGCATCAAATTGGTCTGCATGGCTGTCGTCCCAGAAGGAAGCTTCTTCTACAGATGATGCACAAGAAAGCCCACAAACAGTTTGCTGAAGACGAGCAGACTAAGGACATGGATTACTGGAACCATTTCCTGTGGTCTGATGAGCCCAAGATAAACTTATTTGGTTCAGATGGTGTCAAGCATGTGTGACGGCAACCAGATGAGGAGTATAAAGACAAGTGTGTCTTGCCTACAGTCAAACATGGTGGTGGGAGTGTCATAGTCTGAGGCTGCATGAGTGCTGCCGGAACTGGGGAGCTACAGTTCATTGAAGGAACCATGAATGCCAACATGTACTGTAACATACTGAAGCAAAGCAATATCCCCTCCCTTCGGACACTGGACCGCAGGGCAGTATTCCAACATGATAACGACTTCAAACACTCCTCCAAGACGATCTCTGCCTTGCTAAAGAAGCTGAGGGTAAAGGTGATGGACTGGCCAAGCATGTCTCCAGACCTAACACCTATTGAGCATCTGTGGGGTCTCTAACATCCACCAGCTCCGTGATGTCATCATGGAGCTGTGGAAGAGGACTCCAGTGGCAACCGGTGAAGCTCTGGTGAACTCCATGCCCAAGAGGGTTAAGGCAGTGCTGGAAAATAATGGTGGCCACACAAAAAATTGACACTTTGGGCCCAATTTGGACATTTTCACTTAGTGATGTACTCACTTTTGTTGCCAGTGGTTTAGACATGACTGGCTGTGTGTTAAGTTATTTTGAGGGGACAGCAAATTGACATTGTTATTCAAGCTGTACACTTACTACTTTACATTGTAGCAAAGTGTAATTTCTTCAGTGTTGTCACATGAAAAGAGATAATAAAATATTTACAAAAATGTGAGGGGTTCACTCACTTTTGTGAGATACTGTATACATATGCACACTTCATTGAGAGGCATACTTTATGGTCATTTATAGTCCATTTTATTTAGTAAGCATTAATATCCATTAATTTGTTTTTATGTTTTATGCTCCAAATTTTTTGGGTGTTTGTTTTCCTTTTTTTGTTTTGTGGTATTTGTGATGTCTTGTGTGAATCCCGATTAAAAAATAAATAAATAAATAAACATTTTTATCATGTAGAATAGACTAAAAAAACAACAGCAGGTTTATGAAGGCATCCTGGTTACAAAGTAGTAGATCAGTATAAGCAATTTCAGCTGTAAGAAACTGTGTACACTAATTTTTATGTCAATTTAAAGTAAAGTTTAAAGTAATGTTTTTTAGTGATCTATATCATATCCAAAGTCTTCAATGGCTTTTTTGGCCCATTTATCTAACCAGTTGTAGCATTCAGTGTTCAACATAATTACAAAATCTCATGACGAGAGGTACTAGATGGACTGATATAATCTACACTGTAAATTCTTACAGTGTAGCCTTTTCCAACAGTTTATCGACCTGTCATCTGCAAGCAATATTGCGGTACAAACACGGCTCTATTCTGTAGCATAGATTTAAAACATCTTGCACTTTGGCAGGACCCCTTTATACATAGCCCTGTTTATGCAGCAAATTGTTTACAAGTTTAAAGGAGTTGTAAAGGCAGAAGGTTTTTTTATCCTAATGCATTCTATGCATTAACCACTTCAGCCCCGGAATCGAATAAATGAATGGAGCTCTGACTCGGCTTGGGTGCCCCCTGTAGCAAGCTGCTGGCTGAGGGGCACTCAAAGGAGGGAGGGGCCAGGAGCAGCAAAGAGGGACCCGAGAAGAGGAGTATCCGGGCTGCTCTGTGTAAAACCAACTGTACAGAGGAGGTAAGTAGAACATGTACAGTAATACCTTGGATTGCGAGTAACGCAGTTAACGAGCAATTCACAATACGAGTTATTATTTTTTTTAAATCCTGATTTGGTTTGCGAGCGCTGTCTCGCAAAACTACCAGGATTCAAGCCTCTGCAGTGTGCAGTACCGCATTTTGCCAGAGGTGCAGGGGCGCCAGTGACATTTTCCGAGCCTCTCTGAGTGTTTCCGAGTGCATCAGAGCGTCTCTGAGCGGTTTCCGATTGTCTCCGGTGCCCCCTCACCTCTGGCCACATGCGGTACTCCATACCATAAAAGTCACTGTGGAACAAATTATCTGAGTTTCCATTGACTTCTATGGGGAAACTCGCTTTGATATATGAATGCTATGGATTACAAGCATTCTTCTGGATCTAATATCCAGTTAACAAGAAAAACTGGGTCAGTCCTCAGCAAGTCCTGAAACTAGAAAGTTTATTTTAAAATGTATAAGACCCACCAACGTCAGCGGTCCTGGAACACTTTGACGTGCTTCTTACAACTTAGCACTCGGCTATGTAACTCCTCAAGATGTCCCACAAATGCTAATAATGTGGTATCATTTGAAAATAAATGGAATTACTGCATGAACTTTTTCCTTCCTTTTGGTTATATGACTATCATATGTTTATACCTCAAAAAAATGCTACCTTTCTTTGTCTCTTTTCTATTTTCTTTTTAAATCTAAAGTTTTCCCATCTTTGTTTAAACATGTAAAAATTGCATTGTTATAATATTTAAATATTTTCTAATGTTTTTTTAACATATGTAATAACAACAACAACATTATTATTGATATATGGCATTTCTATCTAGGAGAAATAAGAGTATGAATATGTGTAAAAAAAAAAAAACCTGACAATTGAGATTTGATCAATCCCAGAGCTCGGTTCTCCTCCACAAAAAAGCTTCCCTGGATTTCCTGCATTGTGGATTTAAAGTGCAAACTTGATAAAAAAAAATTAAAAAAAACTTCATATTGCTACAGAATTAAAAATGATTTAAATAATGAACTCATCAAAAAAAAAACACAGGGATACAAATTAATTAAAAAAATAAAAAAAATAAATGAATATTTATTAGTAGTGCAGGTCTGCAGAATTCAGACAGTAGTTTGTCAAGTTTAAATTGAATAACCCATAGAGTCTTACAGATTCTTAATGGTAATGTTCATTCCATTTTAGTCCCTGAATGAAATCATAACTCATATATGACAGGCAACTGCGGTTTGTGGATTTTAATTACTGATCCCAAACTGTCATAACCAGTGGAACGACATTTCTTTCGAAAACGTGGGTGCTTGCTTCTTCCTTCCTGTGTACTTTGGTGCTGGATGCTTTTACCTTTGCTGCACTGTAATCTTCTATTTGTGTCAGCAGTTTTATGTAGTTTTACGGTATTAGAAGGTTTCATTTTTTGAGGCACAGTACAATGGAATGTGTCACCATTCTCTTGGTTTTTGTTTCCATTCTGTCTATACAACCATGCCAGTGGGTCAGTTTGTAAAGATACTCGGTTTGCATGATAGGATTCCTGTGCCACAGTTAGAACTTTAGGTTCACATACCTTCAGTGGTGATCTGGGTCTAAAACGAGTCCTCCTCTGAGCCCTGCATTGGCCATAGTGATTATGATCTGTTGTTAGAGAACTAGGCTGTGCCAGTGTTTGAATAGACTTGACATAATCTTCCAGTCCAGTGTCTGTGTGCACATCTGCATTTGGCTTTTCGTGTTGAGCTGATATCTCTATATCCTCACTGATGGTGGGTAGATGCTCCACGGATATCAGAAGTTGGGATCTCATTGCTGAAAGGAACAAAAAAAGACAATAGTTAGTCAGTACAGATTTAAATATATATATATATATATATATATATATATATATATATATATATATATATATTATACACACTTGGTTTCTGTGTGCTTATTCTATACCAATCTTGTGCGGTGGAACAACTGCAACTTATGAGTTGGCTTGACATTTTGAAGAAATATAAATATGCCTTACTACAGCATCTTATGTAGTATAAAAAAAAGTAGTATAGGCAAACAGATGTGAGTATATTGATGAATTATGGCTATAGCTTGAATCTGCTTGACTTTACAATTTTCTTACCTTTTGGAGGTGGTATATTAGGTATCTGTTGGTTTTTGATAAGTCTGTTGTGCTCCTGGTCAGTGTTGCTCTGATTGATACCAATGGACGTGGTCTTTTTATAGCTTCCAGCAGCTGTCAGCCTCTCAGCTGCATTTCCTAAAATAGCATCAGCTGTGAACGTGAGTGAGGATGCGAGGAAGGTGATGTCTACGGATGTAGGGGGGACTTCCAGCTTCTCACTAGCTGTAGAGAGAGAATTAGCTTTTTTCAGTTTTCCTTTCCTGTCTCGCCCGAGCCACTGTGTACCAACCAGCAGGATGTTAATGTGCTCTCTGACACGTTTTATGAACACCAGTCATTGCACGCGTAAACACTGCCTTTATGGTATTAGATTGAGAGATTTGTTTAATGTCTGCTAAAAAAAAAAAAAAAATTCTATCACAAAGCTTTAGCCTCTTAGTTTTTGCTGAATGTGATCAAAATAAATGTTGCCAGGTTCTAACAAGTAGATTCTGTGCCTACTTATAATACAGCCAAGGTTGAAACTGCCTTCTGTCTAGAATTAGTATGATAAATGCAAGCTATGAAGTAGCTTTTTCTGGGTACAAACACTGACAGAGAACTATAAATAGATCCAAACAAGTTATAACCACAGACATGGCACAGGTAACTATAGTAACACATTGGAGATTGGATAAATAGCTTTGGTGTGGAGTTTAACTCCTTGAATGTCAAAAAGTGCAGGAAAGCACAAACATAGGGGGCAGGTTTACTAAAACTGGTGCACACAGAATGTGGTGCAGCTGTGTATAGTAACCAATCAGCTTCTAACTTCAGCTTGTTCAATAAGTCTTTCATAATTAGCCCCGGTAAACACTGCCGCGACTTGTTATGCGACTTGGAAGTTCAAAGTCACATGACAAGTTGCGCCCCATTAACGGCAATGGAACCATTCTTATCAGTGCGACTCATGTCGCTCTGACTTAGAAATAAGTCCCTGCACAACTTTTGGCGCGTCTTCAACACGACTTGCATTGACGTCTGTTAAAAGACTTTGTATGCAAGCTGTGATGAAGTCATATAGGGATGTCGGATTCAAAGTGCATTACTTTGAAGCTGCGTCAGTGTGAACAAGGGCTAAAACCTAGAAGTTGATTGGTTACTAGGGACAGCTATACCAGATTTTGCAAATATATTGTGTAATTATTCCTGCGCTACCATGAATGGGTAAATGGAACTGCTGCAAACACCAAGTCTGGGTCAAACCGTACCCAGTAATAAGCTGGTATATGAAGAATGAGGGGTGCTGCGCTGTTCCCAGGGAAAGACTACTACTCAAGACGGTAGTAAAAATTTATATTGTGTAATTCCGAGTATAGAAAAGGGTAGTGATGCAAGTATAAATTCAATTTTGAGAGAGGGATATATACTGCTAAAGATGATGGTATTAGGTGCAAAAGATATTGCTAATGGCTACCTCTATAGAAGGAGACAGTGCAATTTAGTTGAGAAGTATGCTGCTAAGGGTGGCAGTAATACTTGAGGTATAGTAAGGTAATCAAGATTGCAGAGTGCAAAGATTTTGCTAATACCTTCATATAAGTAGATCAGAATGCAAGAGTGCAACAATGTAACAGGTTGCTAATAGCATAAATGACCAAACATCAACTTAGTACTGACATTAAGTAAAATATAGTGATATCAAAGTGCAAAGTGCTAAAGGTAGCAGTACGATACTTGTAAAGTGCAAAGTGCAAATATTTTGCTAATGCCTACATATGAATGAATCAAGACTGTAGGGGTGCAACAATGTAACAAGTTGCTAAAATCGTAAATGAAACAAGCATCAGATGAATACTGACATTAAAATACAATATAGTGACATCAAAATGGTGACATCAAAGTGCACAGTGTAGAATGAGTTTAAAAAAAAATACAATATAGTGACATCAAAATAGGCAAAAAAAATGACACAAAAAAAAAGTGCAAAGTGCACAGTGTAGAATGAGTTTACAAAATAACAGCTTGCCTGTACAAAAGTTGCAAAATGTGCAAAAATAATTGATTGTGCTAGTAGCGCAATAGTGTCAAAGAAACGCAAAAATAACATTAAAATACAATATAGTGACATCAAAATGGTGACATCAAAGTGCACAGTGTAGAATGAGTTTACAAAAAAAATCTACTAAAATGTGCAAAAATAATTTATTGTTTGTGCAAGTAGCGCAATAGTGTCAAAGAAACGCAAAATAAGTGCAAAATTTGCAACACAATGTGTGTGCTAAAAGAGAACGGCAATTGCAACTGTGAACATAAAAGATTTCTGTGCTGGGTACAGCTTGCCTGTGCAAAAATGCAAATAATAATGTAACGCAAAAAAAATAGAATGGCACAATAAAAAGTGCAAAAAGAAAAGTATATAAACGGCTAGCACAAAAAAGAAAAGTGCTATTAGGTAAGTTTGTGCAGGTCCGCAATGTGCAAACACTGCAAAAATGAGATGGTGACAACAGTCTATTAAATAAAATTCTTCTTTCAAAAGTGCTGGTGCAAAGGGTGTCTCCTCTTCGTGTAAACACACACTACTAAGTAATGGCCCCTTACCTTGCGGTAAAGAGGTAGCCGCATATGAATCAAATAGCAGTGGCAGCTGCTCTCCTGTGTCCCTGGCCCTAAATGGATTTCCTATCCTTGGACCGCAATGTAATCACCTATTGTCTTTGTCTCTTGGCAGGTACGGGGATGATAGTAAGAGAGGAAGTGCCGTATAGTGTAGTATGTTTGTAGCAATAAAAGTTTATTTAAACAGTAATGAGGGTACTCACATAAAAAACAATAAAAACACACTTATCTCCTATGGGCAGCGAGCTTGTTTGCCTGTGTCAGTTCAGAGTGCCTGTCTCTTCCTTACGCGTGACGTCACAATCACGTGACTTCATCAGAGGATGCTGGGACGGCACACAAATTGTCTTTTCTACTCTATATGTGAATGGTATGGCGAACATTTTTTGAGTGATGTCGTGGATATTCCACCACACTCTTGCGCCAATCAGCGCCCTTCAATCTAAAGATATAAAGTGCCTTCTGATCGTATGCCCCCCCCCCGGTTCCCCATTCCCATAAACAGACATTACCACAGCCTCACGTCATCATTTCAGCATCTCGGCCCCCCTCTTCTGAGCCAGCTTCCTTTTTATTCACAGACAACAAAAAGGAATTACAAAGGATTGTGACCTCCCGGGAAATTGAATGACCATATAAGGATTTGAAACAATATAATACAATGCAATGGATAGACAGCCAATCAGACACTTGTTTTCCTTCAAAAGAACCGATTACAGACTTGTATACATTCAAAAAGGCTTAGCAAACTGACATGCACAAACTGACTAAATGATTCAATCACCAATGACTACAATTCCGTTCATAGTAATCCTTAGTACACATTGTTCCAAAGAACAATGTATACCTGGATTATGCTACCTTCCCTGTGGATGGAATGTTATCTGCAGATGTACGCTGCCAATCCCAGCATGTGCTGATCAGACACAGCAGAGACAATGAGCGCACATCTGCACACAACAGACCTTTGCAGAGCAAACATATGCCCCCCGGACAAACATCTGTGCAATGCACAGGGGCCCCTTTCACCGGCGGACATACCCCCACTCTGGAAACACCTCTTTCCAATCCCAGGAAGTTATCCACTACTTAACAGTTCTCACCCAGCATCAGTCTGCCCCAGTCAGCTCTTTAGAGCAGGCTGGGATAGAACGAAAACTGGGGACTCTTATGACAAAAATACATCTAAAACATCTTCATAAAATTTTCCCCAACAGCGATCACGGGCTCGGCCATTTTCTTGGTTATCTGTTCACATGCTGCTGTATGTGTGGTGACACACACAGTGGCAAGATGTATTATAACATTGCAAAAACGCTAATAGATAATTAGAAAAGGGATAAGTTGTGGAAACTATAGTTGCAATATGCATTAGGTCTGGAAACAATATGTATGTATAGTTAAAGACTGAAAGAGCCCAAACGTATGGGATGTGCCTCTGTACTGACATTTGCATAGCCACAGTATAAACATTAAATTCTGACTTCCAATATGCCTATAGATAGAGATGTGAATAAAAAAACATAATTTATATGTCATCTAATTAAAATAAGTATCTGGACATAAAAGCTTAACCATGCGAAGTGAGTACATATAGATGAAATGGAGCTAAAATAGACCAGATCTCTGATAGGAAGAGAGAGGCTAATAAGTAGAGAGGTAGATAGATACGGTCCATGGTGATATGTGGAATAGCACATAAATAAAAGCGATAAGACAACAAAAATGGTTAAAAAGAATTGCTAAGTCGCTAAGAAAGCAGTTGAGATCAAATTTAATGTTCATGCCCCTGGGTGAGAAAGTATCTAGTGTAGATATCCATTTTGATTCTAGCTAGCTGAGGGTCCTCACTTTGTGACCTCCTCGCCAGTGTCTGATATACGGTTCTGTTCCCCAGAATTTTAAATCTGTCGGGTCCTTGTTGTGGCATAATAAAAAATGTTTGGATACACTATGTTTATCGTAATCCTTGATGATGTTTTGGACATGTTCCTTATTAGGCCCCGTACACACGGTCGGATTTTCTGACGGAAAATGTTCTATCGGACAATGTTGTCGGAAATTCCGACCGTGTGTAGGCTCCATCGGACTTTTTCCGTCGGATTTTCCGACGGACAAAGTTTTATCTCCTGCTCTCAAATTTTCCAACAACAAAGTCCTATCGGACTTTTTCCGATTGTGTGTAGCGAATTCCGACGGACAAAGTGCCACGCATGCTCAGATCACATTACAAGACCAAAGCTATTGGCTACTAGCCTCTACGTAGTCCCGTCGTAGGCAACAAACGTCACCACGTTCAGAATGATCGGATTTTCCGACAACTTTGTCCGACCGTGTGTATGCAACACCAGTGTCTGACAAAATCCGTCGAAAAAAATCCGATGGATTTTGTGGTCGGATTTTCCGACCGTGTGTACAGGGCATTAGGGGTCTTTTGGTGCGTCCAACATACTGAAGGCCACAGCTACATTCTAGGACATAGACTGCTCCCTCAGTATTGCAGCAAATAAAGTCTTTGACCTCATAAGTATCTCCCGTGCTTCTGGATGTGAAATAAAATTTCTTTTCATTAGGACGCTTGGTTTTCGCATACGCAAAACACCTTTTACAAGGAAAGAAGCCTTTTCCAGTGAAGAAGGAAACAGATTTCTTAGGTGGATCTAGTACATTTTTTACTACTTTATCCCAGATGGTCGGTGCTCTTTTATAGATAAATCTGGGTTTGGTTGGGAGGGTATCATATAACTGTTTGTCTGTCAAGAGAATATGCCAATGTTTTTTGACAATATTTTTTATTTTCTTGTGTTGTATATTGTAATTGAGGATTATCGGTGCTACCGTCAGAGTCGGTTCCTGTTTACTTTTGGTTTTATCTTGAATTAATTTACTGCGATCCATCTCTATTACTTCTTCTATTTTCTTTTTAATGAACAGGTGGTCGTAGCCTTTACTGGTGAATCTTTGTCCCATCTTTTCTGCCTGGTTCAGGAAAGTGTCTATATTGGTACAATTGTGTCTCAAACGCATAAATTGTCCCTTAGGCACATTAAAAATCCAATTTTTATGATGACAGCTTTCTATCAGGAGGTAACTGTTCCTATCTACGTTTTTAAAGTGCGTTTGTGACCTGAGTGTAGCTTCTTCTTGTATAATTTCAAAGTCTAGGAACGTTACATTCTTCTCACTGACGTCCCATGATAATTTTATGTTTCTATCATTCCTGTTGAGTTTCTCCAAGAATTGGGTTAGTTGTTCCTAGCCCCCCTTCCATAGAATAAAGATATCATCAATGTATCTTTTGTACATTGCCAGTTCACCATGTCTATTATGGAACACATTCTCTTCTTCCCATTGGGCCATAAATAAACCGGCTACGCTCGGGGCAAATTTGGCTCCCATTGCCACTCCAGTTCATTGATGGTAATAGTTTTTGTTATACCAAAAGTAGTTGTTCTTCAAACAGAAGTCAAGACATTTGATTATGAATTTTCTCTGCATACAAGGTAGCTTAGTGTATGTCCTCAGGCCCCATTTTTTGGCTTCACAGGCTTGGTAGTGAAGTATTATCATATATAGCGAGGATACGTCAGCAGTAGCCAGGATCCAGGGTCCTTCTTCTTTGGGTATATTCTCTAAAATCTGCAACATCTGTTTTGTATCCCTTAAGTATGCTTTTGTGCTTTGAATGACAGGTTGCAAAAAATGGTCTATATATTGACCCATCCTGGATGTCAGTGAATCGATTCCATTTACTATCGGCCTTAAGGTGGGTTTGTTCTATCCTTATGGACTTTGGGGAGTGCATAAATAATTGGTGTACGGCAAGAGTCAGGTGTTAAAAATCTGGCTTCTTTTTTGTTCAGTACTTCTTTTTTTAGGCCTAGGTGTACAATTTGTTCAAGAGTGTTCCTACATTTGAATATGGGATTTCCAAGTAATTTGCTATATGTCTCTTCATCCTCCAGCATATTTTTCATGCCATCATGATATTGTTCCTTTGAGAGGACTACAATGGCTCCTCCTTTATCCGCTGGTCTAATGACCAGATCCTTCCTTTTGGTTAGTTTGCGAATGCCACTTCTTATATACTTTGGCTCCTCCTTCTTTATTTTAAGATCCTTAATTTCCTCTAAAACCACTTTTTTAAAAACTTCAATGTATTTATTGTCCCTAAGGATTTGTTCCTTAGTGTACTATGCAAAATTCCACTCTTATCCTGTCACAGGGCTTTGTGTCTAAAAGGGTTTCCCACGATGTATTTCTTAATATTCAGTTTTCTGATAAATTTCTGAATAACGATATAGGTCTCAAATTTGTCTAGGTTTTTTGTGGGTGCATACTTGAGACCTTTATCTAGGACCCCTATTTCTTTGTGTGTAAGTATCTGGCCACTGAGATTCAGAATGCCCTCTCCTTTTATTCCCTTTTTCTTTTGCTCTCTCTTCCTGGATCATAGTCCTCTCTTCTTTCCTGGCTTCTTCTTGTACCCCTCATTGGGTAATTCTCCTGGCCCCTGTCTAAAAAAGACCTATTATAGTCTTGGCTCCCATGTTGTGTAGGGTGTTGTCTGTCATACCTCTCTTCTTCTCGGTTTGTGAGTGGGGCATAATAGTTATGGGTCGGTATTGGACTTCGTTCATTCTGGCGATGGTTTCTTGGTTGCTGGCCTTTTCTTTCTCCATGTCCATACTCATGAACTGGGCTCCTTCCTCATGGTCCATAGTGTTCATACGGTGGTGCCCTATTCTCTCTATATTCATATGGTGGTCTTCGTTGGTCCCTTTGTTCCTGTGGTGGACCTTTGTATTCCCTCTGGTCGTTAGGTGGTTTATACCAGTTGTTCCCATTATATGGTTTCTTATTATTTTTCCAGTAGTATGTTTTTTTTCCATTCATTTTGTGGTGTCCGGTCATTGTATGGCGGTCTTCTGTTGGCCCGATGGGGAGTTTGTTGGTAATGGTTCCCATATCTCTCATCTTGGGTTTGTTGTCATCCATCCATCAGATGAATACTGACATTATAATACAATATAAAATACAATATAGTGACACCCTGTATGTATTTCTCCCGGTCTGTGGTTGCCCTAGCTAGTCAGCGGAACAAGTCCGCTTTTATGCCGTCTCCCGACCCCGCCGCCGGGCGCCAGCGTGTCGTCGCACCGCATCACGGGTCCCACAAGCCGCGCGCCCGTGGATAGCGTGCACGCGCGCCAAAAGCCCGCAGTGCGCATGCACGGCCAAACGTGCCCGCGCACATGCCCAAAAGACCCAGAGCAATCTCAGTCAAGGCATGCGCAAGGGGAAACAAGGAGAGCCTGCCCATACAACAAAGGGAGGGGACTCCCTGTCCCCCAGGGATCCTACCAATCGCCGCAAGAGTGAGCCCAGCGCCCGCAGCATCCAAGTGCACACAAGCAAAGGCAATTGAGATCAAATCCAAAAACAAAGTAAATTAATTAAATATGCTGTTAGCACATAGAGATTTGTATACGCAGCATTATACAACAGGGTATATATTACAACATTTGATTAAATCAAGTACATAACACAATACATAGGCATATATTAAGCGAATGGACAAATAGGGGCATTCCAAGAACAGCAAAAAAGAACATTCCAAAGGATACATTAAACGGTCTTTCTACAGTCCACACCATCGTACATCTGATGGACAAGACGGTGTGGGAGTCCAGGCAGGGAGTGGGTTAAAGGAAAGGCTTGAAGGAGTTAACCTCATTCAAGTCTGGAGGCAACAAAGCATCCAATCTCTCAATCCAAAGGCCCTCTTTTTGTAACAAAATTCTGTCTCGGTTACCTCCTCTGGTGTCCGGGGGCACCACTTCTAATGCCACAAATCTGACCGCCTAAAGGTCAAACCTGTGGTAAAGTCCGATATGATGACCAATAGTGGTCAATTTCTCATTTGTCGAGTGGTAAACATGGTCACCCACTCTCTGCCGGAACTCCCTGACCGTCTTGCCCACATAGAAGGCCTCACACTTACAGAGCATTAGATAGATAATACCTGTGGTACCACAATTGGCTGTAAAGTGAGGTGTAAAGATTTCACCATTGGGAAGCATAACTTTAGTACTTGATGGAATCCAAGGGCATAGAGGACACTGGCCACAAGGGGCAGTGCCTCTATGATTCCCCGCCATTGTGTTGTCAACTGTGTAGTGGCTTTTGGTGAAGCTATCGCTCAGTGACCGGGCTCTACGAAACACCACTTCAGGTTGATCACGTACATAACGTGTTAGCACGTGATGGCCTATAAGTAGGTGCCAGTGTTTGCTTATTATCTTTTTAAGTGTACCCTTATGAGCCAAATACTGTGTGATGATTTTCACAGTATTTGGGTTAGGGGCACGTGGGCCAGGGTAAAGAAGTGCATTCCTAGTGCGGCTACTAGCTTTGTTAAAAGCTTTACGTAGATTGGTCTTGGTATAACCTCTCTGTAGCAAACGCTCTCTGAGGGCGGTAGACTGTTTGAAAAAATCATCATCTAGTGCACAGTTCCGGCGAAGTCGCAAGTACTGCGCATAGGGGATACTGTGCACTAGAGATTTAGGATGGGCACTTGAAGCATGCAATAACGTATTGCCAGCTGTGGGTTTCCGATACAAGTCGGTACCAAGGGAGCCATCTGGTCTGATCCCGATCAGTACATCGAGAAATGGAATCTGCGCTTTATCTGTAGACACAGCATTCATGGTATTTACGTTAAGCCTTCCACAAATGCAGTCAAAAGAGGTAAGGGTCCGGTCCACACAATGAACAAGTCATCGATAAATCTATACCAACAGAGTATATGATCTAGATAGACTGTATACTGATCATCAGAGAAAATGTATTTCTCCCATGCACCAAGGTATAAATTTGCATACGATGGCGCACACGATGTGCCCATGGCGACAGCCTGTATTTGCAAAAAGTGTTGATCTCCAAACACAAAGACATTGCGATTGAGGATAAACCTGAGCAGTTTCAGGATAAATTCATTTAAAGGCCATGAAGCCTCCTCTTGTTCCATCAGGAATGTCCTGGCCATCGCGAATCCCCCCTCGTGGGGGGTGCTTGAGTACAAAGCCTCCACATCTATAGCCACGAGGAGGGAGTTGGGAGGTACCAGGACATCCTTGATGTGTCGGAGGAGATCAGAAGTATCTCGAATGTGAGAGGGTAGATTAGACACATGAGGAATGTGTCAATAAGTGCTTTAATTCATGTTTATAATACTGTAAATCTTTATGATATTATATATCTGTAAATTTGTTTTCCAGATGCATATTTCCTGAAGAAGCCACTATGTGGCGAAACTAGTTGAAATATTGAAATCATCCACTATATGTACCGTTTTTAGTATATATGTTGTGTTGATATCTATTTTTTCCTTTTTCTGTCAATAATACATTTTGTATGATTTTTATATCTGTTCAAACCTTGATTGAATTCTTGTACCACGTACCGCAATAGTCCACCAGCTCCTTTTCTCTTGGTGGTCTGGGTTGGGAACCAGACCCTCAAACAATTTTCCATTTAATCTTGGATGATGGTACGGTTTTTATGATAACACTCTAGTTGTATCTGGTGAGGCCCCACACTTTTTTCATCGACATCCAGGATGGGTCAATATATAGACCAATTTTTGCAACCTGTCGTTCAAAGCACAAAAGCATACTTAACCACTTGCCGACCGCCCCATGTAGATATACGTCGGCAGAATGGCACGTACAGGCAGAACCACGTACCTGTACGTGCCATTCTTTAGGCGGTTGGGGGGTCCGATCGGACCCCCCTCCGCCGGCGGGGACGGTCGGCATCGCTTCAGGAGCGATCGGGACGAGGGGACGGCCAGTGGTTTCTGGCCACCCCCTCGCGATCGCTCCTGGCCAATGAGAAACTTCCCCTTCCTGTCTATTGTATAGACAGGAAGGCGGAAGTGATGTCACGCTCGGTGCGCCGGTCTATGTGACCGGAGACGCCGAGCGGCGAACATGTTAAGGTTAGTGCACAACACTACACTGACACCAGTACAGTTAGGCACACAAAACACCCCCCTGTCACCCCCTGATCACCCCCCAGATCACCCCCTCCCCCCCCAGTCACAGTGTCACTAATTGCAGTGATCATTTATTTACTGATCACTGCATTTAGTGTCAGTGTGACTGTAATAACTGTCAGGGCAGTTAGTTTTAGGTCCTAGGTAGCCCCCTACCCCCCCCTAATAAAGGTTTAACCCCCTGATTGCCCCTAGTTAACCCCTTCACCCCCTTTTGCCAGTGTCACTAAGCGATCGTTTTTCTGATCGCTGCATTGTGTCGCTAGGTAACCATTTTTTTTTTATTTTAAACCGCCATGTTTTATATAGGTTCATAAATAGTTTTATAGGTCAGGTACCCCCATATTACAACCTAAATAAAGGTTTTAACCCCCTGATTGCCCCTAGAGTTAACCCTTTCACCAGTAATCACCGTATAACTGTCACTGGTGACGCTGGTTAGCCAGTTAGTTATTTCGTTATTTAGGTTCCCCGTCAGGTTTTTATATAGCGTCAGGTACCCCCATATATTACCTAATAAAGGTTTAACCCCCTGATTGCCCCTAGTTAACCCTTTCACCCCCTTTTGCCAGTGTCACTAAGCGATCGTTTTTCTGATCGCTGCATTAGTGTCGCTAGGTAACCAGTTTTTTTTTTAGGTTAACCGCCATGTTTATATAGGTTCATAAATAGGTTTATAGGTCAGGTACCCCCATATTACAACCTAAATAAAGGTTTTAACCCCCTGATTGCCCCTAGAGTTAACCCTTTCACCAGTGATCACCGTATAAAATGTCACTGGTGACGCTGGTTAGCCAGTTAGTTATTTCGTTATTTAGGTTCCCCGTCAGGTTTTTATATAGCGTCAGGTACCCCCATATATTACCTAATAAAGGTTTAACCCCCTGATTGCCCCTAGTTAACCCTTTCACCCCCTTTTGCCAGTGTCACTAAGCGATCGTTTTTCTGATCCCTGCATTAGTGTCGCTAGGTAACCAGTTTTTTTTTGTATTACTGTTACGGGTGACGCTGGTTAGTTAGCTTGTTTTTTATACTGTCAGGGCACCCGCCATTTATTACCCAATAACGGTTTAACCCCTGATCGCCCGGCGGGTGATATCAATTAGGTTTTAGGGTCAAATAAGGTCTGCGTCGCCCCAGGTTAGTGCCAGTACCGCAAACACCCACGCGCAAAGCATACACCTCCCTTAGTGGTATAGTATCTGAACAGATCAATATCTGATCTGATCAGATCTATACTAGCGTCCCAGCAGTTTAGGGTTCCAAAAAAACGCATTGTTAGCGGGATCAGCCCAGATACCTGCTAGCACCTGCGTTTTCCCCCTCCGCCCAGCCCAGCCCACCCAAGTGCAGTATCGATCGATCACTGTCACTTACAAAACACTAAGCACACATAACTGCAGTGTTCGCAGAGTCAGGCCTGATCCCTGCGATCGCTAACATTTTTTTTGTGGTAGCGTTTTGATTCAGTCGCTAACAGTCAGGAGCTTTTTTACCTGTGAATCTCAAAAAAATAAAAAAAACAAAAATAGTTGTCGTTTTATTGTTCTCTCTCTCTCTCTATTGTTGCTCTTTTTTTACTCCATTCTATTCTGCAATGTTTTATTATGTTTTATCATGTTTTATCATGCTTGCTTTTCAGGTATGTAATTTTGTTTACTGTGTTTTAGTGTTAAGCATTTTTTTGTTTTCAGGTGCGCCATTCAGTTGCAGCGCGGATTTATTTATCTTGACAGCAACAGCGTTTGCTCCCACGATACATAAAGCCGCGACTCCAACGCTGTAGGAGGTGATTTCACCACCACAGTTAAAAAAAAGAGCATATATGCCGAAGCATGGGGGCAGCAGGGGGCGGGGAGGAGCGATTGGCTCCTAATGCCACGTACATACGGTCGAAATTCCGACCGTGTGTACACGGCATAACTTTTGCGGGAGGATGCCCCCATGCATCGGCATATATAAATGGTGCATGTATGCCCATCATTAGAAGTGGGTGGATGAAGGGAGGTATTCTAATGGTGGGCATACCCACCAATCAATCTCTTTTTTTCGTTCAGCCAAGAGGCTGCATGAAAAAAAAAAAGATTACAATATATGTCCAGTATGTTGCTGGACTTTGAATGGTTATACCAGAATGATGCCTGCAGGTTTAGGTATCATCTTGGTATCATTCTTTTCAGCCAGTGATCGGCTTTCATGTAAAAGCAATTCTAGCGGGTAATTAGCCTCTAGACTGCTTTTACAAGCAGTAGGAGGGAATGTCCCCCCTCCCGGATATAAACCGCGCCATTGGGAAATTGGGAAAGCATTTTATCACACCAATCTTGGTGTGGTCAGATGCTTTGAGGGCAGAGGAAAGATCTAGGGTCTAATAGACCCCAATTTTTTCAAAAAAAGAGTACCTGTCACTGCCTATTGCTATCATAGGGGATATTTACATTCCCTGAGATAACAATAAAAATCATAACAAAGAAAAAAAATGGAAGGAACAGTTTAAAAATAGAATAAAAAAGCTAAATAAATAAAAAAAAAACTAAAAAAAAAAAAAAAAAGCACCCCTGCCCCCCCTTCTCTTGCGCAAAGGCGTACACAAGCGTTGGTCTGGCGTCATATGTAAACAGCAATTGCAGCATGCATGTGAGGTATCACCGCGAAGGTCAGATCGAGGGCAGTAATTTTAGCAGTAGACCTCCTCCGTGAATCTAATGTGGTATCATGTAAAGGCTTTTAAAGGCTTTTAAAAATGTATGTAGTTTGTCGCCACTGCGTGTTTGTGCGCAATTTTAAAGCATGTCGTGTTTGGTATCCATGTACTCGGCCTAAGATCATATTTTTTATTTCATCAAAAATTTGAGCAATATAGTGTGTTTTAGTGCATTAAAATAAAAAAAAGTGTATTTTTTCCACAAAAAATGCGTTTGAAAAATCGCTGCGCAAATACTGTGTGGAAAAAAAAAATGCAACACCCACCATTTTAATCTGTAGGGCCTTTGCTTTAACAATATATATAGTGTTTGGGGGTTCAACGTAATTTTCTTGCAAAAAAAAAAATATGTTTTCATGTAAACAAAAAGTGTCAGAAAGGGCTTTGTCTTCAAGTGGTTAGAAGAGTGGGTGACGTGTGACATAGGCTTCTAAATGTTGTGCATAAAATGCCAGGACAGTTCAAACCCCCCCAAATGACCCCATTTTGGAAAGTAGACACCCCAAGCTATTTGCTGAGAGCAATGTTGAGCCCATTAAATATTTTTTTTTTTTGTCCCAAGAGATTGAATAATGAAAAAAAAAAAAATATATATATTTTTTTTTACAAAAAGTTGTCACTAAATGATATATTGCTCAAACATGTCATGGGCATATGTGGAAATACACCCCAAAATACATTCTGTTGCTTCTCCTGAGTACGGGGATACCACATGTGTGGGACTTTTTGGGAGCCTAGCTGCGTACGGAACCCCAAAAACCAAGCACCGCCTTCAGGCTTTCTAAGGGAGTAATTTTTTTATTTCACTTCTCACTGCCAATCACAGTTTCGGAGGCCATGGAATGCCCAGATGGCATAAAACCCCCCAAAATGACCCCATTTTGGAAAGTAGACACCCCAAGCTATTTGCTGAGAGGTATTGTGAGTATTTTGCAGATGTCGCTTTTTGTCACAAAGTTTTGAAAATTGAAAAAAGAAAAAAAAAAAATTTTTTTTCTTTACTTTCTTCATTTTCAAAAACAAATGAGAGCTGTAAAATACTCACCATGCCTCTCAACAAATAGCTTGGGGTGTCTACTTTCCAAAATGGGGTCATTTGGGGGGGTTTTGTGCTATTTTGGCATTTTATGGCCTTCGAAACTGTGATAGGTAGTGAGGAGTGAAATCAAAAATTTGCACCCTTAGAAATCCTGAAGGCGGTGCTTGGGTTTCGGGGCCCCGTACGCGGCTAGGCTCCCAAAAAGTCCCACACATGTGGTATCCCCATACTCAGGAGAAGCAGCAAAATGTATTTTGGGGTGCAATTCCACATATAACTATGGCATGTGTGAGCAATATATCATTTAGTGACAACTTTTTGAAGAAAAAAAAAATTATTTTTTATTTTTGTCTTTATTCAATCACTTGGGACTAAAAAAAAAATATTCAATGGGCTCAACATGCCTCTCAGCAAATAGCTTGGGGTGTCTACTTTCCAAAATGGGGTCATTTGGGGGGGTTTTGTACTTCTCTGCCATTTTAGCACCTCAAGAAATGAAATAGGCAGTCATAAATTAAAAGCGGTGTAAATTCCAGAAAATGTACTCTAGTTTGTAGACGCTATAACTTTTGCGCAAACCAATAAATATACGCTTATTGGCATTTTTTTTTACTAAAGACATGTGGCTGAATACATTTTGGCCCAAATGTTTGACTAAAATTGAGTTTATTAGATTTTTTTTATAACAAAAAGTAGAAAATCTCTTTTTTTTTCAAAATTTTCGCTCTTTTTCCGTTTATATCGCAAAAAATAAAAATCACAGAGGCAATCAAATACCATCAAAAGAAAGCTCTATTTGTGGGAAGAAAAGGACGCAAATTTCGTTTCGTTACAAAATTGCATGACCGCGCAATTACCAGTTAAAGTAGTGCAGTGCGAAATTGAAAAAAGACCTTAAGCTGACAATTGGTCCGGGGCTGAAGTGGTTAAGGGATACAAAACAGATGTTGCAGATTATACACAAAATGGGGCCTGAGGACATACACTAAGCTACCTTGTATGCAGAGAAAATTCATAATCAAATGTCTTGACTTCTGTTTGAAGAACAACTACTTTTGGTATAACAAAAACTATTACCATCAACGAACTGGAGTGGCAATGGGAGCCAAATTTGGCCCGAGCGTAGCCGGTTTATTTATGGCCCAA
This sequence comes from Lithobates sylvaticus, assembly GCA_028564925.1. Classification (NCBI taxonomy): domain Eukaryota; kingdom Metazoa; phylum Chordata; class Amphibia; order Anura; family Ranidae; genus Lithobates; species Lithobates sylvaticus. The sequence continues at coordinate 181,604,490 of CM053036.1, forward strand.
TGGGAAGAAAAGAATGTGTTCCATAATAGACCTGGTGAACTGGCGATATACAAAAGATACATTGATGATATCTTTATTCTATGGAAGGGGGGCTCGGAACAACTAACCCAATTCCTAGAGAAACTCAACAGGAATGATAGAAACATAAAATTATCATGGGACATCAGTGAGAAGAATGTAACGTTCCTAGACTTGGAAATTATACAAGAAGTTACACTCAGGTCACAAATGCACTTTAAAAACATAGACAGGAACAGTTACCTCCCGATAGAAAGCTGTCATCATAAAAATTGGATTTTTAATGTGCCTAAGGGACAATTTATGCGTTTGAGACGCAATTGTACCAATATAGACACTTTCCTGAAAAGATGGGACAAAGATTCACCAGTAAAGTCTACGACCACCTGTTCATTAAAAAGAAAATAGAAGTAGTAATATAGATGGATCGCAGTAAATTAATTCAAGATAAAACAAAAAGTAAACAGGAACCAACTCTGACGGTAGCACCGATAATCCTCAATTACAATATACAACACAAGAAAATATTGTCAAAAAACATTGGTATATTCTCTTGACAGACAAACAGTTATATGATGCCCTCCCAACCAAACCCAGATTTATCTATAAAATAGCACCGACCATCCGGGATAAAGTAGTAAAGAATGTACTAGATCCACCTAAGAAATCTGTTTCCTTCTTCACTGGAAAAGGCTTCTTTCCTTATAAAAGGTGTTTTGCGTGTACGAAAACCAAGCGTCCTAATGAAAAGAAATTTAATTTCACATCCACAAGCACGGGAGATACTTATGAGGTCAAAGACTTTATTTGCTGCAATACTGAGGGAGCAGTCTATGTCCTATAATGTAGCTGTGGCCTTCAGTATGTTGGACGCACCAAAAGACCCCTAAGAGTGCATATTAAGGAACATGTCCAAAACATCATCAAGGGATACGATAAACATAGTGTATCCAAACATTTTTTATTATGCCACAACAAGGACCCGACAGATTTTAAATTCTGGGGAACAGAACCCTATATCAGACACTGGCGAGGAGGTCACAAAGCCAGCTAGAATCAAAATGGATATTTACACTAGATACTTTCTCACCCAGAGGCATGAACATTGAATTTGATCTCAACTGCTTTCTTAGTGACTTTTAGTGATTTTTAGCGACTTTTAGTGATTTTTTTTTTTACCATTTTTGCTGTTTTATCGCTTTTGTGTGCTATTCCACATATCACCATGGACCATATCTATCTACCTCTCTACTTATTAGCCTCTCTCTTCCTATCAGAGATCTGGTCTATTTTAGCTCCATTTCATCTATATGTACTCACTTCGCATGGTTAAGCTTTTATGTCCAGATACTTATTTTAATTAGATGACATATAAATTATATTTTTTATGTTTTTATTCACATCTCTAGCTATATGCATATTGGAAGTCAGAATTTAATGTTTATACTGTGGCTATGCAAATGTCAGTACGGAGGCACATCCCATCCGTTCGGGCTCTTTCGGTATTTAACTATACATACATATTGTTTCCAGACCTAATGCATATTGCAACTATAGTTTCCACAACTTATCCCTTTTCTAATTATCTATTAGCGTGTTTGCAATATTATAATACATCTTGCCACTGTGTGTGTCACCACACATACAGCGGCATGTGAACAGATAACCAAGAAAATGCCCGTGCCCGTGATCCCTCAAAAAATGTCTGCCATACCATTAACATATAAAATAGATAACCAAGAAAATGGCCGCACCCGTGATCTCTTAAAAAATGTCCACCATACCATTCACATAATGAACTTCAAGAAAATGGCCGCCCACAAACAACAATGATATAGACTATTTAAAGACAATTTGTGTGCCGTCCCAGCATCCTCTGATGAAGTCACGTGATCGTGACATCACGCGTAAGGAAGAGACAGGCACTCTGAACTGACACAGGCAAACAAGCTCGCTGCTCGTAGGAGATAAGTGTGTTTTTATGTGAGTATCCTCATTACTGTTTAAATAAACTTTTATTGCTACAAACATACTACAAGGCACTTCCTCTCTTACTATCATCCTGCCAAGAGACAAAGACAATAGGTGATTCCATTGCGGTCCAAGGATAGGAGCTCCATTGCGATCCAGGGATAGGAAATCCAGTTAGGTCCAGGGACACAGGAGAGAAGCTGCCACTGCTATTTGATTCATATGCGATTACCTCTTTACCGCAAGGTAAGGGGCCATTAGTGTGTGTTTACACGAAGAGGAGACACCCTTTGCACCAGCACTTTTGAAAGAAGAATTTTATTTAATAGACTGTTGTCACTATCTCATTTTTGCGCATTGCGGACTTGCACAAACTTACCTAATAGCACTTTTCTTTTTTGTGCTAGCCGTTTATATACTTTTCTTTTTGCACTTTTTATTGTGCCATTCTATTTTTTTTTGCGTTACATTATTATTTGCATTTTTGCACAGGCAAGCTGCACTCAGCACAGGAACCTTTGCATTTTTGCACAGGCAAGCTGTACCCAGCACAGAAATCTTTTATGTTCACAGTTGCAATTGCCGTTCTCTTTTAGCACACACATTGTGTTGCAAATTTTGCACTTATTTTGCGTTTCTTTGACACTATTGCGCTACTTGCACAAACAATAAATTATTTTTGCACATTTTAGTAGATTTTTTTTGTAAACTCATTCTACACTGTGCACTTTGATGTCACCATTTTGATGTCACTATATTGTATCTTAATGTCAGTATTCATCTGATGCTTGTTTCATTTACAATTTTAGCAACTTGTTACATTGTTGCACCCCTACAGTCTTGATTCACCTATATGTAAGGCATTAGCAAAATATTTGCACTTTACAAGTATCGTACTGCTACCTTTAGCACTTTGCACTTTGATGTGACTATATTTTACTTAATGTCAGTACTAAGTTGATGTTTGGTCTCATTTATGCTATTAGCAACCTGTTACATTGTTGCACTCTTGCATTATGATCTACTTATACGAAGGTATTAGCAAAATCTTTGCACTCTGCAATCTTGATTACCTTACTATACCTCAAGTATTACTGCCACCCTTAGCAGCATACTTCTCAACTAACTTGCACTGTCTCCTTCTATAGAGGTAGCCATTAGCAATATCTTCTGCACCTGATACCATCATCTTTAATAGTATATATCCCTCTCTCAAAATGGAATTTATACTTGCATCACTACCCTTTTCTATACTCGGAATTACACAATATTCATTTTTACTTGAGTAGTAGTCCTTCCCTGGGAACAGCGCAGCACCACCCATTCTTCATATACCAGCTTTTGTGTGCACCAGTTTTAGTAAATCTCCCCATTGTTATACTAAACCAGTTTTTCCTCTTTTTGTTATTATAGTATATAGTCCTCAACACAAAGGCTTTTATGAGCCTTAATTTTATTTGTTCCTTGACTGAGACTCCAGATTGATGCTATCTGAACGGTGTATGCAAAGTTTTATACATTTAGATGAAGTAGTTGTGAGTTGACTTTTTGACCATTATTATTATTATTGTTATACAGGATTTATAAAGCGCCAACAGTTTGTGCAGTGCTTTACAACATGAGGGCAGACAGTACAGTTACAATATAATTCAGAACAGAAGGAATTAGAGGGCCATTAGAGCTTACAATCTAAGAAAACCATAAACGTAATGTTTAACTCCACTTTTGTTTTTCAGATAAACGATGTGCATTGATGAGATTTTTCTTTTGCAGTATTATATTTTTATGTTCTGAAGAAATTGCTGTTTGTGTCTTTTTTCAAACTAATTTATGTATAAGGGAGCCAGAATTCATTAAAATCAGTGGTGCAATCTCAGTACTGTAATAAGTAAAAGTTCAGTTTCTAAATCCCTTTAGAAGTGGATGAGCCTTATTGATTAGCTAACCAAAAATGAAGCTTTTTTTGTGCATAGCGATTTGAAATTGGACTTCTATCTGAGAGAAGACTTCTGAGAAATGCAATAGTTAATCACACATTTTAGAAAATTAGTTCAGCTGTAGATCAAAAACAAAGAAGTAATGTTTAATAACAATAAATTCCAAAATTGTGTTAGTTTACCTTTAAAACCACATTAAAGGAAAATAAATATGGGATCTGCCATTTCTGATGACTTTGAAGGTAATTTATCCTTATCCTTATCCTTACCTAATTACTTAGTTATTACTGATCCAGAGCAACCATTTTGGTATCATGTGTACTACCACATACAGGGCATCCGGAAAGTATTCACAGCGCTTCACTTCTTCCATTTACGGATGATGGAGGCCACTGTGCTCATTGGGACCTTCAATGCTGCAGACATTTGTTTGTACCCTTTCCCAGATCTGTGCTTCGATACAATCCTGTCTCGGAGGTCTACAGACAATTCCTTGGACTTCATGGCTTGGTTTGTGCTCTGACATGCACTGGTTACTGTGGGACCTTATATAGACAGCTGTGTGCCTTTCCAAATCATGTCCAATCAACTGAATTTACCACAGGTCGACTCCTATCAAGTTGTAGAAAGAGATCAGCGGAAACAGGATGCACCTGAGCTCAGTTTTGAGTGTCATGGCAAAGGTTGCGAAAACTTATGTACATGTGATTTTTTTTTCGTTTTTTATTTAGAATTAATTTGCAAAGATTTCAAACAAACTTTTTTCACGTTGTAATTATGGAGTATTGTTTGTAGAATTTTGAGGAAAATAATTCAATCTATTTTGGAATAAGGCTGTAACATAACAAAATGTGAAAAAAGTGAAGCACTGTGAATAGTTTCCGAATGCACGGTATACCATTATGGAACAATAATACATATTTATTTAGATTAATACAGATATAGCAGTAGAGCAAATCATTTATATTAGGAATAAACCAGTACCTTTCTTGCCATGAGTAACACAATGCTGCTATAGAGCTCCTCCATGTGATCTAAAGCCAAAGTATGGTAGTTTTCAGTAACATAGATGTTTTATAATATCAGAGAATGCAACGAGTCTACTGTTGTGTACTAAGTGTAACAGCAAAGGACATCCACTGTGAAGCACTAGGCAAGGAGAAGAGCTTGCATTCATATTTCAATGTTTGTTTTTGTTTTTTTATAAGAATGCAGATAGCTTTCAGAGCTTGATGGTTTTTTTTTTTGTTTTGTTTTTTAAATAGCAAAGCCTGTGTTCTTCTGCAGACAGAAAATTAATATATCCAATGAATTTGTTTTGAGAGATTAAAATGCCTTCTAGCAGGGAAGGAATAGAAGGGATGAATGTGTGACTCTCATTTGATGCTTTGTATAGTTGAGCACCCTCCTACTCCAGTCTCTTCACAACAGACTAACAGTATTCATAGCATAGCGACAAAACATGCTTATGAAATCCTGGAGTAGTAGCCTTGTGCTCCTGACCTGCTGGTTGAATGTAGCAATAATGAAATAAATATACCACATGTACTGTATACATAGTTAGTCTGGTTGAAAAAAAAACACACAAGGCCATCCAGTTCAACTCACAGAAAATACACAAATTATGGACCACATACAGGCAGTCCTCGAGTTACATAAATCCGACTTACATTTGACTCATACTTACAAACAGAGGTAGACAACAGAAAGTCAGAGGAAATTTACCCCTAGGAAGGGAAATTCATTCCTGTAAGAGTTATAATGGGAAAAAGGTGTCTCCACTAAAGCTTTATCACCAATCCTTGTTTCCAAGACAACCCAAAATTTTCTAAATCCAGTTGTCACAGGGACAGAAAGTGATGAAAACTTCTGAACAAGGGCACAGACAGCAAAAAAAAAAACATTACAGGAGTGTTACCCCTTCCCCATGTCATCCAAAATACATAAACACATTTTTTGGCTGGAGTTACACTTAAAAAATGTACCTGTTCCAACTCGCATACAAATTCAACATAAGAACAAACCTACAGGTCTTGTTTTTAACCTGGGGCTAACTGAATGTATTTTTAAACTTTTTGTTTTTGAAAGTCAGACATAAAGCTAACAAAGGATTAAAAACAGAGAACAAGTCTTTCAACATACCACCATTAAGATGGGTTTAGAAATGGAAAATTACAGTGCATATACTGTAAAGCTAAACATATGATCCATTTGTTTGGTGGTGCCAACATTGCACTTAAATGCATAAAAATAACTGTACAGATACATCCCCCATAAACGTTCCCCATGAACGCCTAATCTACAAGCTGAGGTTTGCAGGCTTGGACCATAAGGTTTCTACTTGGATAGAAAACTAGTTACAGGGGCGTGTCCAAAGGGTGGTGATAAATAATGTACTCATGGGCGTGGCTTAGCACATGGAGCTGAAGGACGGCTCCCCAGGGCTCTATTTCTCTCCAAACCTCACCAATCTCTCCCAAAAGTAGCAGATGGGCAAGGGGAAGCCCAAGAACAAGCAGAAATCCATCAGGGGCCACGCCAGCAGCAATTTGGGACACTTTTTTTTACCCGGTCATCGGTTGCCTCCATGAACCAGGCCAAATCCAAGATGGTGCCGGCGTCCTGCTCTCTGGCCCGCTCTGTGCCAGCAGACATCATGCAGGTGAGCTCAAGGGGCTGCTCTGCCTCCCCTGCAGACTCTGATTGTCCCCCACTCTCAGAGCCCCTCACAAGCCTCACTGTGTTCAGGGATGGCTGAGATATGAAATCCCTCCACACATACATGAACATTATGTCAAGCACATAGAGAAAACTTGGCAGGAGATTACAGAGCTCAAAAAATACCTAGGGGTCTGCATGGAGGACATTGAAAACACCGCAGACAGCTTGTGCAATATTCTGCAGTCAAATTCTATACCACTTCTATAAAGTATAATCTAAATTATTGCTCCTCTAGGAGATGCATTTTAGCGGTGCAGATATCCCTGTACTTAATAACCGTTACCGGAAAAACTTGAAGAGAACAGAGGAAACCAAACAGAGAAAAAGCCTGACACTTTCTACCACATCCCAAAGAAAGTCTGAAAAACTACTGTGGGTAGCCCCAAGGGATAGTATGGGCAGAGAAGGGTGATAGGATTGAGAAGCAAAAATATAGTGTACAAAGTATATATAAAAGTATCAAAAAAGTTTTATTGAATACAAAGAATAATTTTATATACATCTACAAAAATAGAGACATAAAAGAAAAACGCATAATATACCAACTGCCAAGGATAGTTGAAACACACTGTAAATCGGACCTTAGTTCAGATGTGGGTGCTAATGACAACAAAACCCAACATGTTTCGGAGAAAATAAAGCCAATAAGGCTAGATTAATGTATCCATATCCTTCTTCAGGGATTTTGGTATGATTCTATTAGAGAATATATATATATATGTAAATATAATGTATGTAAACAATGTAAAAGCATAAACATAGGCATTTGTAATATGATACTGTGCAAATAATAGATGACAGTATAAGTGAATGATTGTACGTCGAGTACAGTACTTACAGGGCATGCGTCAAAGTGTTATATGGCACAATATGGCACAATATGGATAGATGATCTCTCAGGCCTCAAATACTTTCTGAATTATACCATTCATGAAGAAAAATGAGTGCTAGGACATTAAGTATGTCAACAGTCCAGCAAAAAATTCAATATATTAACCCATGAGGGTCACAAATCGAGTTTGGGCAAAAAGCATATCCTCTTCCACAAAAAAGCAGCGAGTCAGTGCATACAAGGAGCGCCAAGGCGCTAGAGACCACAAGCAGGTACCTGTCAACAATAGAGAGCAAAAAAAAAAACTAAGTATAGGCTAAGAATAAGGGGACAGATTTAAATTAGTGATAATGGACTGAAAACATTACAGTCCAAACAAGGGGAAATACATACAGAGTTTCTTTATCTTCCACATTGTGAAAAGCCCCTAATCTAAACAGACATACCTTAAGAATGCAGCTTAGTTACAGCTCTCAGAGAGGAAGACCTGGATCCTGGCTGTGCAGTGCAAATAATGCCAGCAACTTGCCTGGTTATATAGTACTAAGATGTGGGAGTGATAAGGGAGATTGATGTATCAGTTGCTAAGGTTAACTAAAAGCAGGTGTGCGGATCGGCTGGGATTGGTGATTCGGGCGGCACCGGATGAGACGGTCCGCTCGAACACCTGTAGCCTAAATTCGCCTGCATGGATCCATTAAGCATGCAGACGGGCCTTCGGCTCGCGTAGCGCCCGGCGCCGCCGGATGTAGGTCCGGTGACGTCAGGCGCAAACAGAGCCGCCGACACGTGGTGGGACAGGGCAACTACTGCCGGAAGCCAGTGCGCAGAATCCGGAAGTTGATGGATTCCGGAAGATGTGCGCTTGCATGCCATCCCATAAAGGGGGATGTGGCCTCACCCAAACTGGTATGTCCCAGATGGGGGAGGCCACCCTGTGCAGGGATGAACCGAAAAGACACAAAAAAGTGGGGGAAGAGGGGGATGCGAACTGCTCAAACAATAATAGTATTAAATAGTAAATGCATTGAAAAACGGCATATAGCGAATTTGAGTCAAGTATATAAAGGACCAGACAGCATGTATTAGAAACGAAGCGATCAGATACATATTTACATTTTCCATATTATTGGTGCCGTAAAAACCATAGAGCATACAAGTAGAATCCTGTATTGTCTGAAATGACACAAACAAAAATAACAACCAACAAAGTTATTATACATGTAAAATATTAGAATGAAATAATTACATGAGCTAAATACAGAATCCAATTCTAAGAATACATTAGGGAAGACATAATAAATAAATAAGAACCAAGAAGAAATTCCTATAAATGCATGTATACCCGTTAGAGGACAGAAGAAACGGAAAGGCATGGCTTTGTTAGAGATCCCTATCAAAGCCACCTGTAGAAAAACCTGGTAGAAAGGGCTTTAGATTGAAGGCTTCATTGAGGCCTGGGGGTCTGGTGGCATCTAAATTACATATACACTTGAGCTCAAGCTGTAACAGGTATTTATCAAAATCCCCCCCTCGAGTGCTGGGATGTAACCGGTCCAGTACTATTACAGAGACCCTAGGGACAATTTCCATTGTGCGTTAAAGCAACATGCCTGCCAAGTGGGGTATCTGGATCGCTGGTCTGCATGACTTTTATATGCCGATAGATTCTCTGCCATAGCTTCTGGATGGTTTTGCCCACGTAGAAGCAAGTGCAACTACACAGAATAAGGTAGACCACTCCAGTAGTTTGACAATTCGAGTAATGTCTCGGCCTATATCGTATGCCACTGGGCATGTAGATAGTTTTCCTAGGGTCCATATATTTGCAATACACACAAGAACCGCAGGGTTATGTCCCAGTAATTTTACAGGGATCTCCTCTAGTTGAACCTTTAAATTAGCTTTGAACCACTAAATCACCCACAGATTTAGCTCGTCTATATGTGACCAAGGGAGCTGGTGGTACAAAAGGGCCTATAGTGGGATCTGATGTTAACAAATGCCAATATTTTTTGCAAATAGTGTGTATCTTAACATGTTTGTTAGTATAGGTGGTAATAATTCTAGTGCCTACATTACTATCTTGTTTTTTCTTTTTAGGAGCTAGCAAGGTGCATCTATTTATCAAGAACTAAGTACTCACCGAGGCCAAGATGCCGAGAGCGGTTGCCCTTGCGACTCGGTGCCCACTGCCCCTGAAGGTAGTACAGAGGGCAGTTGGCACCAAGAGGCACAAGCCCCCAGCTGGGTGATGGCTAGGCGTGGGCCCAGGTGCTGCAGATAGGAGATGGACTGGAACTGAGGTCCTGGCTGAGGTTCAAACACAGGTAGGCAAGCTGAAGGCAGGCTGAGGGTTAAACACAGAAGGTTAGTCAGGCACAAGCTAGGGGGTCAAACACAGGTAGGCAAGTCCAGGGCAAGGTAACCAGGCGTATTGGCAAGGCAGGTCCAAAGGCAGGCAGAGGGTCAAGTACTGGCAGCAAGAAGCAGATATCCGAGGTACAGGCCGAGGGTCAAACACAGGAGATAGTGGGAAGTCCGGTAAAGCAAGCCAAAGGTCAAGGTTGGAGAGAACAGGGTGGTTAAGACGGTCCAGGTCAGCAACAGGTGATCAAATCAAGATAGCAGGTACAGGCACAAGGACAAGGGACAGCTGAGAGACGAACCAGCGTTTGTTTTGGTGTGGAGGCCTCTCTTTTATAGGCCAGCTGGTGGTCACATGGGGCGTGCGCTAGTGCGCATGCGCGCGCGCCGCTCAGTGGAGCCGCGAGTGCGCGTGCGCCGCCGCAGCATCACCCCATCTCTTCCAGTGCGCCAGACCAGTGCGCATGCGCACTACAGCGCGCGGCGGACTAGGTCCCTGATACTATTGCTGGCATTTACTCGATTGAATGCTTTTTTAAGGCGTTTATGGCTGTATCCTCGGTCAAGCAACCGTTTTTTTAATTGTTGGCTTCATGCTTGAAGTCATCGTAATTGGAACAATTACGCTTAATGCGTAAATATTGTCCATAGAGGATGGAATTTACTAAAGACCTGGGATGAAAGCTGGACGAATGCAGGATAGTGTTGCCTGCAGTGGCTTTCCCGAAAAATTTACATGACAACATATTCAAGTTGTTTTTGAATATTTCGACATCCAGGAAAGTAATCCTTGACATGTCATAACACATAGTGAATTTGAGATTAAACTCATTTTTGTTCAGTGCTAATTAGCACTCGTCCAGCAGCGATGCAGATCCATCCCAAACGATGAAGATCTCATCGATGTATCTGTGCCACATAGTAATGTGGCACAGGTACATCGAGAGATCCTCATCGCTAAAGATTGCTCGCTCCCATTCCCCCAGGTACAGGTTTGCGTAGCCAGGGGCACAACAGGTGCCCATGGCTACGCCCTGTACCTGGAGGAAAAAGCGGCCATCGAATGAAAAAATATTATGGGTCAAAATAAATTCCAAAGCCATTACAATAAAGTCATTGAAGGGAGCTTCAGTTTGACTGGTCTGAGATAACACCTTACGAATACATGATATTCCTCCTGAATGTGGAATAGAACTGTAGAGTGCTTCTACATCAATACTAACTAGAATGCCCTGCTCGGGCACTTGTACTCCTTCAATGATCTGAAGGAGGTGAATAGTATCCTGAATGTAGGAGGGTATTATGAGTACAAATGGTCAAATGTGCTCATCTATAAGACGAGATAGATTTTCTGTAATGGAGCCATTGCCCGAAATTATAGGCCTGCCCGTAGGTTTTTGTGCATTTTTGTGGATTTTAGGCAATGCGTAGAAGGTAGCTATCTTTGGATAGGGAACACGAACAAAGTCCCAGGTCTGTTTGGAAATAACCTTATTTTCAAAGGCGATATCAACAAAAGAGTAGAATTGTTTGTTAAAGGCTTGTACAATATCAGAACCAACAGGGTGGTACCATTCACGTTTGCTAAGGATCTTGATGCACATCTGATTATAATCTACATTATCCATAATAACAATATTGCCACCTTTATCACTTGATTTTATGGTGATTCCATGATTATTATAGAGATCATGCAGAGCTGTTTTCTCACCTTTAGTAAGGTTATCTGTAAAACATGATGTAGGTTCCAAGGATTTAATTTCTTGGGAAACCATTTTTAAAAAGGTTGCCACTCCGTGGTTAGAGCTGGGGCAGGATATAAAGAGGACGTTTTTTTAAGCGAGGATTTGGCTATAGGTGTAATTTTAGAAGAATCATTAGACGGATAAAGCAATGCTTCCAAATCTAAAGTATCTATAAGGTCTATTGGTTTACTTTCTTCTAAAAGAGCATTCAAGTTGTCTAGAGCCTGTCGCTCGCTAAACGTGCAACATCCTTGAGTACCAGGCTTGTCTTTTTCAAACTGCCCTTTTAATAGAAGTTTGCATGTGTACATGTGAAGATCCTTAATAACCATGAATTTGTCCAATCTGTTGGTCGGACAAAAGGTTAAACCCTTTGAGAGGACTGAAATTTCCTCTTGAACCAGAGAATGAGTAGACATATTAATGATGTTTAATTGTGTTGATAGTTTATTGGAACTTACGGAACTGTCTGTGACAGAGGATTCAGGGAGTTTCCCTGATTCTTAGGAAAGAATATAGATGGGATTTTGGGATTAGTAAACATCGAAGGGATATTTGTCTCAATCATTCCTGGGTCACCTTCCATTGTAGGACCAGTTGTACCCTGAGGAGGCATAGAGGGAACAGGTGTTGGGCGTTTAGAGGCTTTCTTTTTGGTGCCTGTTGCCAGGGGGCAATCACCATCAAGATGTCTTTTGGGTTTCCTACTACGTTTAAGATATTTATTTGAAGGGTGAGATGTATTAGATGACATGGATGATGTGTCAGATTGCCTAGGATATTGGGTAGAACTGCGTTGAAAGTTTTTACCACCCATTTTCTGAGACCATTTATATGCTCTCTCCTCTTGGAATGCCTGTCTATCCCGTAAGAATTTGAATTACTTCTTGGATAAAATAGATTTGTTAAACAGCTCTATATGTATTTTTAGTTTGCTATTTAGTTCCGCAAAGGACGGATGATCTTCTGAAAGTTTAATTTGAGAATACATAGAGTCAATTTTCGCATCCATAGTAATCTGACATTTTTTGTATTCGTCAATTAATAATTGCATCATGCCCCTAGAGCATGACTTAAGATTGCTTTCCCAGGCAGATTTAAAAGCTGGGCTAATGTCCTCAAAGGATGGAAATATTTGTACATGAAGTCCTAATGGATTTAAATTGTCCCTGATGTATTCTTCAAATGTTTTTATATGCCAGAAAATAAGAGATTTCTTCTCGATCCATTTGGTAAGACCAGAGAACAAAAAACTTAGTTCTGAGCATCGGGACTCATTTTGTCCATACTCTTTTTGGAGTCTGGTAGCAAATTCATCCCAGGATTGACTGTATAACTCAGCCATTAGAAAATTTAGCTAAAAATTCAAAGGTTGGTTTCTCCAAGTCGGGGACTTACAGGTATGTACTACCTAAATTTGAAGTAAAAACTTGAAGAGAACAGAGGAAACCAAACAGAGAGAAAAAGCCTGACACTTTCCACCACATCCCAAAGAAAGTCTGAAAAACTACTGTGGGTAGCCCCAAGGGATAGTATGGGCAGAGAAGGGTGACAGGATTGAGAAGCAAAAATATAGTGTACAAAGTATATATAAAAGTATCAAAAAAGTTTTATTGAATACAAAAAATAATTTTATACACATCTACAAAAAAGAAAAACGCATAATATACCAACTGCCAAGGATAGTTGAAACACACTGTAAATCGGACCTTAGGTCACATGTGGGTGCTAATGACAACAAAACCCAACATGTTTCCGAGAAAATAAAGCCAATAATGCTAGATTGATGTATCCATATCCTTCTTCAGGGGTTTGGCATTGGCGTGTTGGTATGATTCTATTAGAGAATATATATATATATATATATATATATATATATATATATATATATATATATTTATGTAAATATAATGTATGTAAACAATGTAAAAGCATAAACATAGGCATTTGTAATATGATACTGTGCAAATAATAGATGACAGTATAAGTGAATGATTGTTCATCGAGTACAGTACTTACAGGGCATGCGTCATAGTGTTATATGGCACAATATCGATAGATAATCTCTCAGGCCTCAAATACTTGCTGAATTATACCATTCATGAAGAAAAATGAGTGCTAGGACATTAAGTATGTCAACAGTCCAGCAAAAAATGTAATACATTAACCCACGAGGGTCACAAATCGAGTTTGGGCAAAAAGCATATCCTCTTTCACAAAAAAGCAGCGAGTCAGTGCATACAAGGAGCGCCAAGGCACTAGAGACCACAAGCAGGTACCTGTCAACAATAGAGCGCAAAAAAAAAAAAAAAACTGAGTATAGGCTAAGAATAAGGGGACAGATTTAAATTAGTGATAATGGACTGAAAACATTACAGTCCAAACAAGGGGAGATACATAAAGAAACTCTGTATCTTCCACATTGTGAAAAGCCCCATATCTAAAATATAACTGTTACCCACCACGTGGTACAACAGTACAAACCCACAAGCCAAATCGAAAGGGGTCTCTATAGCTTTCCATAAAACGTTTAGCCCGGAGGTCTTGGACTCCCTTATTGATCCTCCTGGTTGGTTTATTTTTCTTAAACTAAAATCGAACTCCTTTATTTTTACAGTGGCTAATGTGTATGGACCTAATCAGGATCAGGGTAATTTCTTATCTGCTGTTCTAGACAGGTTGCTCTCCTTTGGGGGTCCCTGTTTCATCCTTGGAGGTGACTTCAACGGGGCTTTGTCCCCGACCGTGGACGCCTCCTCGGATAAGTCTTCTATCCCTCATTCCACCCTCACACACATCAACTAGTGGATGTCTGGTGTGTACAGCATCCTTTCGAGAGAGATTATAGCTGTTATTCAGTGGCCCATAACTCATACAGTTGCATTGACTATTTTCCCAATCCCTATTAGACCTCCCCATTACTGCATCCTTGGGCAATATTTTCTGGTCTGATCACGCTCCCATTCACCTACACTTCACACACATGCAAAGGGCCGTAGGCAGTTTTCCTGGCGTCTTAATGACAACCTGTTAAAGGATACACCATGCGCAGCTTCGATCACACAGGCGTTCCGTGACTTTGTCCTGGATCACAGGTCTGATGATACTAACCCAATGGTTAAAAAAGTGTGTGCTTTGTGGGATTTTTATACAACATAGCTCACGATTAAAGAAAGCTAGGGCCGCTGACATTGCCCATCTTCTCTCTACTATAGCTAATCTTGAATTACCTCACAATCGAGACTTGGACCCCACTGTTTACATGGACTTGTCCAATGCTCGCCGTGACCTACTTAGGATTTTAGACTCTCATTACCTTATAGCTTGGGATGAGGCACGCAATTACCATTACTCTCTCACCAATAAGTGTGGGCAACAACTGGGTGGGGTCCTCCACCCACGTCCGTCGAACCACCCGGTGCAAAAAGGATATCGGGGAACTGGAGAAAGTGCAGAGAAGGGCAACCAAACTGATAAAAGGCATGGAGGAGCTCAGCTATGAGGAAAGATTAGAGGAACTGAATTGATTCACTCTTGAGAAGAGGAGAATAAGGGGGGATATGATCAACATGTACAAATATATAAGGGGTCCATATAGTGAACTTGGTGTTGAGTTATTCACTTTACGGTCAACACAGAGGACAAGGGGGCACTCTTTACGTCTAGAGGAAAAGAGATTTCATCTCCAAATACGGAAAGCTTTCTTCACAGTAAGAGCTGTGAAAATGTGGAATAGACTCCCTCCAGAGGTGGTTCTGGCTAACTCAGTAGATTGCTTTAAGAAAGGCCTGGATACTTTCCTAAATGTACATAATATAACTGGGTACTGACATTTATAGGTAAAGTTGATCCAGGGAAAATCCGATTTCCTCTCGGGGGATCAGGAAGTGATTTTTTTTCCCCTGCTGTAGCAGATTGGAGCATGCTCTTTTGGGGGGGGGGGGGGGGGGGGGGGGGGGTTGCCTTCCTGTGGGTATAGAATGGGGTATATTGGATTGTACGATATTTTTTATTTTTATTTATTATTTCTTTTTTTTATGGTTGAACTGGATGGACTTGTGTCTTTTTTCGGCCTAGCTAACTATGTAACTATGTAACTAATTTACACTGCTGACCAACAGTGGGTCTGCAACCCCCAGGGCATCTCAGTCGCTTTCCAACAATATTATTCCCAATTGTATAACTTGCCTCCTCAGTCTACAGCTCACTCGACGGGTTCTCCATCTTCCACTATAGAAGAATATAGCTTCGCCCTACCGAAGGTGTCGGTTGAAGAGGCTTCTGATCTGGACAAACCTTTGTCTGACTCAGAATTTCTGGGTGCCATCAAAGGGTTGAAGCCTGGGAAATGCCCTGGCCCAGATAGGTTCTCACCTAGGTTTTATAAATCCTTTGTCCCTTTTTTTACCCCAATATTATCGGCAGCATTCAATTCTATAGATGACTCCCACTTGCCCTCTAATGCCGCGTACACACGAAGGGATTATCCCGCGGGATTGTCCGCTGGACTAAGTCCACCTGTTAATCACCTCGTGTGTTGGCCTTCGACTGACTTTTTTCCAAAAAATCCTGCAGACTAAAGTTTTAAGTCTTTTGTTTTAAAATTATCCGCTGGACTTGGCAGTCCAGGGGACAATACGGCCGTCTGTAGTATGGTCCGGCGGACCAAAAAGGACGCATGCTCAGTAGCAAGTATTTTTCTAGTATTTTTCGTTTTCTAGTCCCGTCGTACGTGCTGTACATCATTGCGTGAACCGCCGGACTTTTAGCGTGATCGTGTGTGGTCAAGTCCGTTCGCTTTCAAGTCCGCCGAAGCCAGCTGGAAAGTCCGGCGGATTGTCCGCCGGACTAGGTCCGGCGGAAAAAGTCCCTTCGTGTGTACGCGGCATAAGGATCTCTTATCTGCCAACATCTCCATAATTCCTAAACCAGGTAAATATCTGTCTCAGTGTAGTAGCTATCAGCCAATTTCCCTCCTTAATTTAGACATTAAAATATTTGCAAAAGTTCTGGCCAACCGATTATTCCCCCTTTTACCTGCAGTTATATATAAAAACCAGGTGGGCTTTGTGCCTGAACGAGAGGCACAGGATAACACCACTAAAATCATACATCCAGAAACACAATTAAAAGCATTCCTT
This sequence comes from Lithobates sylvaticus, assembly GCA_028564925.1. NCBI lineage: Eukaryota > Metazoa > Chordata > Amphibia > Anura > Ranidae > Lithobates > Lithobates sylvaticus. The sequence goes on from CM053036.1 coordinate 181,621,222, forward strand.
CTCTCCTTTGACGCCAAGAAGGCATTCGACCGAGTGAACTGGCGGTTCCTGCGTCTTTCCTTGGAGCAGATTGCGTTAGTAATAAAGGTATCGCCTAAACCAATGTCATTATACTCCCGGCCCTCAGCATCTGTTCAATGACTCCTCCTCTGCACCATTTAATATTCCAGGGCTATCAGACAAAACGACTCTATTGTGGGTATTCAGACACCTTCTCTACACAATAAACTCTTGCTTGTATGCAGATGACCTCATAGGTTTATATCCAACAACCCTACACGTCACTACCTTCCTTAATGCAGGAATTCCGTAGTTTTGGTGAACACAGCAACTTCAAATGAAATATGTCCAAGACGGAGGCTCTCAACATTTCCTTACCTCCAGCTACTCTTACCCAAGGACGGTCCAATTTCTCAATTCAATGGGGTACTAAAGGTATCTCTTATTTGGGGATAACGATTCCTTCTAACCTATCAGACATTTATGCCTTGAATTATGTCCCTTTACTAGCCCGCATTAGGAAGGACTTAGATACCTGGGTCTCATCTCCCCTACCATGGTTCGGCTGCATAAATATGCTCAAAATGGATACTCTCTCTAAACTGCTTTATTTATTTCAGACGGTTCCTATGAATGTGCCTAAACAATTTTTTAGCTCCCTGAGATCCCTGTCTATCCGTTTTGTCTGGCACCAAGGCCTATCCCGTATCCGCTACACATTACTCACTTACCTAAAGCTTCAGGGAGGTCTGGGATTACCCGACTTTGAACTTTATCACAAGGCGGCCCTGCTAGCTCAGATATTGGAATGATTCCCTCGTTCTTTCACTAAGGCATCCTCTATGGTTGAACAAGACCTATCCACATCCAATCTACTTCTTTGGGGCCATAGCCGAGAACTACAGAGGTTATCCTCTTCCTCTCCCCTAACCACCTCTGCCCTACAATTGTGGTATAAAAAAGGAATGTCTGCCCTCCTATCCACTGACACTTCCCCACTCACCTCACTATTCAATAACCCTGTGTTGCCTCTGGTTGTGGGTTCTTCAATGGTAGGTCCTTTCTTATGCTCTTCCATCCTGGCCAGTGGCTGGGTCTTTCATACATTTAATATACAGAGTGCAGCACATGTCAGGGCTAAATAGAACACCACAGATGTAATAAAAAGTCCATAGGATTCCTAAGCAAAACAGTGTATAGAAGATGGACTAACAGTCCCAGCAGGCTGACTCTCTGAAAAATCTCTGTGTTCAGCTGCAGTTCTACCTTGTTTTTCTATTTGCGCTGATTGTATTCATTTTTTATTAGGTCTTTCATACACCCCAGCTCAGGGGCGCCCATCGTCCTGGATGGCCAGGGTAATTGGCTTACTGCGCTCCACCTGTCCACCTTTTGTTCTGCTTTATTCTCTTCATCCCAAACTCACAGACCCCTGACAGGATATGAACAGCTATGCTTTCTCTCAGAAACACCCAGACACCTACTGTTTTCCATCTATAAATTATTACATGCATTACTACATGATCAACTTCCCCCATACACCAAGGAGGTGGTCCACAGAAAGAGCGGACCATGATTGACTGGCATTCCATTTCAAAAGAAAGAATATTTACCAGAAATCCAGAGAACACATGATTACAAATGTTGTAAATTGAGTTGCAGTTCAGTGAGGAATATAATTATTTGATCCCTAAGCAAAACATAACTTAGTGCTTGGTGGAGAAACCCTTGTTGGCAAGCACAGAGGTAAGACATTTCTTGCAGTTGGTTACCAGGTTTTCAGAAATCACAGGAGGGATTTTGGTCCACTCTTCTTTACAGATCTTCTCTAAATACTTATGCCGCGTACACGCGGTCGGAATTCTCGTCGGAAAAAGCTCTGATGGTTTTTCCGTCGGAATTCCGATGGAATTTCGCTCAAACTGCCTTGCCTACACACAGTCACACCAAATTCCGATGGTCAATAACACAGCGGCATACAACACGTTCGGCACTATTAGGGACATTTAATGCTTCCGAGCATGTGTCGAATTGTTTCCGAGCATGCGTCTGAATTTTGCGTGTCGGAATTGCATACACACAATCGGAAAATCCGATAGAAAGGTTTTCCGTCGGAAAAATTAAGAACAGGTTCTCAATCCAAAGTCCGTCGGAAATTCCGACAGAAAAAGACTGATGGGCATACACACGGTCGGAAATTCCGATGAAAAGCTCCCATCGGACTGTTTCCATGGAAAATTCCGACCGTGTGTACGCGGCATTAGGGTTGCTAGGCCGTCTCTTGGTAACTCTAAGTTTCAGCTCTCTCCATACATTTGTCATTGTTATATTAATTATATCATTTGATTTCATTGTGAGTTTTATGGTTAGAGTTTTTCTGCACCCTTTTTGTCTATTATTTTGCTTTTCTCTGTATACGGAACACAGTGTGCAGTATTATTTTTATTGTTTCATATCGTGAGACAAAACTTTGTAGGCATATTCTTGACTTGGCATTATTGAACTTGTGAGTGCAATTTTTCTCATAGGAAATCAGTGTACTTTGTGTGTAGTTCATGTTCCCACTATTCTCTATAGTATAGCATAGTTTTACTCTGAGATGCATGGAATAATGTGTAGCTATACCATGCTTGATAGGTGTGCCAGTGTGGCACATGGGTTCACATTGCCAATAATTAAAAGAGAAGTGTGGGATATGAAAATAAAAACGTATATACTCACCTATCACTCAGTTCTCTGTCTTCAGTGAGCAGAGAGCCGGTGAATGTAAGTCACCGACTCTCTGCTCTGGCCCCTCCAGCGCTCACTGGAGTGCTGGACTACGGAGGGGATGAGAGCGGCTGGCTCAGCCTCAATGGTGTGCTGAGAGGGTGAGTCAGCTGGCAGTTAGGAATCTGGGTGGATTACAATATTAAAGCCAGGATCTCTTCAGAGACTGGACCAGCTAAGTGACGCTTTAGCCTGCAGTCAGCTGAATGCAGGTCACAGAAGTGCACAACGAGTCAAATTAACCTAATGATATGTCTTTTAGTTTTATCCCATGAAAATATTTCATGCATTTGCACACATTTACATTTTTTCCTCTTGTATGATTTTGAAAATTTGTGCTATAATCTAGGGATATTAAATTCAAAAATAAAACCTGCTGGGCATTTTTTTCACTACACGTAATGTAGTTAATGTCAACTATTTGTCAAGTACCACAGGAATCCAAATAAACCGCCCCTATCTAGATGCCTCCCACTGCGCTCAGGTGCTACTGATTATCCTATCTAAAGCTGCCACTTACAAAAAGGAAAATGTTTAGGCGAATTTACATACAAATCTTAAACCTCAAAAGACTCACAGTAAATAGTGGCGCTACAAAGTGTATCACATATCTGTGCAAATAATAAAGTGCAAAAATATATAATATATTATAATAAACTAAACTCTATGTGCAAATCAATAAACATGTGGAGTTATCCTGCTGCACAATTGATCTGTGGGAAATTCAACTGACCCCCTTGGTGGGACCTTTATGCGCAGCAGCCTGTCACGAAAGTGTGGGCATATACATTTGGTGAGTGCGTTTCTTTTGGGAGAGGAGACACGTATCACTGTGGTGTGGTGAAAGATTTCAGAAGAATTGATTTAACACATCAAAGATTATGTGTGGGACTTTTCACTGAATTTTTATCTAATATCACTTGGTTCCGCGGCTTTTTGAACTTTATTTATCCGCTGTTATTTGATTTGCACATTGGATTTATTTGTCAATTATTTAATCTGTATTGTGTTATATATTTATCACTGGACACTTAGAGGTGTGTTTATTGATTTGCACATAGAGTTTAGTTTATTATAATATATTATATATTTTTGCACTTTATTATTTGCACAGATATGTGATACACTTTGTAGCGCCACTATTTACTGCGAGTCTTTTGAGGTTTAAGATTTGTATGTAAATTCGCCTAAACAATGTCAACTATTTAAATACTGTTGTAGATGCTAGAAGTTCAATAAGCATACTATATTAGGGGTTAAAAAAAGCAAGCCAATGCTAAAAAGAGCTTATAAACAATAACAATGCAGTCTCATAAGAATTTCTCTATATGATTACTTTATTTGTATCACACATTTTCATATTGTGTATTGAAAAGGTATCCAGTAGTCACTTAAGACATTCAGAAAGAGAAATGTCTCAGCCATTGAAATTGTTGCCTACCGACAACTAAACAATTACATATTTTCTGTAAAAGAATGATTAATTGTGGGACCAGCAAAGTATGGCTCACATCCAGCACACTCTAGTAATTTTCCTTTTGCTCTCATTGCTCTTGGGGTGGGTGTATATTGTTCTTTTAATATCACTATATTGTGAGAAAAATCACTTCCAGGTGTATTTCAGACTTCTAAATTAGGTACCCCACTGATAAAAAATAAAAAAAATTTGAATGTAGAAAATTACAATATAGAAAATCTTATTCTGTGTCTATAACAGTATATACTGTGCGTTTGTGTGTATATAAATATATATATATATATATATGTGTGTATATATATATATATATATATATATATATATATATACATACACATACATGGGCGTCCGCAGAACTTTTTTCAAGGGGGGGCATCATTTTAAGGTCTGGTCGTGTGATCTTACCTGTGTCAGTCAACAGCGGCTGCAGGGGAGAAAGCGCTTGGCAACGGCTGATAAAGCCTGATGAGGTGATGTCACCCATAGTTTCCCATGTCACAGTTGTTATTGGTGCTCCCTCCTCTCCCCTGCATACACTGCTGGATCACACTGGTGAGATAACATGACCAGATTGGAGCAGGTTAGTCTGCATAGGTGTTAGGGGTAAGGGGACGGGGGGCAGTTTTTAAGGCTAGCGCAAGCTGGAATTCTACTTTCAATCTACCCTCCCTATTGGTGGCTTGTGGCAGTGTTAAAACAGAGCTCCACCCAAAAGGGGAAGCACCGCTTGTTTGCACCCTCCCCCCTTCCACTGCCACATTTGGCTCTTTTTGGGGTAGAGAGTGTACCTGGTTTTGCCGTGGTGATCTGAGCCACATGCAAAACCATGCAAAATATGCTGCGATCGACCACAGCAAGTAAAGGTATAAATAAACATACAATTAGGCAATCAATCAATTACAAAAAAATAATAAAAAATACACCTGCATGGTGCAGCATTGGCTTAAGACAGTGGAGATTTTAAAATCTGTATGGACACAATAGCATCTTTATGCTTTTGTGCCCATATAGCTGCTTTTGTGCCCATATAGATGCTGGTGTGCCTCAATAGCAGTTATATGGGCACAATAGCATAAAGATGATATTAACTCCTGTTGTGATCATACAAATGCTACTGTCTCCTATTATGCCCAGTGACACTGACCTTGCAGCACTCCCAGTGCTGGGACAAGTTTATCTGGTGACTAGGGAGAAGATGCCAAACTGCGCTTAATGTCGGGTGTCTTTAGTTAGCCTAAAATACAGATTTCTTCTAAAATATTAACAGCTACATACAGAATGCCCAAAATGATTTATACTGAGTGAGAGATTTTTAGACATTTGTAACTGACCTTAAAGGATATGTAACTGATCACATGCTTGGTCAGAAATTAATTCTTGCAGATGCTCACCTCCTTTGCAATCAAAACATGTAGCCTTAAAAATGTCCATTACAGATTTGGAATGAGCCTGGGAAGTAGTATAATTGTCCTGGTCTGGGGTTTTATCAGAGTTACTGGATACTGATAATTAACCACTAGCTGACCGCCCACTGTCAAATGACGGTGGGACGGTTCAGCTACTGTGGCGGGACGCCGTCATATGACGTCGTCTACAATTTGGCCACTGGGGGGCGCGCCGCGGGAGGCGCGCGCGCGCGCGCCCGCCGCGTAGCTGGGGCCTCGGTGCGCGTGCCCGGCGGTCGCGATGACCGCCAGGCACCCGCGATTGCCCGGTAATCGAGCAGGACGTGGATCGGTGTGTGTAAACACACAGATCCACGTCCTGTCAGAGGAGAGGAGACCGATGGTGTGTCCCTTGTACATAGGGACACCGATCGGTCTCCTCCCCCAGTCAGTCCCCTCCCCCCACAGTAAGAATCACCAAGATAGGGTACACATTAACCCCTGCAGCGCCCCCTAGCGTTAACCCCTTCCCTGCCAGTCACATTTATACAGTAATCAATGCATTTTTATAGCACGGATCGCTGTATAAATGTGAATGGTCCCAAAAATGAGTCAAAAGTGTCCGAAGTGTCCGCCGCAATGTCGCAGTCACGATAAAAATCGCAAATCGCCGCCATTACTAGTAAAAAAAAAATAATAATAAAAATGCTATAAATCTATCCCCTATTTTGTAGACGCTATAACTTTTGCGCAAACCAATCAATATACGCTTATTGCGATTTTTTTTACCAAAAATATGTAGAAGAATACGTATTGGCCTAAACTGAGGAAAAAATTTGTTTAAAAAAAAATAAAAAATTGGATATTTATTATAATAAATAGTAAAAAATATTATGTTTTTTCAAACTTGTCCCTCTTCTTTTGTTTATAGCGCAAGAAATAAAAACCGCAGAGGTGATCAAATACCACCAAAATAAAGCTCTATCTGTGGGGAAAAAATGATAAAAAATTTATTTGGTTACAGCGTTGCATGACCGCGCATTTGTCATTCAAAATGCGACAGCGCTGAAAGCTGAAAAATGGCTTGGTCAGTAAGGAGGTGTTCGTGGCTGGTAGGCAAGTAGTTAAACAGTAATCTGCAAGTACTGATTACAGACAGACCATGACACTGAACAAGCTGACACTGACCCAGCTTGTTCTACAAATATCATTTAGCACTTCACCTTAATGGCAGCTTCCATGGCTTCAGGAACTTCTTAGCTGGCCTGGGGTGAGCTCTGGTGACTGTTGGGCTGGACAGTGGCTGCTGAGGGAACTTTATCTTCCTGCTCGCCCACCTGCTGCTTTGGCTGATCACCCTGACTTGGACAGCAGCCAAACCTGGGAGAATCGTCCTTCTCCTGTCTGGTACGGCTGCAGCTACAGAGAAGGAGGCAAACACAGCCTCAGTTCAGTGTGCGGCTGTATCAGAGGTCAGAGCATGGGGCAGTGTGACAGCTGGGCAAGTTGCTCAAGAGCTTCTCCTGAGTGTTATGAGCATAGTGCAGCTCACAATCTGGTGCCGCCTCTCCTCCCTGCCTTGCCTGCAAGGACTGCTCGTGGACACCAGTGTGTGTGTGTGCAGACACCTTGCCGATTCCAGGGGGGGCACTTGACCCCCCTTGCCTCTATCCGCGGATGCCCAGGTACACATACACACACTAGGGAAACGAATTATTTGATCCCCTGCAGATTTTGAAAGTTTGCCTACTTACCGTACAAAGAAATTAAGGGTTTATAACTTTTATCATAGGTGTATTTTAAATAATAGAGACAGAATATCAACCAAAAATACAGAAAAAAATTATGATACAAATGTTATAAATTGAGTTGTAGTTCAGTGAGTAAAATAAGTATTTGACCCCCCTACCAACCAACAATAATTCTGGCTCCCACAGGCTGGCTACAGTATGTGCTCATGTGGTACACAGATTAGTCCTGTCAATTTAAGAAGGTGCTCCTAACGACAACATGTTATGTGTATAAAAGACACCTGTCCACAGAATCTTTCTTCCATTCAAACCTCACCATCATGGGCAAGACCAAAGAGCTTTCAAAGGACATCAGGGACAAGATTGTAGACCTGCACAAGGCTGGAATAGGCTACAAGACCACCAGCAAGAAGCTTGGTGAGAAGGAGACAACTGTTGGAGCAATTATTTGCAACTGGAAAAAATAAAAAATAACCATCAATCGCCCTCGGTCTGGGGCTCCATGCAAGATTTCACCTCATTGGGTAAGGATGATCATGGGAAAAGTGAGGGACCAGCACAGAACTACACGGGAGGAGCTTGTGAATGATCTCAAGGCAGTTGGGACCACAGTTACCAAACCATTGGTAATACAATACCCTGCCATGAATTGAAATCCTGCAGTGCCTCAAGGTCCCTTTCCTCAAGAAGGCACATGTACAGGGCAGTCTGAAGTTTGACAATGAACATTTAAATGATTCAGAGAAATATGGGAGAAAGTGCTGTGATCAGGTGAGACCAAAATTGAGCTCTTTGGCATTAACACGACTCACTATATTTGGAGGAAGAAAAATGCTGACTATGACCCTAAGAGCACTATCCCTACAGTCAAGCATGGAGATGGAAACATGTTTCTCTTCTAAAGTTACAGGCCGACTTTGCCACAATGAGGGGGTCAATGGACGGGGCCATGTATTGTAAAATCTTGGATCAGAACCTTCTTCCCTCAGCCAGAACACCGAAGATGGGTCATGGATGGGTTTTCCAGCATGACAATGACCCAAAACATACCACCAAAACAACAAAGGAGTGGCTCAAGAAGAAGCACATTAAGGTCATGGAGTCGCCTAGCCTAGCCTAGTCTTCAGACCTTAATCCAATAGAAAATGTATGGAGAGAGCTGAAACCTCGAGTTACCAAGAGACAGCCTAGCAACCTTTACCACTTCAGCCCCGGAAGATTAGGCTTCTCAATGACCAGAGCACTTTTCTACAATTTGTCACTGCGCTGCTTTAACTGGTAATTGCGCAGTCATGCAATGTTGTACCCAAACAAAATTTGCATCCTTTTTTTCCCACAAACAGAGCTCTCTTTTGATGGTATTTTATTGCCTCTGCGATTTTTATTTTTTGCAATATAAACGGAAAAATACAGAAAATTTTTAAAAAAAATGATATTTTCTAAATTTTAGTCATACATTTAGGCCAAAATGTATTAAGCCACATGTCTTTGGTAAAAAAAATGCCAATAAGTGTATATTTATTGGCTTGTGCAAAAGTTATAGCTTCTACAAACTATGGCACATTTTCTGGAGTTTACACAGCTTTCAGTTTATGACTGCCTATCTCATTTCTTGAGGTGCTAAAATGGCAGGGCCATCCCACCTCCCAATGACCCCATTTTGGAAAGTAGACACCCCAAGCAAATTGCTGAGAGGCATGTTGAGCCCATTGAATATTTTATTTTTTTGTCACGAGTGATTGAAAAATGACAAAAAAAAAAAAAAAAATTACACAAACTTGTCACTAAATGATATATTGCTCACACATGCCATGAATATATTTGGAATTACACCCCAAAATACATTCTGATGCTTCTCTGGAGTATGGGGATACCACTAGGGATGAGTCCAATGTCTGCGTTGAACTTAAGTTTCGACTCGAACATTGGGTGTTCGCCTGTTCGCTGAATAGCAAACAATTTGGGGTGTTCGCAGCAAATTCGAAAGCCACGGATTACCCTTTAAAAGCCTATGGGAGCAGTGGCGTATCTAGGGTATGGCAGCCAGGGCAAGTGCCATGGGCGCCATGTGGGGGGGGGGGGGGCGGCAAAAAAGCCCCCCCCCCGCACAATAAAAAAAGTCCCACCCGTCCTCTCGCGGCCGCCTCCCGCACTAATGTAGTCCCCGGCGCCACGGCCGGCCTGCCGGAGCGCAGCGCCGGCACAGCACTTCATTAGCATGTGAGGTGGTGAGGAGGGAAGCGACAGTCGCCCCCATGACGGCTGATGAGTTGACTCGCCCGGGTCATCTACGTAGCCGTAGTGTAACTGGTGGAGGCGGAGCCTAATGCTCCGCCTACCCTCCTCTCTGTAGCTGCTTCAGCTTCTCCCCGGAGCGGTGTCTCCCGGATCTGTGATATCACGCGACTGTGACGTGGTCGTGAGGACTCTGGAGGCTGGACTATGTCCCTAGAGAGAGAGAAGAGAAAAGAAGAAACATTTGGAACCCCCAGACAGCAGCACCTGGAAGGATTAGCATTGCAGCCTAAAAGCAGGTACAAGTCCAGAACCAGTCAGTCCACGATCTTGAGCATCAAATATAGTGCTCAAACATTATGGATTAAATAAATATGCTTAGCCATAGATATCACAAATAAAGTATAATAAAGTGATTTGTGCAAGTAGTACCTGCTTTTGCACAAATCACTTTTATTACACTTTATTTATGATATCTATGGCTAAGCATATTTTTTTAATCCATATTGAGCACTATATTTGATTGGCTGCTTGCTTCTGCTTGGGCCTGGCACACACGCACAATCGCACATGGTGGTGACTTAAAGTCATCATGTGTGATTCTGCGTGTGTGCCAAGCAGACAGGGCTGGTGCTCTGTCGAGAAATGCCCGGCTATCGAATAGTGCCCAGGTGGAACTGCGCATGCGCCGCACGGAGCCGCAGAACAGCTGAGTTTACAATCAGCTATTGTCCCGTGTGGCAGAGGCACGTTCATGTAGGTGAGGGACGGATATTTACATGAAGGGGGCGGATATTTCAATGATGGACAGTGCTGGCGGCGGAATTTGTATCGATGGCCAAAGAAATATGCAAAATAAATCTTTATCTGCTATTCATTTTGAACGCTGCGGGCGTGTTTAGTCAATTGAAGGGCAGATTTTTCTATATTACATAAAGATTTCTTTACCAGATTTGTTTGTTCAGCGATAAAAATTCCGCCCCTAGCACTGGCCATCATTGAAATATCCGCCCCCTTTATGTAAATATCCGTCCTCACCTACATGAACATGCCTCGGCAACGCGAAACAGCTGATCTTAAACTCAGCTGTTCTAAGGCTCCGTTCTGCGCATGTGCTGCGCATGTGCAGTTCCGTCCCGGCATTTTTCGATAGGGGGTACTTCTCGACAGAACACCAGCGTTACCACTAGGCAAACTAGGCAGCCACCTAGGGCACCCAGCCACTGGTGATCCTACTCCCTCTCTACCACTGTACAATGTCAGAGGCGCTGGCGCAGCATTTATGGGTGCTGGTAAGGCCGCATTAATGGGTGCTGATGTTACTGCATTTTTGGGTGCTGGTAAGGCCGCATTTATGGGTGCTGATGTTACTGCATTTTTGGGTGCTGGTAAGGCCGCATTTATGGGTGCTGATGTTACTGCATTTTTGGGTGCTGGTAAGGCCGCATTTATGGGTGCTGATGTTGCTGCATTTATGGGTGCTGGTAAGGCCGCATTTATGGGTGCTGATGTTACTGCATTTATGGGTGCTGGTAAGGCCGCATTTATGGGTGCTGATGTTGCTGCATTTATGGGTGCTGATGTTACTGCATTTATGGGTGCTGGTAAGGCCGCATTTATGGGTGCTGATGTTGCCGCATTTATGGGTGCTGATGTTGCCGCATTTATGGGTGCTGATGTTACTGCATTTATGGGTGCTGGTAAGGCCGCATTTATGGGTGCTGATGTTACTGCATTTTTGGGTGCTGGTAAGGCCGCATTTATGGGTGCTGATGTTACTGCATTTTTGGGTGCTGGTAAGGCCGCATTTATGGGTGCTGATGTTGCTGCATTTATGGGTGCTGGTAAGGCCGCATTTATGGGTGCTGATGTTGCTGCATTTATGGGTGCTGGTAAGGCCGCATTTATGGGTGCTGATGTTGCCGCATTTATGGGTGCTGGTAAGGCCGCATTTATGGGTGCTGATGTTGCTGCATTTATGGGTGCTGGTAAGGCCGCATTTATGGGTGCTGATGTTACTGCATTTTTGGGTGCTGGTAAGGCCGCATTTATGGGTGCTGATGTTACTGCATTTTTGGGTGCTGGTAAGGCCGCATTTATGGGTGCTGATGTTACTGCATTTATGGGTGCTGGTAAGGCCGCAAATGTTTTGACATGGGCGCAGTTTCAGTGCTTGCCATAGGCGCCATTTTCACTAGATACGCCTCTGTATGGGAGAAATCAAAAATGCTAATTTTAAATGCTTATATGCATGGTATTGTCATAAAAAGTGTATGGGGACCTGGGTCCTGCCCCAGGGGACATGTATCAAAGCAAAAAAACCTTTTAAAAACGGGCATTTTTTCGGGAGCAGTGATTTTTACAATGCTTAAAATGAAACAATAAAAGGGGAATATTCCTTTAAATTTCATACCTGGGAGGTGTCTATAGTATGTCTGTAAAGTGGCGCATGTTCCCTGTGTTTAAAACAGTCCCTGCACAAAATTAAATTTCTAAAGGAAAAAAAAGTAATTTAAAAGTACTCGCGGCTATAATTAATTGTCAGTCCCGGCAATACACATAAAAGTCATTGAAAAACACAGCATGGGATTCCCCCACAGTCCATTACCAGGCCCTTCAGGTCTGGTATGGATATTAAGGGGAACCCCGTACCAAAATGTAAAAAAAAAAATGGCGTGGGGGTCCCCCCAAAAATCCATACCAGACCTTTATCCAAGCATGCAACCTGGCAGGCCGCAGGGAAAGAGGGGGGACGAGAGAGCGCCCCCCGAACCGTACCAGGCCACATTACCTCAACACGGGAGGGTGCTTTGGGGTAGACAAGGGCATCATCCCCACAATCCTTGCCTGGTGGTTGTGGGAGTCTGCGAGCGGGGGGCTTATCGGAATCTGAAAGCCCCTTTAACAAGGGGACCCCCAGATCCCGGCCTTCCCCCTGTGTGAAATGGTAACGGGGTACAAATGCACCCCTACCATTTCACAAAAAAAGTGTGAAAATGGTAAAAATTACATTACACGGCTTGGGGACAAGTCCTTCATTAAAAAATAAAACTGTCTCACGAAGTCTTCCTCTCTTGCTCCGCCAACGGACCGAAAAAAAAAAACTCCACGACGCCATGGGAGGCACCCGCCATAATGACCGTCCTCTCAGGTGATCAGAGGGTGGCGGGGTCACCCGGCGATGTCACCGCGTGGCCCCGCCCTCAGTTATAAAAGAGCTGTCATCTGAGAGCTGTCGGTCTGTCGGCGGTGCAAGAGAAGAAGAAGACTTCGTGGGACAGTTTTTATTTTTTTATTCTTTAATGTAATTTTTACTATTTTCACACCTTTTTGTGAAATGGTAGGGGTACATTTGTACCCCGTTACCATTTCACACATGGAGGAGGCCGGGATCCGGGGGTCCCCTTGTTAAAGGGGGCTTCCAGATTCCGATAAGCTCCCCGCCGCAGACCCCCACAACCACCGGGCAAGGGTTGTGGGGATGAGGCCCTTGTCCCCATCAACATGGGGACACAGTGCTTTGGGGGCTACCCCAAAGCACCCTCCCCATGTTGAGGCCATGTGGCCTGGTACAGTTCAGGAGGGGGGCGCTCTCTCGTCCCCCCTTTTTTCCTGTGGCCTACCAGGTTGCGTGCTCGGATAAGGGTCTGGTATGGATTTTTGGGGGGACCCCCAATGCCAAAGGGCCTGGTAATGGACTGTGGGGGAATCCCATGCCGTTTTTTTCAATTACTTTTATGTGTATTTCCGGGACCGACAATTAATTATAGCCGCAAGTACTTTTAAATTACTTTTTTTCCTTTAGAAATGTCCTTTTGTGCAGGGACTGTTGTAAACAAGGGAAACATGCGCCACTTTAAAGGCATACTATAGACACCCCCAGGTACGAAATTTTAGGGATATTTCACTTTTTTGTTTCACTTTAAGCATTATTAAAATCACTGCTCCCAAAAAAACGTCAGTTTTTAAAACTTTTTTTTGCCTTGATACATGTCACCTGGGGCAGGACCCAGGTCTCCAAACACTTTTTATGTCAATAACTTGCATATAAGCCTTTAAAATTAGCACTTTTGATTATTCATGTTCGTGTCCCATAGACTTTTACAGTGTTCGCGTGTTCGAACAAATTTTGGCCTGTTCGCATGTTCTGCTGCTGGGGGGGGGTTCGGCTCATCCCTAGATACCACATGTGTGAAACTTTTTGGGAGCCTAAAATGCCCAGATAGCACAAGACCCCATTTTGGAAAGTAGAGATCCAAAACTATTTGGTGAGAGGCATGTTGAGTCCATGGAATATTTTATATTTTGCCACAAGTTGCGGGAAAATTACAAACTTTTTTTTTTTTGCACAAAGTTGGCACTAAATTATATATTGCTCAAACATGCCATGGGCATATGTGGAATTGCACCAAAATACATTCTGCTGCTTCTCCTGAGTATGGGGATACCTCACGTGTGAGACTTTTTGGGAGCCTAGCTGCGTACAGGACCCCAAAAACCAAGCACCACCTTCAGGCTTTCTAAGGGCATACATTTTTTATTTCACTCCTCACTACCTATCACAGTTTCAAAGGCCATAAAATGCCAAGATAGCACAACCCCCCCCCCCAAATGACCCCATTTATTCTGGAAAGTAGACACCCCAAGCTATTTGCTGAGAGGCATGTTGAGTCCATGGATCAATTTATATTTTGCCACATGTTGGGGGAAAATTACAAACTTTTTTTTTTTTCAACAAAGTTGTCACTAAGTGATATATTGCTCAAACAGGCCATGGGCATATGTGGAATTACACCCCAAAATACATTCTGCTGCTTCTTCTGAGTACCGGGATACCACATGTGTGAGACTTTTTGGGAGCCTAACCGTATACAGGACCCCGAAAACCAATCACCGCCTTCAGGCTTTCTAAGGGCGTGAAATGGTGATTTTACTCCTCACTACCTATCACAGTTACGGAGGTCCTGAAATGTCCAGATAACACAACCCCCCCCCCCCCCCCCCCCCCCAAATTACCCCATTTTGGAAAGTAGACACCCCAAGGTATTTGCTAAGAGGCATAGTGAGCATTTTGCAGCTCTCATTTTTTTTTTTGAAAATGAAGAAAGAAAATAAATTTTTTTTTTATTTTTTTTTTAAATTTCAAAACTTTGTGACAAAAAGAGAGATCTGCAAAATACTCAACATGCCTCTCAGCAAATGGCTTGGGGTGTCTACTTTCCAAAATAGGATCATTTGGGGGGGTTTTGTGCGATCTTGGCATTTCATGGCCTCCAAAACTGTGATATCCAGTGAGGAATGAAATCAAAGATTTACGCCCATTGAAAGCCTGAAGGCGGTGATTGGTTTTCGGGGGCCTGTAGGCGGTTAGGCTCCCAAAAAGTCCCAAAAAGTCTCACACATGTGGTATCCCCGTACTCAGGAGAAGCAACAGAATGTATTTTGGGGTGCAATTTCACATATGCTCATGGCATGTTTGAGCAATATATCATTTAGTGACAACTTTCTGTAAAAAATAAAATAAAAAATTTCCCGCAAAATATCAAATTGTCCTTGGACTCAACATGCCTATCAGCAAAAAGCTTGAGGTGTCTACTTTCCAAAAAGGGGTCATTTGGGGGGGGGGGGGGGTGTTTGAACTGTCCTGGCATTTTATGCACAACATTTAGAAGCTTATGTCACACATTACCCACTCTTCTAACCATTTGAAGACAAAGCCCTTTCTGACACTTTGTTTACATGAAAAAAATATTTTTCTTTTTTGCAAGAAAATTACTTTGAACCACCAAACATTATATATTGTTTTAAAGCAAAGTTCCTACAGATTAAAATGGTGGATGTTGCAATTTTTTTTTTTTCACACAGTATTTGCGCATCGATTTTTCAAACGCAATTATTTTGGAAAAAACACACTTTTTTCAATTTTAATGCACTAAAACAAACTATATTGCTCAAATGTTTGATGAAATAAAAAAGATGATCTTATGCCGAGTACTTAACACGACATGCTTTAAAATTGCACACAAACGTGCAGCGGCGACAAACGACATACATTTTTAAAAGCTTTTACAGGTTGCCACTTTAGATTTACAGAGGAGGACTGCTAAAATTACTGCCCTCGATCTGACCTTCGTGGTGATACCTCATATGCATGGTGTAATTGCTGTTTACATATGACAACAGACCGACGCTTGCGTTCGCCTTTGTGCGTAAGCACGGGGGGGACAGGGGTCCTTTTTTTCCTTTTTATTATTTATTTTGCTTTTTTTAGTTTATTTTTAAACTGTTGCTTTCATTTTATTTATTTTTTATCATTTTTATTGTTTTCTCAGGGAATGTAA
Organism: Lithobates sylvaticus; assembly: GCA_028564925.1. NCBI lineage: Eukaryota > Metazoa > Chordata > Amphibia > Anura > Ranidae > Lithobates > Lithobates sylvaticus. The sequence goes on from CM053036.1 coordinate 181,637,180, forward strand.
ATTTCTCATTTGATAGCAATAGTTAGTGACAGGTACTCTTTTATGAAAAAAAATGGGGTCTATTAGACCCTAGATCTCTTCTATGCCCTCAAAGCATCTGACCACACCAAGATCGGTGTGATAAAATGCTTTGCCAATCTCCCAATGGCGCTGTTTATATCCGGCGAAAGGTCATGAAGTGCTCGTAGCTTCGGGTTTCTTAGGCCATAGAGATGATTGGAGCCATTCAGCTCTATGGTCAGCTGGCAGAACCACTGGCTGCATTATCGGGTTCCTTGTTGGGACAGGAGAGCCAGAGAACACCATGGAAGACGGTGGGAGGGGGGGAGTAGGTTCCCTCCCACTGCTTGTAAAAGCAGTCTAGAGGCTAATTAGCTGCTAGGATTTCTTTTACATGAAAGCTGAACGCTGGCTAAAAAGAATGATACCCAGATGATACCTAAACCTGCAGGCATCATTCTTGTATAACCACTCAAAGTCCAGCAACATACCAGTACGTCGCTGCTCCTTGTTGTGCATACATTGTAATGTTCTTTTTTTCATGCAGCCTGTGGGCTGAACGAAAAAAAGAGATTGATCGGTGGTATGCCCATCATCCACCCACTTCTAATGATGGGCATACATGCACCATTTCTTTTTTTAACTGTGTTGGTGAAATCACCTCCTACGGCGCTGGAGTCGCTGATTTACTGTGGGAGCAAACGCTGTTGCTGTCAAGATAAATAAATCAGTGCTGCAGCTGAATGGCGTACCTGCTAAGCAATTGATGGTTAACAATAAAACAAAGTAACATTACAGTATAACAAATTCAAGACACAGGGCTGAGAGGTAGCAAACCTCTGGACTTTTAAGGGTATCAAATATAGAGGTCAAACCGCCAAAAGTAGTATATAAATATACAAGAATTTTATTACAAAATGGTAAAAACATGAGAAAGGAAAAGCAATAATACATCCATAACAAAGGATAAATAGATTTTTCAAACATGTGTAAATAAGGCACTACCACTCTCGACATGTTTCACTCGTTAGAGTTTCTTCAGGAGATTGATGGTGTGACTCTTTTATATGCTGAAATAACAAGATACAATAAGAAACATCTCATGAATGCATATAGAGTAAATGCATCATAGCAGAAGAAGACATATTGGCTTAGTAATATCAGGGAACTAAGCAGCATTTGTAAACAGTAACAAAATGTCAAGATCACAAGGGCATAGAAACAGATGATCAGAAATAGAAACAGGACTCACCACAATTGCTTGAATTCCAAAGATGGATGTAAGTAAGATAAAAATTGATTGAAAGGTAGAGACAACCAATCAGCCAGCAGAGCCGTCTAAAGTGCTTGCAGAGAAGAACTATACTAATAATAAATCTATAAAAAATATATATAGATATATATTAAATAAGATGGCTAAGCAGGGAGAAATAGAAACATCCCAATTTAGCAATAATTACCTTATTATATATTAAAGGTTGAATCAATATAATAAAGTTAAACAACTTGCTGGTATATAAATAGATGAATGAGGAACATCATAAGCACCAGCATCTGGATAGATCCAAACATTGGTTGCCAAATGCACCTGAATAAAAATGAAACATCAACAGTCTGAGTATATGGTAAGAAAGCCTTCTCAATTCCTTGAGTAGGCCTGAAACTAAATGGGAAGTACATACAGTCTGTAAATATATATTACCCAAGGGGATTACTGTGAAGCAATTCCACGAGCACGGCGAGGGATATCACCACATCCCTCATACGGCTGTCTCCGACAGACTGTGGAGGCAGAATGCTACTGCCTAATATTGACCCTCTCTGACTCGGCGGCGTCTGACGTCCACATCGAGTCGTGGGCGTGAACAAAGGGAATGGCGATGCGCGGGCACCCAGGAGGGCCGACCGCGCATGCTCCATAGTTTCTTTTAAGTCGAAGGTATTGGCCATATGGTACACTTGCTACCAATGGAGCCGGATGGGAGCTTGTTGCATGCAGCAGGGTATTTCCTGCTGATGGTTTGCGATATAGGGTAGATCCAATATTGCCATCGGAATTAACAAAAATTTGTATATCCAGAAAGGTCAGTTGTAATTGGCTCATCTCCATAGTAAATGGAAGAAGTAAATAGGAGATGAGTATCAAGGATATTAAAGCTATGGAAGATTTGATGGAACTATGGGATGAGGGACATATTGATGAGAAGAACCTTGTAGAGGCTGACACTCTGCAATCTGGTCAAGTGTCACCCTTACGGTCCTCTCCTGTCCCTCCTCCCATAGTTTCTATTCCGAAAGATTATGGATAATTGGCAGTACGAGTCAATGGTTGCAAAACTCCTACAGAACTGGGAATGGTACAGAAAAATACCTGAGAGTCACATCAACTACACCATAACTAAGTATATCCGGGTTGGCCAGTGAATGGGGGAAGTACGGGTGATGCAGAAGTAGTGGGCTCCCAATTAGGATTGGCGAATGCATTGGCTCGACGGGCCTGTGTTTGTCTTCTTCTTGGTGGCAGCTGGACACTACTCGTGCTAGCTACCGCACCAGCTTGAACTGCACTTATGGGACTCGTCACGTCACCAAGTGTTACTGCAGTGCTGGATGTACGACCAGGATGTACTAGGCCGCTAGTGCTTGCCAGTTCACTAGAAGGATGAGCGGCACAGTACTGGCTCTCTGTTCCATACGAGAGCCCTGCGGTTCTTGCACCCCGACAGCAGAAGAACGGGGTCAGGTACGCTTGACCTTGGCAGGGACCACAACTCCATCGTCAGAGCTATCTGTCAGGGTGCCGCTGCTGTCGACTGGTTCGTATTCTGAGCCTGAATCTGACAGATAAGTGACTTCCTCTTCACTATCTGTCATGCTCAGAAACGTGTAGGCCTCTTCACTACTGTGCCTTCGATTTGACATTTTGACCTTTAAATTTACTGGTACAGTAGTGAGACTCACAGGAAAAAAAGCAGGCCTTACTCTGCGAACGCTGCAGTTATGTGTGTTGTGTTTTGTAAGTGACAGTGATCGATTGATACTGCACTTGGTTGGCCTGGGCTGGGATGGGCAGAGGGGCTAAACGCAGGTTCTAGCAGGTATCTGGGCTGATCTGGCTAACACTGCATTTTTGGGAACCCTAAACTGCTGGGGAGGCTAGTATAGATCTGATCAGATATTGATCCGTTCAGACACTATACTACTAAGGGAGGTGTATGGTGCGTGCATGGGTTTTAGCGCTACTGGCACTAATCTGACGTAGCCTGGGGCGACGCAGACCCTGACACTAAAACCTTACTGATATCATCCGCCGGGTGATAAGGGGGTTAAACCTTTATTTAGGTAAAATACGGCGGGTGCCCTGAAGCTATAAAAAATAAACTAACTAAACAGCGTCACCCGTGACACTAATACAGTGATCACTAGTGACAGGGGGTGATCAAGGGTTAAACCTTTATAAGGCGGGTTGGGGGGGGGGGGTCCCTAGACCTATCTGGGCCTACACTAAGTACCCCAATGCTGATTTTTGTCACTAATGACACCAGTACAGTGATCAAAAAAAAATATGAACACTGACTGAGTGACAGGAGGTGAATGGGTTAACTGGGGGGGGGGGGGGGGTGATCAGGGGGTGACAGTGTAGTGTTGGTGCACTTACTGTGAGATGTCTCCTCTCTCTGGAAAGAAAAGACTTCCACGAGGAGAGATGACATCACTTCCCCTGCTGTGTTTACACTTACACATCCAGGGGAAGGATCTCATTTGCCAGGAGTGATCACCAGGTCCAGGCCAGATACCATTGGCCTGGTCCTGGGGATTGCTCAGTTCTGGATCGAATTCGATCGTCGCCGCCGTTGTGCGATGTATAGCTACGACGCTTTGCGCAGCCGGGCCAACCTGCCGCAGTGTAACTGCGGCGGCTGGTCCAGAACCGGTTAAGGATTTAGAGAAGATCCAAAATCCCTCATGAGATTTCTGCCAACCTGGTAACCAACTGCAAGAAACGTCTTACCTCTGTGCTTGCCAGCAAGGTTTTCTCCACCAAGCACTAAGTCATGTTTTGCTTGGGGATTTAATACTTATTTTACTCACTGAAATGCAACTCAATTTATAACATTTGTATCATGTGTTCTCTGGATTTGTGGTTGATATTCTGTCTCTATCATTTAAAATACACCTATGATAAAAATTATAGACCCGTCATTCCTTTGTAAGTGAGCAAACTTACTAAATTGTCAGGGGATCAGATAAGTATTTTTCCCATGGCGTATATTTATATGTACAGGGGGTCCCCGAGTTACGAACTCGTTAGGGACTGCCAGCCTGTACTTAAGTCGGAAATGTTCGTAAGTCGGCCGTGCATGCGCAGACCGCCAAATACGGTCATTTCCGGACATTTCCGATGTTCCGTCTGTTGTAATGTGTTATGCCAAGTTATGCAGGATATTGTATTAAAGTACCAGAAATTCAGTTGAGTCAAACCCAACTGAATTTAAACATATCAAAGGGACAGAAGACCCTTTGATGTGTAAATCTTATGCAAATTGTGTGTGTGTGTGTGCCTTTTAACCTAGTATTTATTGATGGTAATTAGACCTTGAGGTCTAACCCTGGGGGTATTCATGGAAAACATTTGGTTGACCCCCCCCCCCCAGTGTAAGATCAGTATTTGAGAAGACAGGCAGGCTGTCAGGCAGTCTAGGAAAGATGGTCTGAGAGGAGGGTCTGGAGGCACAAGTCTAGGGGAAATATTTGTTGTCATGAACTCTGTTGGATTTTTATCATCTGTAAGAATGTTCTGTTTTAGAAGTTAATAAATTGTTTCTCTCTGGAGAATTGGGTTTGCTGCGGAAGACAATACTTTTATTAATAACTACATACCATCTACGAAGGAACTATAAGATTAGATCACTACATTGGTGCCGTTCAAGAGACCAGAAGAGCATTTAGGACTTTGTAACAGAAGTCGGTGATAACAATCCGTGAGTTGGACCGAAGTCTGATGGAGACCCAAGACCTGTGCTGTGACTCTAACGTCTGGTTGTGACATAAGAGAGTCTGATCTACAAAATCAAACAAGTTTGGAACCCCAGAATTATTCTCTGGAGACTGGAAACGAAGAAAAGGACTGTATCGTGTACCAGAAGACCTGAGCTGGAAGCTGAAGGAGTAATTAATGCGGTGAGTAAAATATTTCTCTCTTTTTAAATTATTAATAATATAGTAAAAATGCTTACTCAGTGTGAAGCTAGTGTCAGTTCTGATAAAGTTAACAGATGGGTGTTAAAATAGATTAAGCGTCATGGCGGTCCTTATGAAGTGCCAGAAAAATATAAGCAGACATGGACTATGATGAATGAATTTTTAGAGAAAACTGTTTTTGATAGCAAAATTTCAGAAAGTAAAAGAAAAGGTTGTATTGTACAGGGCTTGTTATCTTGCTGTTTAACAATGGAAAGTTCTTTGAAGGATAAGGTTGAGGAAATTACCCAGTTACAGAGTGCAGTTGATAATAGCAACAAGGTTTGTCAGCGGTTACAAAACCAATCAGAATCTGAGACTGTAAATTTAAAATTGCATGCAATTACCATTGGGGAAGCTCTGCTTCAGAAGTCTAAACGTTGTAATGAATTATCAGAGGAAAATGAAAGATTGAAATTAAGAATTATGGAATTAGAGTAGAGATCTCAGGAATGCAGATATGCATCGAATCTGCAGCAAAATACAAATACAAACATTCTATCAAATGAAACAGAACCTCATATTAAATCTGATAATTCATTGCCAGCTGCACCCACTGTGACCACCACAGTTTATAACAATAATAATAATGCAGGTGAAGTTCAGCTTGTAATGAAGCCTTTGAAACCAAAAGAATTAGATGTATTTCTTAAAGAAATAGGAATGATTCCCTGCCATGATTTAAAATGGTTTTGTGACTTGCAGAATGTCAGAGATATGTACAATCTCAACCCATCTGATTTAGAACGAGTTATGCAGCATTCTATAGGGAGTAGTCTTTGGGTGAGAATTAAGCAGATCTGTACTCAGCCAATGAGGATAAGGGACATATTACTGGAATTATTATGTGTTTTGTATGGTGTACGTTCTGACGTTACTGTTCATGGGAAGATCAAACAAATGCAAAGTGAATCTCCCTACGAACTGTCACAAAGGATAACAGCCATTATGGAAATATTGGTCAGTAATAATCTTGCATTTGAGCATGGTGGCTTGTTACATATGAGTATATTTCTACATGCTTTGCAGGAAGATATCAGACAAAATATTTTACTAGTTACCCCAAATCCTCATGATTTAAAAGACGTATTGTTGAAAGCAGACAATTTATGGAGAAAGTCAAATGAGCAAGCTGTCAAGATTGATTTAGCCACATTGTTTAGGACAAATACTGAACATAAAGATCAAAAGATAATGTCTTATGATAACAAACAAAGAGGAAACACCAGGTCAAATATAGGTGATATTAATATGAAAAACAGAGCTGACCAAAATCATAATAAAAAAGTATCTAAGGCCTGGATACCATTTTCTCAGTTAAAACAGAAATATGACCACTTGAAGATTGAGTACGATAAGATGAAAATGGAACATTACACATTGCTGGAACAGCTGAACAGATTACATTATCCAGATCTGTTTTTGAATACAAATTCTTCTCTAGCAGTGGGGGTGGTTTAGTTTCAACCTGGGGATGTGTAAATAGTCCTTTGTTTTAACTTCAAACAATGTTTAAGGACCTTGCTAATTAGTTTCGTTGGAGAGTTTTTTGTCTTTCAGATATATTGGAGATACTGCATGTGAATAGCATGTGAACTGCAAGCTGAAATTTCTGGCTAGTGGGGGAGAAACGCTGAATAAACAATATCATGGACTCTCTCAATATTCATCAAGCAATGGACCCTTTTTTTTTTGGAACATAAATTTTTTTCTGTCAATGGACTTTTCCCTATTTTTTATTTTTTATTTTTCACCCTTTCCCATTTTTATGCATCAAGCCCTATTTTTTATTTTTTATTTTTCACCCTTTCCTATTTTTTTTTTTTATTATGTTTTATTTCTTGAACTTTATCTTAAAACCAGAGCGAAACATTTAAACCTAAAATAATTTTCATGTTAAATTACATGTTGCATATTACATATTGCATATTGATCAATATATTTGATATCTAAGGTGAGATGCTGCACAATGGCTTGGCATAGCATAAATTATAGTATGTTGGGTGGTTTTCCTAAATTCATAAGAGGGGTGAGTGAAATTCATCACTCCAGTCATGATTTGAAACTTTGTTGAATCAGTCATTGATAATATTGACATATGGATGAAAAAAGACCTAACATTACTGGCAAGATTTTCCACTGCTGCTTTGTCTGGATAGAAGATCTGATAAACGCTGATGTCAAGCTGATTCTATCTGAAAGTGGGGGATTATATATGGATTATATGGATTATAGGTTGGTATATAGATTGGTATACCATTCAGGTGGAATTATGGACTGAATGATTCAAGTAACTGCTCTATTATGGAGGCAATGAGGAGTCGGCCTACAGCAAATTACAAAGTACAGCAATAGCAGTTTTTTCTGCCGTATCCAAACCTTTTGAACTTGAAAGTGAGTGCTGGTACATGGATGGTTCTTCTTACTATAAAGATGGAAGTAGAATTTCAGGATTTGCTGGTGTTTGTGCAAAAACATCTTTAAAAAATGAAAACCCTGAGCCTGGAGATGAGGATCCTGGATTTATGTGGATCAGAGCTCCCAGCACACCAAGCACACCAAGTTTACTTTCAATGAGAGATGTGATGAAGTTGAAGTTGAAAATTGAAGAATGGACTGTGACATCAGCTTGTTTTTGTGCAATATTCAAGATCTTGATGTGATATAATAAGGCCTAACAGCTATATGGGCCAAGGATGTTTACCAAACCCTTTTCAAGTCATGGTCTAAAGCTATATTATCTAATGACTTTTTCATGGGGATATTTTAGAGGCTGGTGAAGAGAGATGTAACCAGTTTCAACTTTATGTTTCATATGAGCCATTGGGAAGCATTCAGTACCTCAAGTCATAATGATATGTTTGTTGCTTGATTTATGGGTCAGTTCTAGTAGTTAGAACGACCCAAGTGGGGGTATATGTTGTAATGGGTTATGCCAAGTTATGCAGGATATTGTATTAAAGTACCAGAAATTCAGTTGAGTCAAACCCAACTGAATTTAAACATATCAAAGGGACAGAAGACCCTTTGATGTGTAAATCTTGTGCAAATTGTGTGTGTGTGTGTGCCTTTTAACCTAGTATTTATTGATGGTAATTAGACCTTGAGGTCTAACCCTGGGGGTATTCATGGAAAACATTTGGTTGACCCCCCCCCCCCCCCCCCCCAGTGTCAGATCAGTATTTGAGAAGACAGGCAGGCTGTCAGGCAGTCTAGGAAAGATGGTCTGAGAGGAGGGTCTGGAGGCACAAGTCTAGGGGAAATATTCGTTGTCATGAACTCTGTTGGATTTTTATCATCTGTAAGAATGTTCTGTTTTAGAAGTTAATAAATTGCTTCTCTCTGGAGAATTGGGTTTGCTGCGGAAGACAATACTTTTATTAATAACTACATACCATCTACGAAGGAACTATAAGATTAGATCACTACACCGTCCAATGCCGTTCTGCGCATGCGCGGCAAATTACGGACATTTTCCGGCATTTTCCGAGGCTCCGAATGGCCGCGCATGCGCAGAACAACCGGAACACGGCGTACAATGGCGGAGGGTCCCCGCAGCGCCCCGTTCGTAAGTAGGGGATGTTCGTAGGTCGGGCGTTCGTAAGTCGGGGACCCCCTGTATATCCCTTTCATGCCTAAGCCTATTTCTGACATTTGGTGTTTACAAGTTAAAATCCGTATTTTTTGCTAGAAAATTATTTAAAATGTAATGCAATGTACACTACAGCTCAGGCTGATACAGGCGCCCTTGGCACCAGCAGGACACAGGTAAGCTGGAGGTTGCTGTACCTGCTTGCTTTCACTTAGGTTTTCACCTAGCCTTTAATCTGTCACCTGGGGCCCCTGTGGTGTTGGGCTTAATATAACAGGGCACTGTTGGGCTCCAGAGAAAACACATGATACAAATGTTATAAATTGAGTTGCAGTTCAGTGAATAGTTGCTTGGCAACTCGAAGTTTCAGCTCCCTCCATACATTTTCTATAGGATTAAGGTCTGGAGACTGGCTAGGCCATGACCCTAATGTGCTTCTTGAGCCATTCCTTTGTTGCCTTAGTGGTATGTTTTGGGTCATTGTCATGCTGAAAGAGCCATCCACGACCCATCTTCAGTGTTCTATTTAAAATACACATATGATAACAATTATAGCCCCTTCATTTCTTTGTAAGTGGGCAAACTTACAAAATCTGCAGGGGATCAAATTATAATTTTCACCAACTCTTAGCCTAGGCTCAGACTAGTGCGATGCGGGAACCAGCGAGGTTCCCGCATCGCTCCTCTGCCGCAGGCAGTTCACACTGCCTTCTGCAAACCACTGCGAGTGTCATGACACCCCCAGATCAGTTCACAAATCGCAGTGCGAACTATGAACTCGCACAGGAATTGGATTGCATAGATGAGAACACCCATGCAATCCGATTCTAGTGTGGACCCTGCTGAGTGGAGTGGCTAGCTCAGGCTCTCAGCAACTCACTGAAAGGCTGAGCCAGCTGTTGGTCCAGGCTTATGGGTGGATCTTTTTTTTTCTATGCAAATCCAATGCGAGCCATACAACTGTATGGCTGAACTTGCATTGCTCAGACATCGCATGTGGATTTCGGGAGACACGGCTCTGCATTGGACGAGAACGAGAGCTGCCGGCTGCTTTTCACATTAACCAGCATGTGATTGGTGGCTAGGATGCAGGGCAGTCCTAGCCACCAATCACTTGCTGGTTAATACGAAAAGCAGCCGGCAGCTCTCGTTCCTGTCCAATGCAGAGCTATGTCTCCCTAAGCCCACTTAATACCAGCACTTAATACCAGCTGATTACCCACCTCCAATGCAGAGCTATGCCTCCAGCACCCAGGATATTACCATGGTGCACCCCTACCTCTGCTTGATCTAAGATAGGAGAGTGAAGGGCAGAGCACACTACAGGAGGGGGGTGATGGGAGAGGAGGCAGTGCTGGAGGGGGGGGGGGACTGGCTGGATATTCAGAGGGCAGAGTACACTACTGAGGGGGGGGGGGGGGGGTATTGGCGTAGGGGGGTTAGTGCTGTGGGGGGCTGTGAAGGTAGGTAGTGCTGTGGGGGGGGGGGCTGTAAAGAGGCAGGGTTGTGATTTTAGAGGGGGCAGTGCTGTAGGGGAGTGAAATGGGCAGAATGTGATGTAAAGGGGCAGTGCTGTGGGGAGGAGTAATGTGAAGGGGCAGTGATGTGTGTGTGTGTGAGGGGGTTGATGTGAAGGGGGCTGGTGATGTGGGGGGGGGGGTGATGTGAAGAGGGGCAGTGCTGTGGGGGGGGTGGTGTGGAGGGGGTGAGGGCAGTGCTGTGGAGGGGGGATGTGGAGGGGGGTTGGGTAGGTGATGTGAAGGGGGGCAGTGATGTGAAGGTGCAGAGCAAACTGTGTGTGGGGGGGGATTTGTGATGTGAGGGGGGTGGGTAACGTGAAGGAGTCTTTGCACAAACATGCAAGTCGGACCCCTGCTGGCAGAAAATTTGGCTGATTGGACCTCCGTAAAATTGAATTCTATACCCCTGATATAGCATATTCAATTCCAACACAAGCCATATTGTAATTTAAAAAATTGCCTTTCCTATTCAATCTGCAGCGCTCTAATTTTCTGTTAGGCCCCTTTCACACGGGCGGACCGTATGTCCGTATTTCATCCATCAGTTTTCGGATGAAATACTGACATACATGCATCCCTATGGGATATTGGGTGTCAGCGGATGAACATCCGCTGACACCCGATATCGTCCGCCTCCGATGTGGTCCCGATTCTGCAGATGGAGGAAAACCCTATTTTTCCATCCGTCTGCAGAGCGGATCGGATGAACACGGACAGGCGGTCCGTGTTCATCCGATCCCCCATAGAGGAGAGCGGAGATCTGACAGGGCGGTCCCTGCACAGTGTGCAGGGACCGCCCTGTCATCCGCCGGCTCAGTGGGGATCAGCAGAACGATCCCCGCTGAGCAGCGGATGTTCAAGGGGCGGATCATCACGGATCCGTCCCGTGTTAAAGAGCCCTTAAACTCAATGCATTGTGGCAACCTGGAGTTCTGTACACAGCTGGTTTACAGAATGCCCCCAGTAATGTAATTTCCCGCTTCTGTGATTGATATCAAGAAAATGGAGGTTGTACAAGGCTCTGCTATATATCATCCAACATCCCAATCTTGAATATGGTACAAAATGTCCCCTTACAGGGCGGGACTTTATAGGCATGAACTGTGACATAAATAATTTTGTAAAAAAGTATAAAGCATTTTTATTAAACAATTATCAAAAAACAAACAATTAAAGTTGTGCTTATACAATCATAGTCTTTAAAAATGACCATATAATCTGCTCTTGAGTGCACAATATTTCAGAAAAATCACAAAAATATATGCATTCAAAAGAATGTGTAACAATGAAACATATGCATTCGATATTGCCTACGCGTTACAGAGTCTTTTTTATACTCCTTCTTCAGGGATAGTTCGACATGCAATTTTATTCTAAAGCCCCATACACACGCTCGGACAATCCGCGGACCAGGTCAGTCGGACTTTGTCCGACGTACTTTGTCCGATGTTGGCGTTGCGTACACACGGTCGGACTACGTTGTCGGAATATCCGGTCTGGAAGAACGTCGTGACGTAAGTCGTCGTCCACGAGATTACAAAAGGGAAGTTCAGCACCACGTCAGGCACCCGTTGGGCTCCTTCTGCTGATCCCGTGTTTATCGAGAGTTAGTCGAAGTTTGGTGACTTAAGATTCGCGCTTCTCAGTTTTCTGACTCAGATCGTTACTGCTCTTCAGTTTGTGCTTGTCGTGCGTATCTGTTTATTAGTGCGTGTAGTCAGTTCGCATTTGTTGGTCATTGCGGCCTATATCTTGATATAGGACGCTTTGATTTGCACTGCTTATTGTCTGCTCGTTGCTGGTATTCACTTCGTTCTTTCAGGCCTTGCTGTTTATCGGTGCTTTCTGTTTGTCCGTTCTGACCAGCCGACCTTTTGTGACCTTCTGAGCGATGTTTCCCGTGCGTACTCGTCGCCGAGTTCGTGCTGTACGCGGAATTGGTGTCGGGCTTTTAGCTTTGACCCAAGACCCGTCCATGAACAGAGTGACGAGGAGTATGTGGACCAAGAATTGGTTGCTTCAGCGTGACCAGTTCTCGCACATGCCTTTGCTTCGTGAGATCCGGGAGAATAATCCTGATGATTTCAGGAACTTTCTCAGGATGACGGACCCCGATTTTCACCGTCTTTTGGCTTTGCTGACCCCCTTTATCAGCCGGCAGGATACCTGCATGAGACAAGCCATTACTCCGGAGCAGAGGCTTGTTGCCACGTTGAGGTACTTGGCGACAGGGAGAAGTCTTCAGGATTTGAAGTTCTCTTCAGGTATCTCTCCCCAGGCCCTGGGAATCATTATTCCAGAGACCTGTTCTGCCATCATTCAGGTCCTGCAGGAGGACTATATTAAGGTAACATTTCTACTTTACTATTCCCTTCTATGTATGCTCTGTTTGCTAATGACTTGTATTTTTGACCTCCTTCCCTAATTACCATGATTGCAATATGTTCTAATATGCTGTGCCCCTTTTCTCCTTCATGCATTTTTCCCTTCACTTACCTCACCAGCATGCTCTTCTGCCCCAATAGACACCTATGGCCTAGTCACTTAAGCAATGTCTTTTGTCTGCTGCATAGTATTGTTTGCCCCAAAACACCCCCTAAAATATGCACAAATGTTTGCTGTGTGGTTTACTTCATGTAGAGCCCCCTTTTTTTGTTCTTTTGGTGGGGGGGGGGGGCAAACTCATTAGGAACCCCCTCCCCCAACTGCTCTGTCAGATGGTACCAATCCTTTATCTGCTGGCTTTCCCAAGGTCCATACACACTATATACCTACCTCTTTATAGTGCGCATCTTTAGGGATGAATTCAGCAAAGCATGTAGTGCAAGGGACTGCCTCCATACATTCCATTTCCTATTTTTTTGTCTTCTTTCCCTCCTATTAGCTTGCTTGGTAATTTAATAATGTCACACTGTGCCTGCCTTTTTTGGGGGGGGGGGGGGGTTGAAATGTTATTTGATCTTTCCTGTGGCCTGCCAATAGTGTTAAGTACAGAGGGTCTGGCCAAACTAGCCCACATTATTGAGCCATTTGCCAATCAATGAAGTGCAGAGGGTTAGCTGTCCACCACCCCCCCCCCAAAACCCCTAGTTATTGCCAATGGCCCATCAGAAGTGGGGGGATTGATGGGGGGGTGAGTAATCTGTGAGGGGGAGCCTCTACTTTTCTGTGCAAATACTTTCCAGCCTCCAATTTTATACAATGCTCTTGTTCCAAGATGTTGATTGTCTAATCTGCTTGCAATGTTTAGGTGCAAAGTGACTAATTTTTTTTTCTTGTTTCACTCCACAGTTCCCTTCCACGCCACAGGAATGGCAGACTGTGGCCTCCCACTTTGCCAGCCGTTGGGACTTTCCTAACTGCGGAGGGGCAATTGATGGGAAACACGTCCGCATCGTCCCACCGCCCAACTCGGGGTCCTACTATTATAATTATAAAGGGTTTAATAGTGTAGTGATGTTGGCGGTGGTGTCGGCAACATACGAGTTTATGTATGTGGACGTGGGGATGAACGGCCGGATATCGGATGGTGGGGCCATTACGCACACGGAGTTCTACTGGCGTCTCCAAAGTGGCAGTCTGTGCTTGCCACCTCCAGAGGAGAATGCCGAAGGACTCCCCTTCGTCTTTGTCGCAGATGAAGCGTTTGCGTTGACTCCCCATGTGATGAGGCCGTTCCCGATGAGGACCCTCACCCGGACCAGAGGGTCTTCAACTACAGGCTGTCCAGAGCCAGAAGAGTTGTGGAGAACGCTTTTGGCATCCTGGCCAGCCGCTTCCGCCTGTTCCTGACGGCATTTAACTTGGCGGAATACAAACTGAACCACATAGTTCTTGCCTGTTGCATATTGCACAACTTCCTCAAAAGACATAACAGGAACTATGTGGTGCCCGTTGGCCCAGATGTGGAGGGCCCTCCAAATGCCGAACTCACAGCCCTTCGAGTGGCACGTCCAGGCTTGCCCCCTCTAAATGCCCGTGTGGTCCGGGACCAATATATGCAGTACTTTGTGGGTAGGGGGGCCATTGCTCTGCCTGACGATGTGTGAGAGGCATTTTTTAATAAATCTGATATTTTAACCAACCTATGATTTCATGTCATTTCAGTCTTCTTTTTAGCTTATTTTACTTTGACATTTTTTCCCTTTGCCTTCGACAGTGGGAATGCACTTTCTGGGCAAAAGGAGGTAACAGTCTCTTCTTCCCAAAAAGATTATTCTCATGTTGTGTGTTTGCTACCTAATCTTTGGTCTAGAGAAGGTTTGTACTGCATAACTGACACCCAAAATACTCCTTTTCATCACCAGGTCTGACATGTGTGTATTCTCCAAAATGCTGTGCTCCGTGTTTTCGTCCAAAGCACTGTGGGTGTCATTTACATAAGTCAAATCCGCTATGCTCTACAAGTGCATTGAAAAAGTTCCCCGGGAAAGAAAATTGGAGTGCAAAGTGGATTTGCCTTTAGTAAATAACACCCATTGCCCCCCATATCCTTTTCATTTTACATACATAATGCATTGTGTTTTTTAAATAAGGAAGCCACACATTTAGAAAAATAAAAGTTTACTAGGAAAACATTCCCAAGTGCGTTTACAATCTTCACGCCAAAACTGACAACATCTTGGTTATTTACAACATTGTTTACAAACATTCCGCAATTGGTAAAACCAGGCATGGAGCAAAACAGAACCTAGGAACTTGGAAAGTTCAACTTTGTAAAGTGAAGACAAGATCAGACATGACTATATGTTCAAAGTGTGTTTGATCTTGCCTTCATCACATGGGGGGGTCACCCCCGAAAAGTGGAAATTTGGAACATGCACACAATTTGGGACTGAAAATGGTCATTAGATGGTAAAACACATGCCTAGAAGCTTCAAAAGTGCCATTTTCCATCATGGGGATGAATGGACGTTTTTTGGGGGTGCAACCCCTTCACCACAACCACTTTCGTAGTTCGTAAAGTGTTTGCACCCCCAAAAAAACGTTGCCATTCATCCACCATGGTGGGAGCTAGCACATGTGGACACAATGTGTGCATGTTCCAAATTTCAGACAGTTTTTAAGTTGCAAATGTGTTCTGAAGCTGGCACAAATGTGTGTTAATTACTTGGTGCGTTTTCATATTTTTCCTAAAATATCAATGATGTTCTTCAATTTTTGTTGAACATCATTGATGTTTTGCTTTATGTAATCTAGATCTCTATTGCAGACCATTATCTCTCCGATGAGTACGTGGGCACTCTCTGTGGTAAAGTGCGATTTTTCTTCCACAACATCCACGTCACCTAAAAACCACAAACAAACAAAAATGGGGTGTTGGAAATGAGGCAGCCATACATGGATTAGCTTACCAGTAGCTGTGTTCTCCCACACTCACCTGTTGTGGTGACAATTTCTCCAAGTTCGATGATCTCTCCTTCCTCCTCCTCCTCCTCCTCTGCTTCTGCTCTTTCCCCTTTTTTGGTAGGTGTTGGTTTGGGGGTTTCCTCAGACGGCCCAAGTTTTCGCTCCCCTATGAGAATGTCCAAAAGGAAGATTTAGCAACACAAGCTATTGAGGGCAGAAATAGGAAATGACAAACATTGCTTGAAAGTGACGGACACTATTTTAGTTTGGCCAGTTACAAATGTCAACTACATGAATGAAGTCACTTTGTAAAGGTGCTAAACTGACTAGCTTTTTGGTAGAAGTTTGTGTGATGGAGACCCCCCTCTAGTATCCACTGGAGCACATGTGTGGAAAAGCATAATAAAAAGGGGGTTTGGGTGTCCCAGCACTAGTGCTCTAGAGTCCAGATGGGTAAACAGCTACTGAGTGACCTCTCCTTTACATTGAATAAATTGGCTTTACATTCTTGATGACATTTCTAGTGAGAACAAACTTCCTTTCCCCAAAAAAAAAACACCAAACATCGTATTATAAGTGGCCAAACGATCGAGGTTGCGTACGATCGAATGCACACACACACGACCATGACAGTGGCAGAAAGATCGAGGCTGAGTACGATCGAATGCACAGACGAACCTGAAAGTGGCCATTTTGGAATGTACAACTTGGTAAAAATCAAAACACAATGGAGCAGTATGCAAGCAAGAAATCAAACACAAAACACAACTACTTACTTTTTTGAAGAATTCTCTTGATCTTTCTGTACTGATCGGCCTCCCTCAGTTTCAGGTCTGACCAGCGTTTCCTGAGTTGCTCCTTGGATCGTTGTACCCCAAAATTATTGTACAGCCTTCTCACAACTTTAGACATGATCTTGGCCTTGCGGACATTGGGGTTGAGGTAAGGCCCATACTTCCCATCATAGTCGCTCCTCTTTAATATGTCCACCATCTCCAACATTTCTCCAAATGACATATTGGAGGCCTTGAATTTCAGGCTCCGGGATCGGGACGTTTCTGCCTCCGGACTTTCCTCGTCCTCCTCCTCGTTGGTGGGATATTTGTGGCGCACCTGCTGTGTCCCCGCCATGTGCTCTCCCCACTACGCCGTAAAGAGAAGGGGTGGGGAATAGACGAGAAAGATCGTCAGGGGCGGGCGGAGTTTGAAGCATGCGCAGTGTATATAAAACGTCACACGCCTGTGTCGTAGCCACGATCTGGGAGACGAGGGGAGAGAAAACTCACACGAGACGATCGCTACAAACGAAGGTACAATTTAACGTTGGTACATAACTAGCCTAGACTGATTTGAACTTGAGGCTTCTTTATGGAGAAGATTAGGAGAGTTTAGCCTGACATAATTTATAGGGTTTGGTGTGTTGTTGTGTCTTGCAGAGATTGATATGAAGGGATTCAACGACATGAGTTTTCTCCCCCTCTTCATTGCCAAATACAGGGATTTTCCCATATTGTGGCAGGGTATACACCCACATTACACCAACAAACCAAAGAGGCACGCAGCCCTGGAGGAACTTGTGGAATTTGTCAAGCCAAGGTTCCCCACGGCAACTGTTGATGATATTAGAAAGAAAATTGGCAGCCTGAGGAGTGCGTATATCAGGGAGAGGAAGAAGGTCGTGAAGTCTGAGGAAACTGCAACTTCAGCAGATGAGGTCTATGTCCCCAAGCTCTGGTACTATCAGAGTCTCCATTTTCTGAAGGACCAGGCTGATGTCACGGAGCCAACCTCAACTCCTCCTTCCACGCTTCCTTGCGCACAGCCCACCCCTGATGAGGCTTCCGAGGAGCAACCTGGGCCTTCCAGTCTGGAAGAGGTGGAGGAGCCCAGCTTGTTCCAGGTATAGTAGTTTTGTTACCATTTATGGGAATAATGAATGATGTTCACTTAATTCAGGATCGCCAATTGCTTAGTTCCTAACGTGTTTGACATATCAACAGACAGTGGTGTGGGAGACATTTGGGGCCAGAATCTAAACTGCTGGGCTGAGAATTGTATGGTTTTCTATTTGTAAACATTTTGCACCAGTCACTAGATGAGAATTGTGTGTGTTTGATGAACAAATAACTGAAACTATGTCCCTTTTTCCTACACAGGAAGACCTCAGCCAGGAGGTGGCTGTGGAAGGTGGCAGTCAGGAGGAGGCAGGGGTTAGTGGCAGCCACCAGCTGGGTAGTGGCAGCCAAGAGGGGGCTAGGCCGCGGAGCCTGACTGACTCCCAAATCCCTCTCCTCCGCCTTCCCTACAAAAGGGCGAGAAGGGGGGGTTATGCGGCACAGTCAGCGCTCCGCATGATCAGAGAGGCTTCAGCCTCCCTACATGCCACACCCGCCGACGAGGAGACCTTTGGCTCGGTGGTTGTCACAAAAATGATGGGTATGGAGGTGAGGCAACGCAACATGTGTGAGGGGCTCATCCTCCATGTCCTAAATAAGGGTAGGGCTGGGGAGATGACCCCAGTCACACATGTTTGCCATAGCTACCATGCTCCACCTCCTCCTCCTCCTCCTCCTCCTTCTGCCACCCCACCAGCACGACAGCCACAGCGTGGAAGGAAGCGTGGAAGGAAGACCTGAGAGTGACGACCTGCAATCAGTCTGGTGTGAGAGAAGATGGAGCCTCTTGTAGTACCAGAGCCTGGGGACCTAGATGGCATCTGCTGCAGTTCCGGATACTTTGGACTTCACGACCAGATTGCACTCCCCTTAATATACGTACTCCTCAGGCCCCCAATTTTCTACGCTTGGACAATGATGGTTGCCGTGGGGGGCCAAGACTTTGCAAATTCCCCAAGTTTCACCATGGCTGCGTTCCTCTTTGGTTTGTTGGTGTGACCTAAATAAAGGTTTTTTTGATTTGAAATAATCATTGACTATTGTGTTTTACTTTGCTACAATGACAGTTTTTCTTTGAGTAGGCTGGTACATTTCACTAATCCTAAAGTAGAATTAACAAGGGGCAACAACAACAAACAACCTCCTAGTAAATTTAAGCAAGAAATACAAATGTAAATAATGTGTTTTTGGTAATTTGAGACACACAACCCCCCTCCCAAAAAAAAAAAAAAAAACATTCAAATATGTATTCCCCAAAAAAAAAAAAAAAAAGACAAATCATGGTAAAAAAATAACAAAGATTCTTTTCCGTTCAGAGTAAAAATAAACATGTAGTGTATAAATGCTGCAAAGTAATAAAGAAGTAAGTTTGTGAGAAGTGCGGGTGAATAGGAGCAGCTAAAACATGTCATTCTTGTTGCATTGTAAAGAAAAAGAGAATGCGCTGCATTAAAGACATTTTAACATTGCAGCGTGACGAATGTGCTGTGTCGATTAGGAAAGGTAGTTTTACCTGACCGAGCGCTTCCGTCACAGAATTTCTTCTGAGCATGCGTAGCACTTTGTCCGTCGAACAAGCGTACACACGCTCGGATTTGGTGTGATCGGACCGGGTTGACGGCAAATCATTCCAGCAGGAGATAAGACTTTGTCCGACGGACAAAACCGACGAACACTGTCCGATGGTGCATACACACGGTCTGATTTTTCAACAACCTTGTCCGATCGGACCAAATTGATGAAAAAGTCCGACCGTGTGTATGGGGCTTTAGTGTAGCAATCTAGGATAAAAAAGAGATACATATTTTCAACACCAGCAAATAGCACAACAGTGTTGATATCCACTACATGGCAAAAGATGGTAAAGGCAAGAAAAAGGAGGAAAGGGGAAAAAGGGGGAAGAGGAAAAATAAGGGGGGGAAAAAGGGGGAAGAGGAAAAATAAGGGGAGGAAAAAGGGGGGACAGGGGAGAAACGGGGGGGGTGGTAGAAATGAAAGAGAGAAAGGAGAAAGAAACACATGTGTGCCACTCATATACACACATGTACAGCAGAGCATCAGATTCCAAAAAGGTCATGAAAATATGGCCAATTGGACCGCAGAAAAACCAGATGAGTGCAGCAAAAAATATACAACTAAGTTTGGCTTTATATATTATTCTTTTATTTATTTATTTGTAAAATATCCAAATTTGTTGCCCAAT
Organism: Lithobates sylvaticus; assembly: GCA_028564925.1. Taxonomy (NCBI): domain Eukaryota; kingdom Metazoa; phylum Chordata; class Amphibia; order Anura; family Ranidae; genus Lithobates; species Lithobates sylvaticus. The sequence goes on from CM053036.1 coordinate 181,656,980, forward strand.
ATCCTCACATAAAGAGGTAAGCTGAGGATAAACATACGGCTAATATATTCATAATAAGAAAGCCAAAAACGAAAGGAGACAGAGGAAAAAACAGGAATATATATTCTCTCTTTTTTATAATAAAATGCCTATCAAAAGATATATATATTATTTACCTGAGCTGGTACAGTATATGCCGCCAGTGTGTTGCCTCATCAAAAAACACAGCACTAAGGCAGCCTTAATGAAACTCACTATTTGTAGGCTCAAATTTGAGATAGACCTCCCCTTCCCAGCAGGTGTGGGTGATACTAATCATCCACACCTCAATCCCTGCTGAAACCGCAGTCCCCTGAGTGCGCGGCGCATAGCGTCACCCCCTGCCCTCATCCAAGATGGCGATGAGGGAGGAGTGACGTCATTTATCGCGCTCCCACCGACACGCGTGCACAGTCATCTGGGGAACCATAGAACATGGGGAGGAGACTAAAAGAAGATGGAAAAACCTTACCTCCTAGACAGCAGACAGTGCCTGCACACAAAACGGGCAACTGCGCTGACGATCACATATGAATGGATAGTGGGACATGGATGGTTAAAGGGAAAAAGATTAACATCAACCCCAAAACCATCGGGTTGATGGATGCCCACCAATAACAAGGGAGACCACAGGGGGAATGCCGAGCGGACAGGAAAAATAGACCGGTGAAGAACCCCTCGGTCTACAAAAATAGTCCAGAGCGGCCCACGCGTGCCAGGATCACAGGCAGACCATGTCGTCCCCTAAACGTCCCACCATCAGGAGAAAAGAAAGAAAAAATCTTAGAACAAATAAAAATTTAGAAAAAAAGAAAATAGAAATTAGAAAGAAGACCAATAAGTTAACCGAAGCTCTGACAGCACATGAGACATGTCCATGCAGCAACACACATATGCTCAATACACCATCAAAAAAGGGAAAAGTTAGTATACATGTCACAAAAATAGGCATAGCACATATTTCCATATTGATATACATGCATTATATCCACACACGGTGACCATGCATAATTACTGCAAAATTGTGGAGCAAATGACCAGAGTTAGCCTAGTATTCCATAGAGGTAGTCCCCTCACAATTCAGTGACAGACCCAAAAATATGTACGAGGCTACTTTTCCATCCCTCCCGACACAAACCTCTCAAGGAAGGTGAGATTTAGGCCTGGAAAAACTGCAGCCTGGATTACAAAGATCCATTTAAGTTCTTTTTGAAGTATGATTTTATTCCAGTCCCCCCCCCCCCCCCCCCCCCCCCCCCCCTTGCACTGGGATGTACTCTGTCCAAAACCAAAAATTCGATTTTTGGAAAGACACTGCAGTGCAGGGACAGAACGTGTCTTCCTAGGGGGAGCTCTGGAATGACTTTCTTCATACTGCAAATATGTTTGGACATACTATATCGTAGTTCAACCTTGGTTTTATCTACATAAAATGCACCGCAGTTGCATAGTAGTAGGTACACCACCCCCTTGGTCTTACAGTTAGCAAAATGTGCTGCTTTAAAAAGCCTACCATTTGGAAAAATACATGTGGATCCCATCTGTATAAACCTGCAAAAGGTGCAGCCCCCACATGTACATGTACCTAAAGTTTTGCACGGGTCCCCTCGGTTCTCACCCTTATATTCACTTTGAACAATGCAGTCCCTAGTCGATGTAGCATGTTTGAAAGTAATGAGTGGTTTGGTTGGCACAAATCTGCCCAAACTAGGATTCATGGACAGAAGGTGCCAATATTTTTGCACTATATGGCATTTTTTTTCATGTTGGTTAGAAGAAGATATTATTATTCTAGTTGCATTCTCATTTTGGCCATTGTCCTTTGGTTTTTGAGAGTATCAGAGTTCATATCTATTTTTTTCCACGGATTTTCTGTAGGCCTTTTTGAGTCATGTTTTTGAATACCCTCTCTCCAACAGGCGAATCTGCAGTTTTTTTGCTTCGATTTGAAAAGTTTTCTCATTGAAGCAATTTCTTCTAGTACATAAGTACTGGCTAAAGGGTATAGAACTTAGGAGAGGGCGTGGATGGAAACTGGACGCATGAAGTATGGAGTTCCCGGCTGTTGGCTTCCTGAAGAGACGAGTTTGAATGGCACCGCCCTCCCCACGGAGGACCGCGACATCCAAAAAAGTCACCTCATCAGAATGATGGGTCATTGTAAAATTTAAATTAAATAGATTCTTATTGAGCCTAGCTAGAAAGGCAGATAGCATCTCTACTGGGCCATCCCAGATTAAAAACATGTCATCAATGTATCTTACCCACATCGTTATGTGGTCGGTATAAGTCATCTATTGTTCATCTGCCATTACAGACCGCTCCCACTCCCCCAGGTACAGATTGGTGTACGATGGGGCACAACATATCCCCATCGCAACACCCTGCACCTGGAGGTAGTGGGAGCCATCAAATGTAAAGATATTGTGGTTAAGGATAAATTCCAACGATTGAACACTAAAATCGATATATGCCCATTCATTGTCCATTTGTTGGGATAAAATATGATGAATGGCAGCCAAGCCCAGCGTATGCGGAATGGAACTATAGAGCGCCTCAATGTTGATAGTTACCAACGTTGAGTGCTCAGAGATGGAGAGGCCATCCAGAATTTTTAGAAAATGGATCGTATACTTTACATAGGATGGAAGACTAATTACAAATGGCCTAAGGTGTTCATCAACTAATCGACTCAGTCTTTCAGAAATTGAACCATTTACCGAAATAATAGGACGGCCTGGTGGGTCCTTAATGTCCTTATGGATCTTTGGGAGTGAATAAAAAGTCGGGATTCTCAGATGCTCAGTGCATACATATTTTCAGGTTGTAGCTGTTATGATGCCTTTTTTACCTGCAGTATCCACTAAATCATAAAATTGTGCAGTAAACTTTTTAATCACATTGATAGGGATGGAACAATACCAATTCTTATTTCTAAGAATTTTTTTACACATAGCAGTGTATTGGTGGTTATCCATGATAACGGTGTTTCCACCCTTATCAGATGGTTTAACCACCAATGAACAATTTTTTGATAAATCCTTCAAAGCTTGTTTTTCGTATGGGGTCATGTTATCTTTAGGATTCTTTGAAAGATATTTTATTAAAATCTCGGGATACAAGCTTTAGAAATGTTGCCACATTTGGATTTGAACTCGGTGCTAGATATTGATCAGACTTTTTTTTTAAGCATAGATTTGGATTTGACTGACTTCTCACTGGATTTTGTGTCGGCATCGACCAAAAGTTTTTCGATGTTTTTCTTCTACTTTGCTCAGCTGTGTAATCAAAATTCTTACTATACATATTTTTCAATAACAGTTTTCTTACGAAGAGGTTGAGGTCCTTAACCAAATCAAACTTGTTGAGGTTTTCATTGGGGCAGAAGCCCAACCCCTTCATAAGAACATTCGTCTCGTATGTGCTTAAATTATGTGAGGATAAATGGACTATATTCCTAGAGACATTGGAGTTTGTGGATCCATCACAGATACCCCCTAGGAGGTTACCGGTATGTTGGATACTGCATTCCCTTTTGTCATGATTGAAACCGGGCGGTTCAGAAAAGAAGAGAAAACAGGTGCATACGGTGTAGATGCACTTTCCCTCCAATCTGCGAGATGTCTAATGTTGGTATGGTCATAGACATCTTCACAGGAGGAGGATAATTCTGCAGGCACACCCGTATGTGAATTACCTGCCAACAAGGAGTTAGGACAACCAGGAACCTGTGAGTTCTGTGTTGGATGTACATTCTGTCCTCGCATTGATTTTTTACCTGATTGTTCATATGATTCCTCATGGTGTCTCTGTCTCTTGCCCCGTCCCGTTCCTCTTTGTCTGAAAGAAGAATGATGCTGAGAAAGAGAAGTATTAGAAGGTGATTGTGAAACATTACTTCTGTATCCTCTGAATGAATTCAAATTAGTTTTGGATTGTGATTGATACGTATGCCATTTGTAGGCTTCTGTGATTGGCTCACTGATTCTCCCAAAAGTATGCACTAAGATACAAGTCAGGTTTAAGACATCCTTCTTTATAGTGAGATACTCCCAAAGTGTTAATCGCTTTTAAACTGATGCTGACCAGTCAACTTCCCACATAAGAGCACTGCAAGTGCATCAGCTGATTATTAATGAAAAAGTCACTCCCATTCAGATTCACTTTGCACAAAAAGCTTTTTCTTCTGAGCCAAAACAGGTAGGAATCTGCAACAAAGTTTGTTAAAATCCTTGCAGTGTACACTGATTACGGAGGGAATCGTTTTTTCACAACAAAAGTTAAGTTACTCTTTGGGTACAAATAATAAGCATAATGTATTTTTAATTAAATATAATGTTAGAAAGAAATATATCCGATGTTAAGCAAAGATTTACAAATGCACTGGACCTGCTAATAAATACATGCATTGTATTGTTAATTTTTTTTATACTTGTGCATTTTAACCACAAATGCTTATAATCCTTACTTTATGTCCTGTCAGGAGGGTGGAGAACTTGTTGTGGAAGGTCTTCTGAATATATCTTGGGGTTTGCGGCGCTCAATAAGACTACAGGTGCAAGATGTCAATGAGAGGATATGTTTTAGCTCTTCAGAGGCCTGGAGCAGGGCATCACAAGGAAAACACAGGTAAACACTTAGAAAAAAATAATTTACAAAATCATAATTGATTAACCAGAAACGTAGTAGTAAGAAACCTCATTGGATCAAAAGAACATGGTACGCAGACTCAGACATCTGATGGAGGAGCCTTGGCCTCTTCCAAACAGATCAGAGCTACTGGCCCAAGCTGCTCTGTTGTTGTTTATTGCTTGGGTATGTCCCATAATCTGTGAATATATTGAAAGTTTTTGCTAGTGTCCAATCACCTGAAGGTAGCAGCATATAACCCTAAACGTCTACTTTAATGCTCTGTCCCTGTTTCCCAATTGTTCTCTTTCATTGTCCCTCTGTCACACACTATCCTGATACATGCTACAAACATCCATGGCACAGCATGTTGCACATGCATGTTCCACTGTTGTCAGCAGCAGGAAACCTGCCATGAGAAATGACATGCAGCAGTTAGTAGAGATCATTCATTTAAGTGGTTGCAAAGAGGCTGCAGGAGATAAGGAGTGCTGTGATGGAACAAAAAAAGGCAATTTTTTGTGATACACAATGCTTTATTGATGTAAATACCTTTCAGATAGTAATTAGATATTCTTTAAATACCCCTAGTAATGAAGTGGATTAAATCCACAAATGTAGTGGTCCTGCAACCCTACAGAACCATAAAAAACCACCATGGAAAAAAAGAATGGACAACCGTGATATAGAAAGCAATCCAAAACCAACCATGACATGATATTTAGGAGAAAAAAGAACCTCCTGCTACATTCAGTCTGATCTTTCCACGTACTTCCCTCTCTAAGGTATGCATTCAGTACTGCCATATGCAGGATGTCACCTCCTGCTTCAAGCACACCCCCCCCCCCCCCCCCCACAGTTTGCATTCACCCCTTCCATACACAGGATCTCACCTCCTGATCCAGCCATGTGTTCCTGCTCTCTGTTCGCCCCTCCACAGTCTGTATCACTGCTACCACTAAAACAGAATCTCACCTCCTGATCCAGCCAATATATTTATTATTATAATTATAATACAGGATTTATATAGCGCCAATAGTTTGCACAGCACTTTACAGGGCAGACAGTACAGTTACAATACAATTCAATATAGGAGGAATCAGAGGGCCCTTCTCGTATTTGCTCCCACTCTGTGCTTCCCACATCAATAGTCTGCATTCAGCACTGACATAGGCTGTCACCTCCTCTTGCAGCTCCCGCTCTCTGCACTTCTCCCACACCTCCCTATGGGTTCACAGGAGCCAGAACTACAGATGAGGCATAACGTATCAATGTGTGCTGTACTCACTGTCAGTGCTGATTGAGAACAACACTGGAAACAACATTGGGCAGATATACATCAGTTACAATATTAATTTGAGGTGGAACCCCTGGGGACTTCTCCTGAGGAACTCTGGTTGAGAAGCCCTGGTGTACCATCATTTTGTTTATGATCATCTGTGTAAAGATACTGAATCTTCATTGAAACACGTGAGTTTCACATATGTAGATATATAGGTAGTTTTTTTTTTTTGGAATTAACATGCATTAATCTGAAGCTGCTAGAAAAATATAACAGTGTGTCTCTTTATGAAACTGAATTGGAATGTTTGCAATCACACTGCTTTGTGGGTCTTGTGAAAAAAGACAAAAAATAAAAATTACAAAACCCCAAAAGGTTTGCAGCTGTCCTTACTTTGGAAAAGCTAATGATATCCAACACCAAAAACCATGTAACCCCTTTTAAAAAAAAAAAAATATATATATATATATATATATATATATATATATATACATACATATACACATACACTCACACATTCACTGCATATATACTGTATGCACAATTGTAAAAAAACTTTATTGAACTATTGAAACTCTAAAAACAAAGCTCAACATGCAATACACAACATGGATACAGTGCCTTGAAAAATGATTTATACACCTTGAAAGTTTCAACATTTATGTTACAACCAAAAACCTAAATGTATTTTATTGGGATTTTTTGGGACAGACCAACACAAAGTGGCAAATAATAAAAGTGGAAAGCAAATGATAAATGGTTTTCAATTTTTTTTACAAATAAATATCTGAAAAGTGTTGCATGCATTCGTATTCAGCCCCCTTTACTCTGATACCCCTAACTAAAATCTAGTGGAACCAATCTAGTGGAGCCTTCAGAAGTCACCTAATCCTTCAACACTCTACTCTGTCCTCCACTGCTTCCACCCTCTAATTCACTCACTGCCCAGGAGATCGCCAAACACTTCAAAAATTAGATTGATACAATTCATGAGGAGATCCCCAACGCGCAGAAACCTCCCCCACGCAACACCCCATGTCCACAGATACAATCATTACTTCCCTCATTCAACCTTGCTAGTATTAATGAGGTTGCTAAACTTTTATCTAACACTCATCTAACCACCTGCCCCCTTGATCCTGCTCCCTCGCAAATGCTACGCTCACCCTCTGACTCAATTCTACACTCTCTAACTCACATTTTCAACCTCTCCCTCTCTTGTGGCATCTTCCCAAATTCTCTAAAACATGCGCTAGTCACCCCCATACTTAAAAAGCCCTTTACTGGACCCCACCAATCTTAACAACCTACAAAACTGACACTATTCTGTACTACTTCTCTCAAGTCTCTGCTGCCATAGTGGACCACCCCCTCCTCCTCAATAAACGACACTCCTTTGGTCTCCTTGACTGTACTCTTCGCTGGTTCTTATCCTACCTATCCCACCAATCCTTCAGTGTCACTTACAACTCCACTTCCTCCTCTACCTTTCTCCGTTGGGGTCCCCCAAGGTTCTGTTCTTGGACCTCTCCTTTTCTCAATCTACACCACCTCCCTGGGTCAGTTGATTGCCTCCCATGGCATTCAATATCATCTCTACGCTGATGACACCCAAATCTATCTCTCCACCCCCTAGCTCTCTCCATCTGTCTCCTCACGCATCACCAACTTACTAGCAGACATATCAGCCTGGATGTCACATCACTTCCTTAAACCCAACCTATCCAAAACCAAGCTCATTATATTTCCTCCCCCAGGTGCCACTTCCCCTGATTTCTCTGTCAATATCAATGGCTCAACTATCAACTTGTCCCCCCACGCCAAGGTCCTAAGTGTAATCCTGGACTCTGAAATAACCTTTAGGCCCCACATCCTATCGCCATCCTAAATTTGCCACCTCAACCTCCGCAACATCGCCAAAATACGCCCCTTCCTAACCAATGTCACCACAAAGCTTCTAATCCACTCCCTGGTCATCTCCCACCTTGACTACTGTAACTCACTCCTCATTGGCTTACCTCTAAATAGGCTGTCCCTACTTCAGTCGATCATGAATGTTGCTGCCAGGCTCATCCACCTCACAAACCTCTCAGCGTCTGCTATACCCCTCTGTCAATCCCTCCATTGGCTGCCACCCAGCCAACTAATTAAATTCAAGATACTAACTATAACTTACAAAGCCATCCAAAACCTGGCCCCCAGCTACATCACTAACCTAGTCTCAAAATACCAAGCTAATCATTCTCTTCGCTGTTGGCGCTATATAAATCCTGTATTATAATAATAATAATTAGTAAATGGAGTCCGTCTGTGTGTAACTTTATCTCAGTATAAATACAGCTGTTCTGTGAAGCCCTCAGAGGTTTGTTAACCACTTCAATACAGGGCACTTATACACCTTACTGCCCAGACCAATTTTCATCTTTCAGCACCATCACATTTTGAGTGACAATTGTGCTACATGTTATGCTGTACCCAATTGAAATTTTTATAATTTTTTCCCCCACAAATATAGCTTTCTTTTGGTGGTATTTCACCACCACTGGGGCTTTTATTTTTTGCACTACAAATGAAAGTTTTTCTGTTTCTCTTATAAAAATTTGTAAATGAGTATGTTTTCTTCTTCACTGATGGGCACTGATGAGGCTGCTCTGATTGGCACTGATGATGAGGCACTTATATGCAGCACTGATTAGGCGGCACTGATGAGCAGCACTGATGGGCACTAATAGGTGGCACTGATATGCAGCACTGATGGGCACTAATAGGTGGCACCGATGGGCAATCATAGGCTGCACCGATGGGCACTCATAGGCGGCACTGATGGCACTGTTCGGCAGCACTGATCAGGGGGCACTGACAGCCATCACTGATGGGCACAGTGCCATCCCTGTTTGGCACCGATTGACATACTTGGTGGTCATGGATGGGCATCCCTGGTGGTCCTGGGTGGGCATCTTCGGGGAGCTGCACTGGTAATAAATCAGTGCAGACCCCCCCACCAGGAGAGAAGCCGATCGGCTCTCCTCTACTTGCACCTGTCGGCTCTTCCTGTTTACACTGTGATCATCTATGATTTGACACAGCTGATCACATGGTACAGAGTCTCCGTCAAAGGCTCTTTATCTTGATTGGAGGCGCGGTGTGTCAGAATGACACACCACACCACCGATTGCCACGCTGCGTGCCCCCGTGAGCACACGCAAGTGGCTTATACTGCTGGACTTCATATGATGTTCAGTCAGGATAACTGAACGACTTTGCGCACGTCATATTGCTATATGGGGGGCGGGTAATGGTTAAGGAACACACAGGTCAGGGATAAAGTTGTGGAGAAGTTTGAAGCAGGCTTAGGTTATAAAAAAATATCCCAAGCTTTGGGCATCTCACGGAGCACTGTTCAATCCGTCATACAAAAATGGAAAGAGTATGGCACAACTGCAAACCTACCAAGACATGGCCGTCCACCTAAACTGACAGGTCAGGCAAGGAGAACATTAATCAGAGAAGCAGCCAAGAGGCCCATGGTAACTCTGGAGGAGCTGCAGAGATCCACAGCTCAGGTGGGAGAATCTGTCCACAGGACAACTGTTATGCCGCGTACACACGAGTGGAATTTCCGTCTGAAAAATCTTGGATGGTTTTTCCGACGGAATTCCGTTTAAGGTTGGCTTGCATACACACGGTCACACAAAAGTTTGCTGAACTTTCGAGCGTCAAGAACGCGGTGACGTACAACACTGCGACGAGCCAAGAAAATTAAGTTCAATGCTTCCGTTCATGCGTCAGAATTGTTACAGACGATCGGAATTTCCGATCTGAACTTTTTCTGACCGAAAAATTGAGAACATGCTCTAAATCTTTTGCTGGCTGGAATTCCGCCAGCAAAAGTCCGATGGAGCATACACTCGGTCACATTTTCGGACCAAAAGCTCTCATCTGACTTTTGCTGGTGGAATTTCTGCTTGTGTGTACGGGGCATAAGTTGTGCGCTCCACAAATCTGGAAGATTGAAAAGAAGAAAGCCATAAGAAGTCCCATTGGTGGTGGCAGCATCATGTTGTGGGGATGCTTTTCTTTAGCAGGGACAGGGAAGCTGGTCAGAGTTGACGGGAAGATAGATGGAGCCAAATACAGGGCAATCTTAGAAGAAAACCTGTTATGCCGCGTGCACACGAGCGGATTTTCCGTCAAAAATCTTGGATGGTTTTTCCAACGGAATTACACTCAAGCTTGACTTGCATACACACGGTCACACAAGTTTGCTGAACTTTCGACCGTCAAGAACGCGGTGACATACAACACTACGATGAGCAGAGAAAATTAAGTTCAATGCTTCCGAGCATGCGTCAAATTGTTTCCGAGCATGCGTAGGAATTTTGCGCGTCGGAATTGCTACAGACCATCGGAATTTCCGATCATAACTTTTTCCGACCGAAAAATTGAGAACATGCTCTCAATCTTCTGCTGGCTGGAATTCGGCCAGCAAAAGTCGGAGTCACATTTTACGGCCAAAAGCTCTTATCGCTCTTTTGCTAGCCGAATTTCTGTGTACGCGGCATTAGAGTCTACAAAAGACTTGAGACTGGGGAGGAGGTTCACCTTCCAGCAGGACAATGACCATAAACATACAGCCAGAGCGACAATGGAATGGTTTAGATGAAAGCATATTCATGTGTTAAAATCCAACCCTAAATCCAATTGAGAATCTGTGGCAAGACTTGAAAATTGCTGTTCACAGAAGCTCTCCATCCAAACTGACAGAGCTTGAGCTATTTTGCAACAAAAAATGGGCAGAAATTTCACTCTAGATGTGCAAAGCTGGTAGAGATATCCCCAAAAAGACTTGCAGCTGTAATTGCAGTGAAAGGTGGTTCTACAAAGTATTGACTCAGGGGGGCTGAATACAAGTACATGCCACACTTTTCACATATTTATATGTAAAAAAAAAATTGAAAACCATTTATCATTTTCCTTCCACTTCACAATTATGTGCCACTTTGTGTTGGTCTAGCACATAAAATCCCAATAAAATAAATTTACCTTTTTGGTTGTAACATGACAAAGGTGTCCGTTTATGAAGCAGTGAAAAAATTGTACTGCTTCAGTCTCCGGCATTCTCAGAGGAGATCGCTTTGGAGGAGTGAAGCGATCTACAAAAATACTTTAAACAGTGGAGAACGGCCACTGATAATGAAATCTAGTGAGACTTTATGAGATTACAGTACCAGAAATTCACCGAAACACAGAGATGTCAGTTTATTAAGCAGTGATAAATTATCACTGCTCAGTACACGGACAGACAGCATAATTAATGCTAATAAAATGAAGAGTCCCCTACATATATATATATATATAGCACTAACCCCCGAAAGAGCTGCTGGTATTTGATTGAGGTTACCGCTACCTCACCGTTCCACCGTGTCCGTCATAGAGGTTCCATTAAAGAGTTGCTCACAGATTTTAGCTCCGACACTTAGTCCTTTTTCCAATGCTTTATTGACAGAAAAGACATTTCAGTAGAGGGATGGACGGTTAAGGGGAATTCAAGTACCTTGTAATTGCGGGTCAGGGATACTTCTTAATCCAGAGGACAAACAGCTCCACAACTGGATCCAGCAAACACCGGATAGGCCTCTCTCACTGACCTAGCAACCAATGTGATGCTCGGTCATAGTCTCTGCCACAGACTTGAAGAATTAGTAGAACCATTGCACAATCCTCTGCCACAGGATTGTGTAACCAGCAACTTTTGCAATATCAAAGAACAGTCACACAGTATCAGTTTCTTTCAGCCGAGCCGGCGATACTGTGAGGTAGATGACCCGGGATGCGTCCACCAATTGAGTCTCCAGGCTTGTCTAGAGGTACCAGCCTTGTTGCCCCGTCCTCTTCTGGGCCTACCTTTCAGTAATGAAGCCTCTGGCCAGCCGCCCCTAGACAATTTAAATGGCAGCAGCACACCTTAGGCCAGGAGGGCCATCAGGTTGGAACACCTCCCCTATCACGGGGTCTGTCCCTTAAGTACCCTCTCCCAGAATGCACAGTGGGTAGACCAGTGCCACTGACTGTTTCCGGGCAAAGAGGCAGTCAATACACCCAGCTTGTTGCAATTTCCAACCTTGGCCCACAACGAGAGTGCCACCCCGCGGCCAAGTTTAAAACCACGCAACCCAGCTGAACTGGAACAGAACCAGAATTTTAACATAATCAGTCTGAGCTAAACTACAGCTCAGATGAACTAAATTTCTACTTATAGCGTCTGCCCATCAGGAGCAGGGCGCTATATATATATATATATATATACACATATATACACATAAATATGACAGGGGGGCATGGTTACTGTCTTAATAATCTTCCTTTTTCCTCCTCAGATCCCCCGGGATTCTCTCTTCACTCCCCGATTCTCCACCTCTGAGTAGTACAAGGACCTTTATGTGTCAAGTTGCATGTAAGGATTAGGGTTAAGGGCTAGGGTCAGAGTTAAGGATTAAATGTTAGGGTTAGAGTTAAGATTAGTGATAATAATTAGGGTTAGCGGTAATCATTAGGATTAGTGTTAGCGGTAATCATTAGGGTTAGCGGTAATCATTAGTTTAAAGGGTTAGTGGTAATTGTTAGGGTTAAACCCAAATTATTAACCTTAACCATAATGATTACCCCTAGCTCTAACCCTAACATTTAACCCTAACCCTAGCTCTTAACCCTAACATTCAACTTTGGATACATAAAGGTTCCTGCACTACTTTTATGTGACTTTGATGCGACGAGTACCAGAGAGTGTAAAGTTGCATCAAAGTCGCACTCCGTAAACAGAACTGTCATACTTTCCTATTAGCCAACAAAACAAGCAAAATGCATTAAAACCGCAATACTTGCGTTTTTGGTGCAGGTCCATTAACGTCTATTACACACAAAATGCAATCTGCTGCAGGAAAAAAAGATCCCTGACCTTTTCAAAAAAACACACTAGCTCAAAACTCACAGATGTGAACTAAATCCATAGGAAATCATGTTAAATAGACTGTAGTTCATTTTTTCAAAACATAAAAAGGTACTAAAAAACACATAGGTGTGAACCACGGGTAAATGTCCACCAATTGACTTTCCATCGAATTATCAGTACCGTATGTATAAACGTGCTGTGTTTTAGAATTTGCATACATTACCTTTCATTTATTTTCTTTCAGCATAGCGTTACCTATTGCAGAAAACCAGGAAAATATAGAAGAGGAAAACAACAATTCTTGTGATAGATGTAAGTAATCTTCTTGTATGTTTCTTTTATATATATCTATATATAACTATATATTATACATGTGCAATTCGTTTAGTTCCGAATTATTTTTTTAACAAATTTTGCCAAATTCGTTAATTCGGAATTTCCGAATTTTTCAATCTCCGAATTTCAAAATTTGCGAAATTGCGAATTTCCAAAATTTTTTAGAATTTCAGAATTTCGAATTTTCGGATTTCCGAATTTTCTAATTTCCGACCTCCGAATTTCTCATTTTCGAAAATTCCGAAATTTCGAATTTTCGGATTTTCGGATTTCCGAATTTTGGATTTTCGGATTTTCGGAATTCCAAATTTTCAGAATTCTGAAATTCAAAAATTTGAACATTCTAAAATCAGAAAAAAAGAAAGAAAATCTGTTTAATTCTAAATAATAACTAACTATTAAATAGGTATTGGAACTCCCTTTCAAATTTGTCTGTTAGTGAACGTAACGAGTACGAATTTATCCGAAGTTACAAATTATCTGAAATAACGAATGCCGCATCCAACCAAATGGAACGTAACGATCTAATAATAATAAATAACAATAATAAAACCTTTTTTATTATTATTGATTATTTATTATTAATTATTTATTATTAATTTGTTCCGTTCCATTTTTTTAGATGCGGCATTCATTATTTCAGGTAATTCGTAACTTCGGATAAATTCGTACTCGTTAATTTAATAGTTAGTTATTAATTAAACAGATTTTCTTTCTTTTTTTCAGATTTTCAAATTTTGGGATTTTCAAATCTTTGCATTCCCGAATTCCGAAAATTCGGAAATTCGGCGTTCTGAAAGTCCAAAAATTCGGAAATTCAGAGTTCCGAAAATCCCAAATTCGATAATTCGGAAATCCGGAAATTCGGAAATCCGAAATTCGAAAATTCGGAAATTCGAAAATTCGGAAATCCGAAAATTCGGAAATCTGGAAATCTGGAAATCCGAAAATGCGAAATTCGGAAATGTGAAAATTTCCGAATTTTCGAATTTCCGAATTTTCGATTTTCCGAATTTCCGAAAAAAGCAAAAAAACGAATGAAACGAAAACAATTTTTTTTTTGTCAGTGCACATGTCTACTATATATAGCTCCAATTTCAAGCATTAGAACATCAGTGTTGTTAGATGAGCCTATGAAACATCATGGAGGTGGGTGAGAAATTTGTGCAGAAGGGCAGACCAAGCTTGAGAAGATCCTGGGCCCTGTAAACAGTATATACATATATACATACACAAACACACCTATACATACATTATATACTCATTACATACTGTGTATATGTGTGTGTGTGTGTGTGTGTGTGTTAATAGTGTATTTTTTTAAGTTAACAAAATTATTAAAAGTAAATGAACAGAAGATAAATTCAAATCAAATAAATATTTGGTGTGACATCCCTTTGCCTTCCAAACAGCATACATTTTTCAATTCTTCTAGGTAAACTTGCACATAGTTTTTGAAGGAACTCGGCAGGTAGGTTGTTCCAGACAACTTGGAGAACTAACCACAGATCTTCTGTGGATGTAGGCTGTCTCAAATCCTTCTACTTCCTCATGTAATCCCAGACTGACTCCCAGACTGACTCGATGATGATGAGAGCAATGCTCTGGGAGGGCCAACCACTGCTTCCAGGACTTTTAATGACATTGACTGTATGTTTGGGGTTGTCCTGCTGCAAAATAAAGTTTGGAGCCAATCACACACCTCCCTGATGGTATGAGATGATGGATAAGTATCTGCCTGTATTTCTCATCATTAAGGACACCATTGATCCTGACCAAATCTATAACTACATTTGCAGAAATGCAGCCCCAAACTTGCAAGGAACCTCCACCATGCTTCACTGTTGCCTGCAGACACTCCTTATTGTACCCTTCGTGACCAAACTGCCTCCTGCTACAGTCAAATATTTCAAATTTTGACTCATCAGTCCAGAGCAATTGCTGTAATTTTTCTGCACCTCAGTTCCTATGTTTTCTTGCATAGTTGAGTCACTTATGCTTGTTTCCACATCCTATAACATAACAGCCAGCAAAATAGCATTGTCATAAGGAGGTAAGCAAAAGAAACTCCTATATTTCATTCAGCACAGGTTCACGTTTACCTACTGAGAGTCTCTTGGAAATATTGTCATATGTCCCCCTATCAGTCTATTATCAGTTTATTATTTCCTCTCAAGGCAAATTCAGGAAAACTAGAGTAACAATGATCATGCAAGTTTTCTTTGGTGCACAGATGTTGTTTCCAGATGTATTTGCAGTATAATAAATACTGTACACTTTTCAGCTTTCTATTTGAGCTTTTGTGCTCAATTTAATTATTACCAATTTAAATTTTACCATTATCTTCCAGATGAAGAGGAAATAACACCTCAGCTGAAGCGGACTAGAAGTGATGCCAGCTTTGTTCAGAGACGTTCAAAGCACTACAGTCCTGAAGAGGTGCAGAGATTGAGGAATCACAGGTTCTCCATTAATGGTCATTTCTATGATCATAAGGTAAGCAAGAAGAGAACACATATCAACAAATCCGACATGACTCTATTTATTTTGGCAGTCTATGGCAGTAGTTCTTAATCCCTTAATGGCTGCTATCCAAAAGATGTAGTCCCCAGTTGTTGGACTTTATTTTGTATAGAAATAAAGTGTAAATTGCCTTATAAAACTCTCTATATTATTTGGTATGTTCTGACTTGAAAGCTAGATATCATTAAGAGCCTGAGGTGTAGTAAAGTTGTCAAAGTTTAGGGTGATTTTTGCATAATATGTCTTTGTCCATGGGTGAAACTAAGTTCAATGTATTTTTTGCAAAATCCTTTGTTTTTACAACACACATATAATATATATATATAAAAATTAAGCACGGCCCATGGGAATTCTTGACTTTTTCAGATTATCTGAACAAACATTAGATTTTTATTTAAACATAAATAATTGAACATTTTTATCAATCATTTACAATTACAAAAAAAATCATCTAATCTTTTCCTTAATAAATATCTATACGTTATATAAATATACCCACAAAGACAAGACACACAAAGGAAGGCAGCCATATGAGGTGTATCTTCCTATACAACCAAGTTACACATTTTATCCTTCCTTCCCCCCTTCCTTTTTTCTTCTTTGCTACTCTTTTTTTTTCCTTTTTTCTTTTCTCCTCTAACCTTTGCCTCTTTCTCCCTTTCCCTCATTTTTCTCCCCCTTCTTGCCCTTCCTATATTATCTTGCATTTTCTCACTTAGATTAGGCATTTCCGTCTTCAGACCTCTAAGCTTACCCCTTGCCCACTAAGCAAACCAAACCAAACTTGTGCTTTGTGCTAAGTGCAATCAGTAAAGGACTACTTAAATAGATTTTTTACCTTAATGCATAATGCATTCCCTCCATTAGAGTAAAAAAATGTCCCAATAGCTTTATCACAGTAGCAAAAAATGACTTTTTGTAGGCATTTTATATAGCTGGACAGCAGTCTCTGATATCAACACAGTAACATTTTAACCACTTCTACAAATTCACATATGTTTTTGGGTTTCCTTGCATGAAATGCTTGTATAAATATCCATCTACAAATATTTCAATGGGAATTTACTACAGGTATTTATATAGCACCTACTATTTACACAGCGCTTTACATATTGTGCATTCACATCAGTTCCTGCCCTCAAGCAACTTACAGCCTAAGGTCCCTATCTCACATGCATAAATACATATACAGGGTCAATTAACCTACCAGCATGTCTTTAGATGTGAGAGAAAACCTATGCAAGCAAAGGAAGAACATGCAAACTCCATACAGATAGGGTCCTACTAGGATTTGAACCAAGGAACCTAGCCCTGTAATTGCTAATCACCAAGCCACTATGCTTGATGGATCTTCTAGTGCGCTTTGGATCACTATCCTGTTCAGAGATAGATTTTGAGTTCAATTTCAACTTTTGGACAAATGCTCTAACATTCTGATCAACACAGTTTGTGATGATCCAGAATATATAGTTAACTTGGTGGCTGTGAGCTGTCCAGGCCCTGAAGCAGCAAAGCAACCTCAGACCATAACATTTCCACCACCATGCTTCACAGTTGTTATGAGGTTCTTCTGAAATACTGTCATCGGTTTGTGTCAAACATGTCTACTTTTACTGTGACCAAACAGCTCTATCTTTGATTGATCAGTCTTCAGCACATTGTTCGAGAAAGCTTGGTTTTCGCCTATGTGGCAAAATGTAATCTGGCTCCAATGTCCATTTGTGAACAGCAAAGATGTTTTTTAACAAATTTTGTATGTAGGTTGAATTGAAACAATTTCTTTCTGATTGTAGATGCATTCACTTTGACCCCAACTGTTGCAATAGTTACTTGAATACCCAGCGATGAAATATTGGGTTTCTTGGGGACTTTTAGAATCAAACAGTCAGCTCTTGGATTGAATTTGCTGGGCTTGACAGTCCTGCACAATTGTTTGAAATCTATGTCACTTCTAGATCATTTTCTTTACAATGGAATGAATGATTTAAAATCATTTGCCAATCTTTTTAAATCCCTTGCCAGACTCATAGACATCAACAACTTTCTTTCTGAGAGCCTTAGAGAGATCTATTGATCTTCAGACCGTGTGTATGCACCACATTTTTTTTTTTTCTGGAGGGGGTTTGTATGTCTCAACTTAGCAAAACCACATTATTAACATTTGTATTTCTTGCTTACATTTACTAGGAGTTTGTTGGTTTTGGTGCCCCTTGTTAATTCTCAGGATTAGTGAAATGTACCAGCCTACTCAAAGAAAAACTGTCATTGTAGAAAAGTAAAACACAATAGTCAATGATTATTTCAAATTAAAAAAACCTTTATTTAGGTTACAATCTTTCTTATTTTTTTACCCAGATTTTTTTTTTTTGGGGAATTTGCAAAGCCTTGGACACCCATGGCAACCATCATTTTACAGACTTAAACAATTGGGGGCATGAAGACTACCTATCTAAATAATAAGGGAGCGCAATCTGGTCCTGAAGTCCAAAACATCCGGAACTGCAGCAGATCCATCTAGGTCCCCAGGCTCTGGTACTACAGAGGCTCCATCTTCTCTCAGACCAGACTGAGTCCAGGTTGTCACTCTCTTGTCTTCCTTGTACGCTTCCTTCCACGCCGTGGTGCTGGTGCTGGTGGGGTGGCAGAAGGAGGAGGAGGAGGCGGAGCAAGGTCACTCTCGCAAACATGTGTGAGGGGAGTCATCTCCCCAGCCATCCCCTCATTTAGTATTTTGAGGATGACCTCCTCACACATGCTGCGTTGCCCCGCCTCCATACCCGTAAATTTACTTGTAACCAAGGAGGCAAAGGCCTCCTCGTAGGTGGGTGTGGCATAGAGGGAGGCTGAGGCATCTTTTATCAGCTGGAGCGCTGACTCCCACCTCCCCCATGTTTTTCGCCCTTCTGTAGGGAAGGCGGAGGGGAGAGACTTGGGAGACAGTCAGCTCCTACGCCTACCCCCCTGTTGGCTGCCACTACCCCCTGCCTCCTCCTGACTGCCACCTTCCACAGCCACCTCCTGGCTAGGTCTTCCTGTGTATGAAAAAGGGACATAGTTTCAGTTATTTGTTCATCAAACACACACAATTCTCATCTAGTGACTGTTGCAAAATGTTTTCAAATACAAAACCATACAATTCTCAGCCCTGCAGTTTAGATTCTTCCCAAATGTCTCCCACACCACTGTCTGTTGATATGTCAATCACGTTAGGAAATGTGCAAGGAAGAGTCGAGAGTGACTTCCTGACAGTAGCCTGGTCTTTGAGAAAGTGGAGCCTCTCATAGTACCAGAGCGTGGGGACATAGACATCAGCTGCTGCAGCTCCAGATGCTTGTGACTTCAGGACCTTATTGCGCTCCCGGAAATAGGTAGTCTTCATGTTGGTGATCTTCACTTTTAAGTTTGCGACGGTTGCCATGGGCAGGGTAGGCTTTACAAATGCCACCAGTTTCAGCAGGGCTGCGTACCTCTTTGGTCTGTTGCTATAATCCCTGTGTTTTGCCTGCCATAAGAGGGGGAATTGCCGGTATTTATCAATGAAGTGTGGGAGAAAGCTCACGTTGTAGAAGGCATCCATCACCTCTGCAAGACACAACGCCACACCAAACCCTATAAATTATGTCAGGCTAAACTCTCCTAATCTTCTCCATAAAGAAGCCTCAAGTTCTAATCAGTCTAGGCTAGTTATGTACCAACGTTAAATTGTACCTTCGTTTGTAGCGATCGTCTCGTGTGAGTTTTCTCTCCCCTCGTCTCCCAGATCGTGGCTACGACACAGGCGTGTGACGTTTTATATACACTGCGCATGCTTCAAACTCCGCCCGCCCCTTCTCTTTACGGCGTAGTGGGGAGAGCACATGGCGGGGACACAGCAGGTGCGCCACAAATATCCCACCAACGAGGAGGAGGACGAGGAAAGTCCGGAGGCAGAAACGTCCCGATCCCGGAACCTGAAATTCAAGGCCTCCAATATGTCATTTGGAGAAATGTTGGAGATGGTGGACATATTAAAGAGGAGCGACTATGATGGGAAGTATGGGCCTTACCTCAACCCCAATGTCTAAAGTTGTGAGAAGGCTGTACAATAATTTTGGGGTCAACGATCCAAGGAGCAACTGAGGGAGGCCGATCAGTACAGAAAGATCAAGAGAATTCTTCAAAAAAGTAAGTAGTTGTGTTTTGTGTTTGATTTCTTGCTTGCATACTGCTCCATTGTGTTTTGATTTTTACCAAGTTGTACATTCCAAAATGGCCACTTTCAGGTTCGTCTGTGCATTCGATCGTACTCAGCCTCGATCTTTCTGCCACTGTCATGGTCGTGTGTGTGTGCATTCGATCGTACGCAACCTCGATCGTTCGGCCACTTATAATACGATGTTTGGTGTTTTTTTGGGGAAAGGAAGTTTGTTCTCAATGTAAAGGAGAGGTCACTCAGTAGCTGTTTACCCATCTGGACTCTAGAGCACTAGTGCTGGGACACCCAAACCCCCTTTTTATTATGCTTTTCCACACATGTGCTCCAGTGGATACTAGAGGGGGGTCTCCATCACACAAACTTCTACCAAAAAGCTAGTCAGTTTAGCACCTTTACAAAGTGACTTCATTCATGTAGTTGACATTTGTAACTGGCCAAACTAAAATAGTGTCCGTCACTTTCAAGCAATGTTTGTCATTTCCTATTTCTGCCCTCAATAGCTTGTGTTGCTAAATCTTCCTTTTGGACATTCTCATAGGGGAGCGAAAACTTGGGCCGTCTGAGGAAACCCCCAAACCAACACCTACCAAAAAAGGGGAAAGAGCAGAAGCAGAGGAGGAAGGAGAGATCATCGAACTTGGAGAAATTGTCACCACAACAGGTGAGTGTGGGAGAACACAGCTACTGGTAAGCTAATCCATTTACCACAGAGAGTGCCCACGTACTCATCGGAGAGATAATGGTCTGCAATAGAGATCTAGATTACATAAAGCAAAACATCAATGATGTTCAACAAAAATTGAAGAACATCATTGATGTTTTAGGAAAAATATGAAAACGCACCAAGTAATTAACACACATTTGTGCCAGCTTCAGAACACATTTGCAACTTAAAAACTGTCTGAAATTTGGAACATGCACACATTGTGTCCACATGTGCTAGCTCCCACCATGGTGGATGAATGGCAACGTTTTTTTGGGGGTGCAAACACTTTACGAACTACGAAAGTGGTTGTGGTGAAGGGGTTGCACCCCCAAAAAACGTCCATTCATCCCCATGATGGAAAATGGCACTTTTGAAGCTTCTAGGCATGTGTTTTACCATCTAATGACCATTTTCAGTCCCAAATTGTGTGCATGTTCCAAATTTCCACTTTTCGGGGGTGACCCCCCCATGTGATGAAGGCAAGATCAAACACACTTTGAACATATAGTCATGTCTGATCTTGTCTTCACTTTACAAAGTTGAACTTTCCAAGTTCCTAGGTTCTGTTTTGCTCCATGCCTGGTTTTACCAATTGCGGAATGTTTGTAAACAATGTTGTAAATAACCAAGATGTTGTCAGTTTTGGCGTGAAGATTGTAAACGCACTTGGGAATGTTTTCCTAGTAAACTTTTATTTTTCTAAATGTGTGGCTTCCTTATTTAAAAAACACAATGCATTATGTATGTAAAATGAAAAGGATATGGG
This sequence comes from Lithobates sylvaticus, assembly GCA_028564925.1. Taxonomy (NCBI): domain Eukaryota; kingdom Metazoa; phylum Chordata; class Amphibia; order Anura; family Ranidae; genus Lithobates; species Lithobates sylvaticus. The sequence goes on from CM053036.1 coordinate 181,678,384, forward strand.
GGGCAATGGGTGTTATTTACTAAAGGCAAATCCACTTTGCACTCCAATTTTCTTTCCCGGGGAACTTTTTCAATGCACTTGTAGAGCATAGCGGATTTGACTTATGTAAATGACACCCACAGTGCTTTGTACGAAAACACGGAGCACAGCATTTTGGAGAATACACACATGTCAGACCTGGTGATGAAAAGGAGTATTTTGGGTGTCAGTTATGCAGTACAAACCTTCTCTAGACCAAAGATTAGGTAGCAAACACACAACATGAGAATAATCTTTTTGGGAAGAAGAGACTGTTACCTCCTTTTGCCCAGAAAGTGCATTCCCACTGTCGAAGGCAAAGGGAAAAAATGTCAAAGTAAAATAAGCTAAAAAGAAGACTGAAATGACATGAAATCATAGGTTGGTTAAAATATCAGATTTATTAAAAAATGCCTCTCACACATCGTCAGGCAGAGCAATCAGGAACAGGCGGAAGCGGCTGGCCAGGATGCCAAAAGCGTTCTCCACAACTCTTCTGGCTCTGGACAGCCTGTAGTTGAAGACCCTCTGGTCCGGGGTGAGGGTCCTCATCGGGAACGGCCTCATCACATGGGGAGTCAACGCAAACGCTTCATCTGCGACAAAGACGAAGGGGAGTCCTTCGGCATTCTCCTCTGGAGGTGGCAAGCACAGACTGCCACTTTGGAGACGCCAGTAGAACTCCGTGTGCGTAATGGCCCCACCATCCGCAGTTAGGAAAGTCCCAACGGCTGGCAAAGTGGGAGGCCACAGTCTGCCATTCCTGTGGCGTGGAAGGGAACTGTGGAGTGAAACAAGAAAAAAAAATTAGTCACTTTGCACCTAAACATTGCAAGCAGATTAGACAATCAACATCTTGGAACAAGAGCATTGTCTAAAATTGGAGGCTGGAAAGTATTTGCACAGAAAAGTAGAGGCTCCCCTTCACAGATTACTCACCCCCCCATCAATCCCCCCACTTCTGATGGGCCATTGGCAATAACTAGGGGTTTTGGGGGGGGGGGGTGGTGGACAGCTAACCCTCTGCACTTCATTGATTGGCAAATGGCTCAATAATGTGGGCTAGTTTGGCCAGACCCTCTGTACTTAACACTATTGGCAGGCCACAGGAAAGATCAAATAACATTTCAACCCCCCCCCCCCAAAAAAGGCAGGCACAGTGTGACATTATTAAATTACCAAGCAAGCTAATAGGAGGGAAAGAAGACAAAAAAATAGGAAATGGAATGTATGGAGGCAGTCCCTTGCACTACATGCTTTGCTGAATTCATCCCTAAAGATGCGCACTATAAAGAGGTAGGTATATAGTGTGTATGGACCTTGGGAAAGCCAGCAGATAAAGGATTGGTACCATCTGACAGAGCAGTTGGGGGAGGGGGTTCCTAATGAGTTTGCCCCCCCCCCCCCACCAAAAGAACAAAAAAAGGGGGCTCTACATGAAGTAAACCACACAGCAAACATTTGTGCATATTTTAGGGGGTGTTTTGGGGCAAACAATACTATGCAGCAGACAAAAGACATTGCTTAAGTGACTAGGCCATAGGTGTCTATTGGGGCAGAAGAGCATGCTGGTGAGGTAAGTGAAGGGAAAAATGCATGAAGGAGAAAAGGGGCACAGCATATTAGAACATATTGCAATCATGGTCCACATACTCCTCGTCACTCTGTTCATGGACGGGTCTTGTGTCAAAGCTAAAAGCCCGACACCAATTCCGCGTACAGCACGAACTCGGCGACGAGTACGCACGGGAAACATCGCTCAGAAGGTCACAAAAGGTCGGCTGGTCAGAACGGACAAACAGAAAGCACCGATAAACAGCAAGGCCTGAAAGAACGAAGTGAATACCAGCAACGAGCAGACAATAAGCAGTGCAAATCAAAGCGTCCTATATCAAGATATAGGCCGCAATGACCAACAAATGCGAACTGACTACACGCACTAATAAACAGATACGCACGACAAGCACAAACTGAAGAGCAGTAACGATCTGAGTCAGAAAACTGAGAAGCGCGAATCTTAAGTCACCAAACTTCCACTAACTCTCGATAAACACGGGATCAGCAGAAGGAGCCCAACGGGTGCCTGACGTGGTGCTGAACTTCCCTTTTGTAATCTCGTGGACGACGACTTACGTCACAACGTTCTTCCGGACCGGATATTCCGACAACGTAGTCCGACCGTGTGTACGCAACGCCAACATCGGACAAAGTACGTCGGACAAAGTCCGACTGACCTGGTCCGCGGATTGTCCGAGCGTGTGTATGGGGCTTTAGAGAGATCTATTGATCTTAGCAAGATGACACCACACCAGGTCAATAGCAGAGAACACCAGACACTAGATATCTGAGGTTTAAGTAGGTTCCCCCACCCTAAATATGTTTTAGTTATTAGCACATAATCTGTAACACACGATTTACTTTTTCCATATGATAAATCTGCATTTTTGTTCAATTAGATCATGGAAATTGATACACCATATAAATTTTATGTGTAATTTGTTCAAGTATATCATCTTTATCTATAGGCACAATTTGAAACAAGGTCTAAAGCTGGCCATACATTATACAATATTCCTTTTCAATTTCCTTTAGATTTACCTTCAACTACGTAGTGCAAGGGCCTGCCTGATTGCATACAAATTGAAAGTGTTTAGGCTTGACCTCATATTATATGGTTTTGATAAATCTAAAAGAAAATAGTACAAGACAATTGTATAATATATGGCCAGCCTAAGGTTTGCCTGTTCAAATATAGGGAAAATGTCAACCGTTTTCATGGGGTTTACTACTTGTCATCTTGAGATACAGGGAAAAGGTGGCAGGGCTTGTACATTAAGAGAAATTAATCCATGAAAAATTATATTCAGTGCAAACTATAGTTCTTAGTCTTTGTTTAAAAATGTTAAAACCCAACTCCAGACACAGGTAACAACAAAAATAAAATTTTCTTTAAAATGAGGAAGGATTAGAACCTTTGTCAGTATCATATTGCTAAATTTGTCTACATGGCCCAAATTTTTCCCTCAATTTCTGTCCAGGTAATAGATGTCAGACATACAGTAGCAGAAGGGGAAGGGGGCTTTTCCCTATAGGGACACAGACAGCATTAAAAATAAATCTGTCAGAATAATCTCCTTATCATGGACACTTAAGAAAAGTTATTATCCCTTCCCTGTGCCTATCAAAAAAAAATGTTGCCTGGATTTGGGCTTTACTTATGATTTGTTTGTATATATCTGAATAGAAACTTTTAATTGTGAGTTATGTTGTATTGTGTAGTATTGAATTAGCCAATTGATTTTTGCATACTGTTTATTGTCTGTGTACTTGTATTGATGATGCAGAGGGACTTGGATTGCCCTGCTTCCAGACACTTCATTGCAAGCATGTACTGCATAGAAATTAGTAAAGTTTCTGACATTTAATCAACAACTTTGGAGAAACAAGGCAGTTATAGGAAACCTGGCAGGTTAGAAATATGGAATCTGCCATTAAAGACTTTTTGAAGTTACAAACACAGTTGTTGTCATGCCTTCTTTACTATTCATGGAATCGTTGACCTAGATTGTACATTACATATCAGGTGCCTGAAAACTATCATGTGTCTATCCAGACAGTTTTCTTTTTAATGTTTGTTATCATGCATTTTTTACACATGTGATAGAATGTACAGTATTTGTGTAGCTTACCATAGGTAAATGTAATTATGTTTATCCTATATAGGTTATTATCTCTAATATAATTTACTGAATCATGCTACATTTATGATCATGAAGTATAAAGGCTGCCCATCTCAGTTACTTTTTCCTTGACAGAAGCCTGAGTGTGCATAAAAAGTGCTACAGCAATATATTTATAAATAATAAAATAACAAGTGGTACTGTGGGAAGAGGTCAAATTACAGATTTCCGCTATGTTTCCTTTCAGACTTCTGTATTTACTCCAGCGTACAGTTCAGTGACAAATGTGCGTGTTACCAGCACGATGAACACGTCCCAGGTTTTAAACCTGCTGCTTAAAAAATTCAGGGTAAGCATGAAGAAAAATGAATAGTTAAGAAAAACTAGTTCATAGTTTATTTTGATTAATCAACCTCCAATTTTTCCAGCATGATCACATTTTCACATTTGTTCTATATATAAAACAAATATAAAAGAAAAAAATAAAACACATAAAAAGGTGCATTTTCCTGCTTTTTTATATCTAAAAGAAAGTGCTGGTATTGTCAACCAACCAGACTGCAGCTGCTGTTGAAGTCCAACATAAAAATAAATAAATAGAATAATGGTTTTAGGGCCAGTTAACACTAGAATGCATGTGTTCCTTTGTGGTTCTGACAACCCATTCATTTCAGTGGGCTGCCAAACATATTGGAGTGTGGAGAAAGTAGTGCAAGCACTACTTTTTCAGATCACGCTGCACCAAACCATATGGTACTATGGTGCCATGTCCAAAATGTGTTTAGGGTGCCATTAACAATCAGTGGCACCCACATGCATCTCGCAAGTTTAGCACGCGCGGTGTGGGAAGAGCGCACAGAACACGCCTTTCCCACACAGCATTCTGGTGTGAACATTCCCTCAAAGTGAAAACAAGCTCCTGAATAATTCCTGTGTGAAGCAGAAGTATTTTAGTCCTACACCAAAAGCGTATTTCCACTGCTTTTTACAGCATAACATATTCATATAAATAAAGTGTCACTGCGCTGGGATATATGCTCCACTTACTTCTTTATAATCTGCCAGCAAAGAAAGAACCACCAAGAAAGGAACAAAAAAGGTGGGACAGGGGTTGGATAATAGGAAGAGAAGGGAATACTAGGATACCAGTACAGAATATATTTTTCCTGCCAAGACGAGAGGATGAGTACTATGAAAATAAGCCACCCGCTCATCCACATCATTCATTCACAGTGTTCTGTGAATATGAAAACTACAAGTACTGACAATCTTTGCAGCTGTCGGCTTGTAGTTCTCAATGAACTATCAGGGCACTCTTGAGCAATCTAGGTAGTTCATTGAGCTTCCTGTGATTCGGTAACTGCCTGCTCATACCTGAGATATGGGCAGACAGCTACACAAACAGTCTGCAGGACCGTGGCATTACACCCACAATCTGCTGATCGTGGGTGCAATGCTTTACAGGCTCCTAACAAAACAATTATTCATTTCATATTTTTTACCTGCAAAAAAATGTGCATGTATTATTTTTTTTGTAAAGGTGAACTTTTAATCCTCAAATAACTGATAAGTTTGTTGAAGTTTTTATAAATATTGTCATTGATGATTTGGAGAAATTGAAGGTCCAAGAAGCAAATCCTAAAAATGATCAGAGGAGAATTTGCAGACTGGACAAAAAAGAAGAGTTTTTATGAGAGCAACAGACAAGGCAAGGGGTGGGGGGATGGGGGTTTGTGGTTCTGAAAAATTAGGAATGCATTTTTGAGATGGATCGATTTAAGTGATAAAACGTATGAGATTTTGAATAGGAATCCCACTCTGAAATAGAAGAAAGATTTAAAAGTATTGGTTAGGAAAGGGAGAAGGAGCAAAGTGTTGGATAAAAAAGAGGTAGAGTATTTGGTTCCCTCTGCATGTTGTATTCCGGTCATATACATTGCCCTATACTGACGAAAGACAGGTAGGACCAATACTCTCAGAGCTTCCAACGTTCATGTATAGAATGGGTCCTACTTTAAGAGATATTCTAAAGTAGAATGTGGTTGACCCTCTGCAAAAAAGAGCTGCAATTTTTTTTGGACTCAAAAAGGGGTTTATGCATGTTAAAGATGCTGCGCTTTTAAGGAAAACAGAGGAATCAAGAAGAAAGGCATGTCATTCCTTTTATCCCATGTATGACCGAGGGGGTGGTTTACATGCTGGAGTGTCCTTGTGGCCTCACCTCCAGGAGTGGCACAACTACCAGGGTTGAAAGAGTCGCACTTCTGACCAGGCCCTGGATTTCCGCCACTGTGGGGGCCACAAAAGCCCAGAATGTGGCTCCATGGTTGCTGGTTTCAGTTATGAGCAGAGAGTGTCTATTACACTCTCTCTCACACTGACCAGACCCAACAATGACAGTCCCCCCCCCCTCTCCTCCCGCCCCTCTCCTTCCATGTGTGTCCATGGACCACATTCCAATCCCCGGCAGTGCTGTGCTTCACAAAGGTTATGAGTCGGCGGTAGAGCTCAACAGCCAGGAACTAGATAGTGGAGGCAATGTGCAGCCTGCCCGAGCCTCCATCCTTGGTGAGTGAAGTGTACCCCCTCCCTCCCTTCTCTCGCCAACCTCTGAGCACACTAATGTAAGGGAGGGCTCTGTGGACTGTAATGTAAAGGGGGACTCCGATGTAAATGGGGGCTTTAGTGAGCAGAGAGCCCATTATATCAGGGTCCCCAGAGCACCCCCTACATCAGAGTTCCCCATTACATGAGGGCCCTTTCACATGGGCGGGCTACGCCAAGTGGAACTGCCTGCTCAGTGGTGGTTCTGTCCGCTGATCCGGCAGATGACAGGTCCATGTCCACTCCACTTGTGCAGAGCAGACACGGACATAGCCCATTCTTCTATATGGGCCGGTCAGATGTAAATAAACCTCCTGTTTATTTACATCTGACTGTCATCCAATCTGATCCACTAGACGAATGGTAAACAAGTCCCCATCCATCTGTTTTCAGCGGATCGGATGCAGGCGGGTGTAAATGGACAAATGTATGTTTACATCCACCTCCCCATAGAGAACAATGGGTGGTCCAATCGGTCCACCCTTGTAAAAGGGCCCTTACAGTGCAAGTGGAAATTCTGCAGACTCTAAAGTAACAGGAGCTTTGGGAACCTTGATTAAAGGGGAATGCTGGGAAGATAATGTAAGTGGGGGCTTCGGTTACCAGGGACCCCAATATATCAGAGTTACCCTTTTCACCAGAGTTTGCAGTATTCCCCTTTACATCAGAGTTCTCACTGTTCTTCCTTAAAACAAAGTCCCCAGAGTTCTCCCTTATATCAAAGGCTGCAGAGTTACAGTATAAGAGTTTAGATTTAAAGGGGAACTCTGCGAGTTCAGATGTAAAGGGGAACTCTGTGGATTCAGATTTAAAGAGAATTGTTATTTAATCACAAAATATATTGTATGTCAGCCCTCAAAAATTCCACTCGCCTGCTCGCAATTTGCAAGTGGAATTTAATGCAGGACGAGTGAGGAGCGGGGGTGGACCAGGCTGACCATTTCCTGGCTGAAGTGATCAGCCAGAAAACTGTGAGCTGGAGGACACAGAGCGGCAGGTCCGGACTGCCCTGGCGCTGTTTTGAGCTGAGGTGAGGCTGCAGTGCTCCCCTCCCTCTCTCCTCCTCTTGTCTTGTGTATCACAAACAGCGGGGATGTCATGCTGTGTGTCACGGAGCTGGCTGGATCTATGTTCGGTGCTTGGTGTAGCAAGGTCCCGCCCCCCTAGACCGGCTCATGTGATAGTATCAGTGTTCCGCCTATGAAACAAGCCGGTCTGGGGGGCAGAACCTTGTTACACCGCGCGCCGAACACAGACCCAGCCACCTTGGGACATCCCCGCTGTGTATGTGATCCATCCAGGGGAGTCCAGGTGAGTCTCTATTGATGATGGGGCACAGAAAAGCTGCATTAATGGGGCACAGAAAAGCTGCATTGCTGGGGCACAGAAAAGCTGCATTGCTGGGGGACAGAAAAGCTGCATTGCTGGGGCACAGAAAAGCTGCATTGATGGGGCACAGAAAAGCTGCATTGCTGGGGCACAGAAAAGCTGCATTGCTGGGGCACCGAAAACCTGCATTGATGGGGCACAGAAAATCTTCATTGATGGGACACAGTAAAGCTGCATTAATGGTTCACAGTAAAGCTGCATTAATGGGTCACAGTAAAGCTGCATTAATGGGTCACAGTCAAGCTGCATTAATGGGTCACAGTCAAGCTGCATTAATGGGGCACAGTGAGGCTGCGTTCACGGGCACAGAGAGTCTGCGTTCACGGGCACAGAGAGTCTGCGTTCACAGGCACAGAGAAGCTGCGTTCACGGGCACAGAGAAGCTGCGTTCACAGTGAGGCTGCATTCACAGGCATAGAGAGGCTGCGTTCATGGGCATAGAGAGGCTGCCGGCACAGGCACAGAGGCTGCAGGCACAGTGAGGCTGTGTTCACGGGCACAGTGAGGCTGTGTTCACAGGCACAGTGAGGCTGAGTTCATGGGCATAGTGAGGCTGCATTCATTGGCACTGTAAAGATGCATTTGATGGGCACAGTGAGACTACATTGATGGGCACCTTGAGGTGGCGTTGATAGGCACCGTGAGGCTGTATTGATGGGCACAGTGAGGCTGCATTCATGGGCACAGTGAGGCTGCATTCATGGGCACCATAAAGCTGCATTTGATGGGCACAGTGAGGCTGCATTGATGGGCACAGTGAGTGTGCATTCATGGGCACAGTGAGGCTGCATTAATGGGCACAGTGAGGCTGCATTCATGGGCACCGTAAAGTTGCATTCGATGGGCACAGTGAGGCTGCATTTGATGGGTACTGCTATGCTTAATGTTAATATTGCTAAAGTTGTTGTTATTTATTATTGGAACTTAATTTTGCTTAAAACATTTAGCAGTGTAATTTCATGAGATAATTTACCAGGGCGTTTTTAGGGGCAGACTTAGAGGTGGGGCAACTGGTGGTGAGTAACTCTTAAGGCCTGGCTAGTGGCTCAGGACTTGACATTTTGAGCCCTGCTGTATGTATAGTGTATACTAAAAAAAATTTGCTGTGCGCCGCTGATGTCTTCGGGTTTGGCTTGAAGAAAAGGTGGCAACCCTACCCAAGATGGCAGGAAGAGGTCCCGCTGCAGGTCCACAATAAAGGGACCCGCGATGGTAGAAGTGGACTCCGGGATCAGTGGGAAGGGCCTCGGGACCAGAGGTTAGGGGGCCCTGAAGGTTCCAGTTATGCCTCTGGTCTGAGGGTTAGATTGAGAGAGCATGTTGGGAATATTAAAAAGGTATATAAAAATCACAGCATCTCAAACCATATCAGGTTACATCACAACTGGGACGCTAAAGGTTTGAGATTCTGGGGAATTAAAAAAGTGGTAGAGACTTTGGAGAAGAGGGGATTTTGTGAGACATCTCAGCCAAAGGGAATCTTGGTGGATTTTTTTAATACTCAGGTTCTCACCCCAAAAGGGTAAATATAGAATTTGTAATGGTAATGAAATTAGTTACAGTGCCTTGAAATTTTTCACATTTTGTCATGTTACGACCAAAAACGTATATGTATTTTATTGGGATTTTATGTGATAGACCAACACAAAGTGGCACATAATTGAAGTGAAAGGAAAATGATAAATGTTTTTCAAATTATTTTACAAATAAATATCTGAAAAGTGTGGGGGCATTTGTATTCAGCCCCCTTTACTCTGATACCCCTAACTAAAATCTAGTGGAATCAATTGCCTTCAGAGGCCACCTAATTAGTAAATGGAGTCCACCTGTGTGTCATTTAATCTCAGTATAAATACAGCTGTTCTGTGAAGCCCTCAGAGGTTTGTTAGAGAACCTTTGTGAACAAACAGCACCATGAAGGCCAAGGAACATACCAGACAGGTCAGGGATAAACTTGCAGAGATGTTTAAAGCAGGGTTAGGCTATAAAAAAATATCCTAAGCTTTGAACATCTCACGGAGCACTGTTCAATCCATCATTCAAAAATGGAAAGAGTATGGCACAACTGCAAACTTACCAAGACATGGCCATTGTCAGAAACCATAAATCAGACTGAGACAGAAGTACAGTAATAATAATAATAAAAAAAGGTAAACATAGTCAAAACATAGCCAGAGTTCAGGAACCGGAACAGATAGTCAGACAAGCCAAAAACGTCAGGGAGCCAGAGATGAGCGTAGTAGAACAGCAAGCAGGATCTGGAGCCAACAGCAAGCAGGATCTGGAGCCAGAAGGAATGTCAGCCAAGCAAGTCTTTATCCACTTTCAGACCGGACCATTTCGCTGGCTTAAGACCAGACCACTTTTTGCGATTCGGCACTGCATCGCTTTAACTGACAATTGCGTGGCCGTGCGACGTGGCTCCCAAACAAAATTGACGTCCTTTTTTTTCCCACAAATAGAGCTTTCTTTTGGTGGTATTTGATTGCCCCTGCGTTTTTTTTTTTGCGCTATAAGCAAAAAAAAGTGCGACAATTTTGAAAAAAACGCATTATTTTTTACTTTTTGCTATAATAAATATCCCCCAAAAATATATAAAAAACAATTTTTTTCCTCAGTTTAGGCCGATACGTATTCTTCTACATATTTTTGGTAAAAAAAAATTGCAATAAGCGATTATTGATTGGTTTGCACAGAAGTTATAACATTTAAAAATAGGGGATAGTTTTATAGCATTTTTATTAATATTTTATTTTTATTTTTTAATAGTAATGGCGGCGATCAGTAATTTTTATTGTGACTGTGACATTATGGCGGACACATCGGACATTTTTGACACATTTTTGGGACCATTGTCATTTATACAGCAATCAGTGCTATTTAAATGCACTGATTCCTGTGTAAATGACACTGGCAGTAAAGGCGTGTTTCTAACTGTGGGGGGGCGTGGCTGTCAGCTAGTGAATGCTGATCTCTGCTCCAATCACAGGGAGCAGAGATCGGCATCACTAGTTGCTAGGCAGAACGGGGAGATGCTGTTTATTTCCGCATCTCCCCGTTCAGCCTTCCCGTGAGACGATCGTGGTTATCCTTGTGGCGATCGAGTCCTCGTCCTCGATGGCATCGCAGCATCTTAAAGAGGACATACCTGTACGCCCTTATGCCTGTCAGTGCCATTCTGTCGACGTACATCGTCGTGCGCCGATCGGGAAGCGGTTAACAGGAACACAGGCGAGCGTCTCTAGAGATGTTACATAGTTACATAGTTAGTCAGGTTGAAAAAAGTCCATCCAGTTCAACCACAAAAAAAAAAAATAATAATAATATCATACAATCACATATACCTAATTCTATACCCACAGTTGATCCAGAGGAAGGTGAAAAACCCCACCAGAGCAATTTGCTAAAGCAGGGGAAAAAATTCCTTCCTGATCCCCCGAGAGGCAATCGGATTTTCCCCGGATCAACTTTACCTATTGATGTTAGTACCCAGTTATATTATGTACATTTAAGAAACAATCCAGGCCTTTCTTAAAGCAATCTACTGAGCAGGCCAGAACCACCTCTGCAGGGAGTCTATTCCACATTTTCACAGCTCTTACTGTGAAGAAACCTTTCTGTATTTGGAGATGAAATCCCTTTTCCTCTGGACATAAAGAGTGCCCCCTTGTCCTCTTTGTTGACTGTAAAGTGAATAACTCAACACCAGGTTCACTATATGGACCCCTTATATATTTGTACATGTTGATCATATCCCCCTTAATCTCCTCTTATCAAGAGTGAATAAATTCAGTTCCTCTAATCTTTCCTCATAGCTGAGCTCCTCCATGCCTCTTATCAGTTTGGTTGCCCTTCTCTGCACTTTCTCCAGTTCCCCGATACCCTTTTTGAGAACTGGTGCCAAAAACTGAACTGCATATTCCAGATGAGGTCTTACTAATGATTTGAACAGGGGCAAAATGATATCTCTCTCTCTGGAGTCCATACCTCTCTTAATACAAGAAAGGACTTTGCTCGCTTTGGAAACCGCAGCTTGGCATTGCATGCTATTATTGAGCTTATGATCTACCAAAACCCCCAGATCCTTCTCCACTACGGATTCCCCCCAGTTGTACTTCCCCTAGTATGTATGATGCAATGCATGCATATTCTTAGCCCCCAAGTGCATAACTTTACATTTATCAACATTAAACCTCATCTGCCACATAGTCGCCCAATTATACAGTGCATTGAGGTCAGCTTGTAAATTGGAGACATCCTGTAAGGACGTTATTCCACTGCATAGCTTGGTGTCATCTGCAAAGACGGAAATGTTACTTTTGATCCCAGACCCAATATCATTTATAAAGATATTAAAAAGTAAGGGTCCCAGCACTGAACCTTGGTGTACACCACTGATAACCTTAGACCATTCAGAGTAAGAATCATTAACTAATACTCTCTGAATTCTGTCTTTTAGACAGTTTTCTATCCATTTACAAACTTATATTTTCAAACATGTAGACTTTACCTTACACATGAGCCGTGTGTGCGGAACTGTATGGAACGCTTTTGCGAAATCCAAGTATACCACGTCCACTGCCACCCCTCTGTCCAAGGTTTTACTTACCTCCTCATAAAAAGAAATCAGGTTTGTCTGACAACTTCTGTCTTTCATGAATCCATGCTGTCTGTTGCTTAAAATGTTTTTTTCCTGCAAGATCTTGTCTATGTGGTCTTTTTATTAATCTCTCCAGTATCTTCCCAACTATAAAAGTTAAACTAACAGGTCTATTCCCTTTTTAAATATAGGCACCACATTGGCCCTGCGCTACTCCAGTGGTACTATTCCTGTCATTAATGAGTCCCTAAAAATTTGATACAATGGGTGGATGCCATCGGGTCCAGGTGCTTTATCCACCTTTATTCTGTCTAAATATTTCTGGACCATATCACTTTTGAGCCATTGTGGGTTTGGGGCTGTGTCACTACCACCCCCGTTATGGACATGAGCTCCCCCAAGCTCCTTTGTATACACAGAGCTGAAGAAAGTATTTAATAAATGAGCCTTCTCTTTGTCCCCAGTCACCCACTCTAGATTATTTTGTAAAGTGCCTACATGCTCAGACTTGACCTTTTTACTATTAATATATTTGAAGAATTTTTGGGGGTTTGTCCTACTATCTTTTGCAATCTGTCTTTCGTTTTGAATTTTTGCATCCTTGATTTCCTTTTTACATATTCTGTTATATTCTTTGTAACATTTAAATGACATTAGTGTTTCTTCATTTTTATATTTTTTAAAAGCTCTTTTCTTATAGTTTATAGTTTTTTTTTAACTTTGGCCGTGAGCCACATAGGTTTTATTTTTAGCCTTTTAAACGTATTGCCCATGGGAATATACTTTGCAGTAAGTTCACAAACAGTCTTTTTGAAGAATTCATATTTCTGTTCTGTGCCCATTGATGCCAATATTCTCTCCCAGTCTAAGTCCTGGAGAGCAGCCCTCATCCTTGGAAAATTTGCTATCTTGAAAATAAGTGTTTTTATCTTTCCCGTATGTGATTTTTGCTTACAGATAACATCAAATGAAATCATGTTATGGTCATGTTATACTGCTACCCAGGTGTTCCTTTATCTGAACATTAGTAATACGCTCGGCATGATTTAAGATTACCAGGTCCAACGGAGCATCATTCCTAGTTGGGGCCTCAATAAACTGGACCATAAAATTGTCCTGCAATAGGTTTATAAATTTTTGCCCTTTAGCTGTCCCAGCAGTGCCATTACTCCAGTCAATTTCTGGGTAGTTAAAATCCCCCATTATTATCACTGTCCCAGCCCTTGCAGCCCTTTCCATCTGTGCAAGGAGCTGAGTCTCCACCTCCTCATTAACATTGGGTGGTCTATAACAAACTCCAATGATTAACTTTGAACTACGCACATCTGTATGCAGTTCCACCCATAATGCTTCAGACTTATCACACTCTCCATCCACCAGGACCAAGGCAAAGGCAGAGATCATCTGGATGGCTTAAGTAGGCAGGACTGACGAGCAGGATAGCATCAACAGATGAGTCACTGTGGAGCGATAGGAGCTGGCAATTAGCCGACAGCTGAGCGGCCAGCTCAGAGAAGGAAGGGCTGAGCCCATTCCTGACAGCCGTCCACCCAAACTGCCCAGCCGGACAAAGAGAGCATTAGTCAGAGAAGCAGCCAAAAGGCCCATGTTAACTCTGGAGGAGCTGCAGAGATCGAAAGCTCAGGTGAGAGAAACTGTCCACAGGACAGGTATTAGACGTGCTCTCCACAAATCTGCCCTTTATGGAAGAGTGGTAAGAAGAAAGCCATTGTTGAAAGAAAGCCACAAGAAGTCAGTTTGCAGTTTGCGAGAAGCCATGTGGGGACACAGCAAACATGTATAAGACGGTGCTCTGGTCAGATGAGATCATCAGAGTTGATGGGTAGATGGATGGAGCCAAATACAGGGCAATCTTAGAAGAAAACCTGTTAAAGACTTTAGACCTGTTAGAGACTGGGGCAGAGGTTCACCTTGCAGCAGGAAAATGCCCCTAAACATACAGCCAGAGCTACAATTAAATGGTTTAGATCAACGCATATTCATGTGTTAGAATGGCCCAGTCAAAGTCCAGACCTAAATCCAATTGAGAATGTGTGGCAAAATTGTTCACAGGCGCTCCCCATCCAATCTGACAGAGCTAAAGCTATTTTGCAAAGAAGAATGGGTGAATATGTCACTCCCTAGATGTGCAAAACTGGTAGAGACATACTCAAAAATACTTGCAGCTGTAATTGCAGCGAAAGGTGGTTCTCCAAAGTATTGACTCAGGGGGGCTGAATACACATGCACGCCACACTTTTCAGATATTTATTTGTAAAAAAAATTGAAAACCATTTATCATTTTTCTTCCACTTTACAATTATGTGTCACTTTGTGTTGGTCCATCACATAAAATCCCAATAAAATACATTTACGTTTTTTGTTGTAACATGACAAAATGTGGAAAATGTCAAGGGGTATGAATGCTTTTTCAAAGCGTTGTATACTCCCCTAGAAATTTCTGCTAGAAGTGCGGGTTCATTTATTGTAGGTATGTTTGCAATCACATTTTCTATATCCCCTCTCGTTTTTAAATAATTTGATATGAGAATACTGGTATTAGAATACAGACTATATAGATTCATGTAAACTGGCGCAAAAGTTGAACTATTACCTTCAGTTTTCAGTCAGACTCCTTTTTATTTTCCTGGGGAAAAAAATACGAAACCCCTTTACTTACTACAACTGCTGTTTCACCTGTACTCCAGTTTTATAAATCTGCTTAGCTGGTCTGACTCAAGGGATTAAGATCAAGGTCAGTGCACTAAGAATTAACTATTGATGTTTTTTGTAAACTAAAATACATCTGTATGTTTAAATATAGTTATGCCTAAATTATTTCAGCACACTGCGGCCTTATCTGTGATTGGCTCTACTTCAGTCAGGTTCACTTCTTTCATTTGTCTTACACTTTACGTCATATCCTTAAAATATTTATTTCTACTACTAGTCTTAGCAGATTCTTTCACATTACACTTCATATAAAAGTAAATTACACTTTTCTAGTCGTAACCTGAAAAGCCCTTGGCAATATCACAATTCTAACTCCACCAAAGTTTCATCATTTTTCATTACCTTTCAAATTAGCACATATGTAAAGAAGGTGAATATAAATCATGGAGCACCTATATTGTGAATAACCAGTGAGGAGACTTACAGTGCCTTGCAAAAGTATTCACCCCCTTGGCATTTTTCGTGTTTTGTAGCCTCACAACCTGGAATTAACATGGATTGTTTGAGGATTTGCATCATTTAATTTACAGAACATGCCCATAACTTTGAATTTTTTTTTTCTATTGTGAAGCAAACAACAAATAGGACAAAATAACAGAAAAAGTCAATGTGCATAACTATTCACCCCCCTAAAGTCAATACTTTGTAGAGCCACCTTTTGCAGCTATCACAGCTCCAAGTCGCTTTGGATAAGTCTTTATGAGCTTGCCACAGCTTACCACTGGTATTTTTGCCCATTCATCCTTGCAAAACTGCTCCAGCTCCTTCAAGTTGGATGGTTTGCGCTTGTGAACAGATAAGTCTGACCACAGATTTTCTATTGGATTGAGGTCTGGGCTTTGACTAGGTCATTCCAACCCATTTGCATGTTTCCCCTTAAACTACTCAAGTGTTGCTTTAGCAGTGTGTTTGGGGTCATTGTCCTGCTGCAAGGTGAACCTATGCCCTAGCCTCAAATCACACACAGAGTGGTACAGGTTTTGCTCAAGAATATTCCTGTATTTCGCACCATCCATCTTTCCCTCAACCCTGACCAGTTTCCCAGTCCCGACTGCTGAAAAACATCCCCACAGCATGATGCTGCCACCACCCATGTTTCACGGTGGGGATGGTGTTCTTTGGGTGATGTGATGTGTTGGGTTTGCACCAGACATAGCATTTTCTATGATGGCCAAAAAATTTAATTTTCAATTTTCTCATCAGACCAGAGCACCTTCCTCCATACATTTTGGGAGTCTCCCACATGCCTTTTCGCAAATTCAAAACGTGCCATTTTGTTTTTTGCTGAAAGTAATGGCTTTCTTCTGGCCACTCTGCCATAAAGCCCAACTCTATGGAGCGTACGGCTTATTGTTGTCCTATGTACAGATACTCCAGTCTCTGCTGTGGAACTCTGCAGCTCCTCCAAGGTTAACTTAGGTCTCTGTGCTGCCTCTCTGATTAATGCCCTCCTTGCTGTGAGTTTTGGTGTGCGGCCGTCTCTTGGCAGGTTTGCTGTTGTGCCATGTTCTTTCCATTTGGTTATGATAGATTTGATGGTGCTCCTAGGGATCATCAAAGACAGGGCATCAGGCATCACTCCCCACTCGAGCTTCGGTACTGGGAACAAGATTGTGAGTCACCTCAACCAGCCTATTTGTTCCTGGGCATGCAAGTATGATCCCCATTGGGACATAATCTGTCAATATCTGTTCGCTGCAATAAAATATGGATTGTTTTTATGGTTACTAAACTTAAAGCGGAGCTCCACCCAAACGGGGAATCTCCACTTGCTTGCCTCCTCCCCCCTCCACTGCCACATGTGGCACCTTTCGGGGGGGTGGTGCTGGTACTCGCTGGTGCTCACCATGCAGAAGTCACCCGGAATTCCGGTCCCCCTCCTCCATCCCCTGCTGCCGGGCCATTTACAAAGCGTAGCGTGCTTTGCGCATGTGCAGTAGGGAACCAGCTGTGAAGTTGCCGGTTTCCATTACAAAAAATTGCGGTGGCAGCACCTGAGAGCCGATTGAAAAATCGACTGGGGTGAAGACAGCGCTGGATTTTTGGACAGGTTAGTGTCCAAGTATTAAAAGTCAGTTTTTTGTAAAGAAAGTGTAATGCCGCGTACACACGAAGGGACTATCCCGCGGGATTATCCGCTGGACTCAAGTCCACCGGACAATCCCCTCGTGTGTGGGCGCCGGCGGACTTTTTGGCACCAAAAGTCCGGCGGACTAGGTTTTAAGTTTTGTTTTAAAACCTAGTCCGCCGGACTGCCATAGTCCGCCGGTCCGGCGGACAATCCCGCCGTTAGTAGGCTAGTCCGCCGGACTTTTGAAATGAACGGACTTGCCGCTCATCGGAAAGTCCGTTCATTTAGAACGTGACTTCAGGTAGACGGAGCTAGCGAAGGCAGTGAATGCCGCCGCGCTAGCCCCGTCACCTGGCATGGATTTAAAGGGAATCCCACGCCGAAAAAACGGCGTGGGGAAACGGCGTGGGGGTCCCCCCAAATCCATCTCAGACCCTTATCCGAGCACGCAGCCCAGCCAGCCAGGAAAGGGGTGGGGACGAGCGAGAGCCCCCCCCCCCTCCTGAGCCGTACCAGGCCGCGTGCCCTTAACATGGGGGGTGCCCTGGGGAAAGGGGGGCCGTGCGGCCCCTCCACCCCAAAGCACCTTGTCCCCATGTTGATGAGGACAAGGGCCTCTTCCCGACAACCCTGGCCGTTGGTTGTCGGGGTCTGCGGGCGGGGGTCTTATCGGAATCTGGGAGCCCCCTTTTCTAAGGGGGCCCTCAGATCCCGGCCCCCCACCCTATGTGAATGAGTATGGGGTACGATGTACCCCTACCCATTCACCTAAGGTGTAAAATGTAAAGTAAAAAAACACACAGTTTTGAAAAAATATTTTATTGCACAGCTCCGAGGGTCTTCGTCGCCGCCGTCGTCTGGGGGTCTCGATCCGCCTTCGGGGGTCTTCCGGGGTCTTCCGGGGTCTCTTCTGTTCTTGCCGCAGTCGTCGTTTTCCGCGCCGCCGCCCCGCCTTCTTCTTCTTCTTCCGATGTTGACCCGTCGCTCTCTCTGGCCAGAATGGCAGAGCCGCGCTGTGCTGGGACTTATATAGGGACAAGGGGACAGGGTCACATGCTTATGTCACATGGTGACCCCGCCCCCTTGTGATGTCACAGTCCCGAAGGATGCTGGGACTGTGACATCACAGGGGGGCATTCACTGCCTTCACTAGCTCCGTCTACCTGCAGTTACGTTCTAAATGAACGGACTGCTCCGTGTGTGGGCAAGTCCGTTCATTTTCAAAAGTCCCGCGGACTTTTTCCAGCGGATTGTCCGCCGGAGAAGTCCGCGTGTGTGTGGGCAAGTCACACGCTCGGAAGTCCGGGCGTGTGTGGGGAAGTCCCGCCGGACTAGGTCCGGCGGACAAAGTCTGAACGTGTGTACGGGGCATAACAGTCACTGTTCTAATATTTACTGTTTGGGGTTCTAATGGAACAGACTTAAGCTGACCATACACTAGTAGCATTGTTTTTGAAATTGTCCATTTTACTAACATTTTTTGATTTTCTAATTGTTAGTGGGATCAAATCACCATTAGTTTTCAACCATAGTGATGAGAAAATTTGATGGAGCAGGATGGAAAACTTTTCTCAAATGAAATCATTTCTAAGGCTCGATTCACATCTATGCATTTTGCTTTTGAGTGTTTTTGCCGTGCTTTTTGCGGTGCTTGCCGCGTTTTTGGACACGCTTTTTTACCGCGATTTGCGTTTTTGTATTTTTTTTTTACTTTTTTTTGCTTAGCAACCAACTATATACAGTGTAAAAAAAATAATTAAAAAAAAAACGCAAAACGCAAATCGTGGCAAAATCGCCACAAAATCGTGGTAAAAACGCAGTACTTGCGTTTTGGATGCGGGTCCATTGACTTCTATTACATGCAAAACGCTGCATTTTGCATGAAAAAAAGTCCCCGACCCTTTCCAAAAACGCAGAGGCACAAAAATGCATTGATGTGAACATGTTCCATAGGAACCCATGTTAAAAAATTTCCCTGCATTTCTGCAAAATGCATCAAAAAACGCGTTAGTGTGAATCGAGCCTAATAGTATATGTAGTTTTCGTTCTGGAAATTCATTAACACCAGGATTGAATGTTAAAAACAAAATAAAGTACTTTGGAATGACATTCGTCAAGTCATCAAATGTACTGAGAATTTTTGTACAAATGTTTGTACAAATATTAGTACGAATGTTCATTTGAAAATCTACATGCATACGGTCAGCTTTAGACCAGCATCTATGTCAACTCTATACAGTCTCTTTATTAAACAACCCATTCACTGCCACATCCGCATACACTGTTCCCTACACTTACAAAGAGGGAAAGGTGTAGTTCCTAAAACAGGTTGGTTTCATCTGATTTTACATTGGAATAAACTTGTATCTGGACTTTAATGTCAAAGTGTGGCACTTCAAATTTAAATTGAATAAATGTAGTCGCAGGTCAAGGTGTTCAGGACACTGTATTTCAACAGCATATACACATTACTAGATTATAATAAGAACATTTTCAGGGATGTTGCACCATCTATTCATTCACATAAACAATATTTAAAGTGAATTTGTGTAATGCAATCTTAGGTTCATTTTCAGTCTTACTCTACATTAAACAATTTAGGCAATATTAACTCCAATTCACATATTGTACAAACAAGATTTGGCTATTTTCAGACAAAAGATTTTAGAACTGCATTTAAATGATGGAATCACTGCTTTATTTTGACAAAAAAAAAAAAAAAAAAAACCTATAGAAATAGCTTTGTGTTTAAAATTCGGTGTAGTTTTAATTCCACTATCCTAGCTGCTCCTTCTTTTTCCATTGATTGATGTCACATCCCAAGGGTTGCTAGGGAAGCTGTAATTCACATTAGTAGTCTGTGCTACATACAGTCAGTGTTTTCGTGTTCTGGGTGCTACTGGAGCAACTTGCCAGCTATTCACTGAACACACAAAGGCACTTGCTTTCATACCTTTGCCATTCAGCAAATATTGTATATCATTTTTCAGTGAATGCAAGGATATTTCTGGATGAGTTGCTGATCATGACAACATCCGCACCTTCTCTTCACCTTGTCCAAGCAGAGGAGGCATTCATTGAAAAAAATACAAGCTGTTTGCTAAATGGTAGAGGTATGAGAGCAAGTGACTCCTTGTGCTTAGTGAACAGACTGCAAGTTGCAGCAGCACCCAGAACAGAACAGTACTAACTGTATTTAGCACAAGCTACTACAGTGAATTTTAGCATCCCCAATGCTGTCTGTGTCTACAAATGGGAAATTCAATCTCACATTCTCTCCTGGTGAATACTGTCACCACAAAATGTGTACAGTAGTCACAGTCTGGGGCTCTACACCCTCAACGACTGTACCAAGGGAGACTCTCCGGGAAGATACACATTAAACTTCCACGTAGGCAGCAGTGTGGTCGACTATGCCATCACAGATATGAACCGCACACTCACCAATGGCTTTCCAGTCACCCCACAAACACTGTCAAACCACAACCAACTATTGCTATATATTAAATCTTTAAACAAACCATCTCCAAAACTCCACTGGGCTTCTCTCTGAAACCTGCTACCATAATTTAAATGATCCAAACTGTCTACCACAAGATACAGAGAAGTAACTGACAGACCTGACATCAAAAAATAGCTAGAAAACTTCCAAAACGATACCTATGAAATAAGCCCACGCGGTGTGAACCAGGCAGCAAAACACTTCCACAAAATATTATACACCATTGCAGAAACAGCCCAGCTGAGAAAAGTCAACTACAAGAAACCATCCAACAAACAATACAATAAATGGTACAATAAAGAATGCAAAGCATTGAGGAACACCTTATGGACAGTCTCAAACACAGAGACCCTGACAACACTGATCTAAGGATAGCTCATGGCACCCTACAGAAACGAACCCTTAAAAAGAAAAGGCAAAATGTAATCTCCAACAACCTGCAACAATTAGAAGAGGCACTTCAGGAAAACTCTTTCAGGGAAATATGGAAGAATATTGGCTCAGCACCCAGGAAAAACAACCTCCATATCCAAAATGGTGACACCTGGCTCAACTACTGTAAGAACCTTTACAAAGATATTCCAGAAGAGGCGCTAACTGTAGAACAAAAAGACATCCTCAAAAGACTAAATGGTATGGAGGAAAAAAATCAAGCATTTCCAAAACCCTGTAGATGTACCGGTTACACTAGAAGAAATATTGGAGAAAATCCAACACCTGCAAATGAAAAAAGCCAGTAGGATCGATGGAATCCTGCCAGAGATGATTAAACACGGCTCCACAGATGTACATGTTGCAATATGTAAAGTGTTTAATCTGGTCCTGAGTGCTGATTACTACCCTAAAGTATGGAACCAAGACCTCATAACACCCATCCATGAGTGTAGACCAGTATGACCCAGCCAACTACAGAGGGACATGTGTCAGCAGCACACTGGGGAAACTATTTAACAGTATCCTCAACAAATGGATCCTCAACTTCCTGACACAACTTAACATCCTCAGCAGAAGTCAGGCAGGGTTTATGCCAAACCATCGCACCACAGACCACATTTACACCCTGTTTTGTCAAGGACCATTTCCACAATACATAACATGGAAAGATATTCGCCTGTTTTGTGGACTTTAGGAAAGCCTTTGATTCAGCGTGGCACCCAGGCCTGTTCCTCAAACTATTGGAGAGTGGAATAGAAGGGAAAACATATGATGTTATCAAGAGTTCATATACAGAGAACAGCTGCAGTGTAAAGGTGAATAGGAAAAGGACAGACCACTTTCGACAGGCCCGAGGAGTCAGACAGGGCTGCAGCCTAAGTCCAACCATCTTCAACAACATCTACATGAATGAACTGGCTGCCACTATAGAGCGTGAGCAGAAAAAAAAGCCTATCACCAGCTTTTGTCAGAGGGACAGCAGTCCCGAAGAGGGTGAGACATCACCCAAGTATCTGTGCCCACCAGTGCCGCCGGCCAGTGCCCACCAGTGCCACCTGCCAGTGTATACTAGTGCCACCTACATGTGCCCATCAGTGCTATCTACAAGTACCCACCTGTGTCACCTATCAATGCCCAACTGTGCCACCTATCAATGTGCACCAGTGCTGCCAATCAGTGCCTCATCATCAGTGATGCCTATCAGTGCCCATCAGTGCCACCTATCAGTTTCCTTCAGTGCCACCCATTTGTGCCACCCATCAGTGCCACCTATCAGTGCCCTCTCAGTGCCACCTATCAGTGCTGCCTATTAGTGCCCATCAGTGCAGCCCCATCAGCGCACATCACTGAAGGAGAATAATGACCTGTTTGCAAAATTTTATAACAAACTATAAAACTGTTTTGTTTTGTTTTTTCATTAATTTAGCAGAAAATTAAAAATAAAACCCAGCAGTGATTAAATACCACCAAAAGAAAGCTCTATTTGTGGGAAAAAAATTATAAACATGTCATTTGGGTACAGTGTTGCATGACCGTGCAATTGTCTTTCAAAGAGTGACAGCGCTGAAAGCTGAAAATTGGTCTGGGCAGGAAGGGGGTTTAAGTGCCCAGTAAGTAAGTGGTTAAACAGCTATACTCTTGATGAAACTAACAGCTACACATACCTCGACCTAAAAAATAACAAATAAGGAAGTTTCAAGCCAGCCTTAGAGACCCTAAAATACAAGGCATGCAGAGCCTTCTATGCCATCAGGAGACAGCTTTACCACTTAAAACCACCAGTCTGGCTTAGAATCTTTGATAGCGTCATCACCCCAATCATTCTTTATGACAGTGAAGTTTGGGGTCCTGTTGCCTACCCAGGCCAATCCAAATGGGACTCCATCCCAAAAGAAATATTCCATCTGGAATTCTGCAAGCACCTCATCCAAGTCCGTCGGAGCTCCTCCAACAGTGCCTGCTGGTCGGGGCTTGGCAGATTTCCTGTACTTCTCGCAGTTCAGAAGAGGGACCACCTACAAAACAGTAGTCCTAACTTATACCACTATAAGTTCATACTGACCAAAAAGGAGCAGTTCAAGCCATGCGGCCTGCAACAACTCATTAGCATCTTGTCTATCGCAAACTTCCAACAATCAGGCTTGATAAAATCTCAAATAAAAAACATACTGAATGATTCCAAAGAAAAATATGTTGGAGACTAGAAAAATTAAATAACAAACTCCAAGAAACTAACTGTTTACCAGTAACTCCAGAGAGACTACAAACTGGCTCTATACCTGGAGGTGTTAAAAGACCTCAAAAACAGACAGACTCTGAGCCTGTACAAACTGAGCACCCACAGCCTGGAAATCAAACTAGGACAGCACAGACAGACCTACAAGCCCAGGGAAAGTAGACTGTGCCAGCAATGTGACCAGGGGGTCCTAGAGGATGAGGACCACTTCCTGCTATGGTGCCTCAAGTACTCATCAGTAAGGGACACTCACTTCCAGAGACTTTCTGCTCTCATCCCGGACTTCAGTTCTATAGAAGAGAAGTGGAAACTTCAAATTCTACTGGGGGAAGAGAAGCCAATGGTGAAAATAGCTGCACAATATGTGTCAGCATGTCACAGACTGAGAGGGACATGAAAAACTGTGGACTTTAAAAATCCTTTACATGGACTCATCCCCATTGCCCTTTATAGTACCCATTACCAACCCCCTTACCATACAAAGTAAACTGCTTTGGCAATGCTAAAATGTATTTGGTCCTGCCCAGTGATGTAAGTAACTGAGTTAAAATAAACTGAGTTACCTAACGCAGTTACTTTAGAGAGTAACGAGTAATCTAACTGATTACTTTTCCCCTCATGGTAACTCAGTTCCCATTACTTTGGCTTAGTTACCCCAATTACATCTACCGCCACTAGATGGCAGTAGTGTAATTCAGGTGTCCTGCCGAAAAAGTTCCCCCGCCGGATAAGGACCCCCTGTACTGCGCAGGTGCAGGGCTTGCGCAGTACGAAGGACTACGGAGCTTCCAAAAATTGTCGAACCTAAACAGCTCTGAGTGAACTCTACACCGCGCAGGTGCAGTTAACATGTAATTGTACGAGGCGATGCCGCACGCTCCTGATGCTCGTGCTACTCTGCAAGGGGCGTCTATCGTGTAAGTAAGGGGCGGGTCTAGTATTACTGTAACCAAGGGGCGCATTTATTATTATTGTTATATATCGAGCTCTGCCCATTCATTTAACATTCGCCCTCTTCTGTAGCCATCCGCCCCTTACACGATATAATAATAATAGACCCGCCCCTTGCTTACACGCTATAACAGATCTGCCCCTTGGTTAGAGTAATAATAGAGCAGCCCCTTGGTTACACGATATATAACAATAATAATAAATGCGCCCCTTGGTTACAGTAATACTAGACCCGTCCCTTAGTTACACGTATAGAATATTTAAAAAAAAAGTCAGTTACTTTGCTGCATAACTAATTACTTTTCCAATGTAGTAACTGAGTTACTAACGCAATTACTTTTTGGGAGAAGTAATTTGTAACTTAACTAATTACTTTTTTAAAGTAAGATGACCAACACTGGTCCTGCCAATAAAGCTCATTTGAATTTGAATTCCTGCAATGGTCACAACTGTATTGGGAAGGTTTACTGTTGCTTTCTGTTGTCTGTGAAACAGAATATGGCACATAATCTCCCCATTTGTGGACACAGACAGTAATAAAACCCTGATACACACTCTAACCCTTATCCAATTTATCCAGAACTAGAGAGATGTTTGGATGGTTTAAACTCAAGTTCTAAGCTTACTGTTAGTATGTATGTATTTTATTCCCTTTAGGTGGAAAACAGCTCTTCAGAGTTTGGACTGTATTTTCTTCATGAAACAGGAGGTAATGTTGTTGAATAATTGTGTTTTAGTAAGAGTGTATCATCTAATTCTAATGCATTGCGTAACTTACATTGCATTGACCGGGTTTAAAACTAAAAATAGGATTTTTATAACAGCTTACCTGTAAAATCCTTTTCTTGGAGTACATCACGAGACACAGAGCCACACGAATTACTGTATGGGTTATATAGGCACCTTTGGGTGATGGACACTGGCACACCCTAGACAGGAAGTTTAGCTCCTTATATAACCCCTTCCCTTACTGGGAGAACCTCAGTTTTGTAGCAAAGCAATATACATGTATTAGAAGAGGGGAGGGACCTCTGTGTCCCGTGATGTACTCCAAGAAAATGATTTTATAGGTAAGCAGCTTACCTGTAAAATCCTTTTCTTTGAAGTACATCGCGGTTATAAAAATCCTATTTTCTTATCGTACATCACGGGACACAGAGACATAGTAGCTACTATGTGGGATGTCCCATAGCAATGCCAACTGAAGGGAGGGGGACACAACAAAATTAGGCCACCATGAGACCAGAGGACTTATACTGCTGCCTGCAGCACATTGCGCCCAAAGGCGATATCCTCATGACTTTTTACATCTACTTGATAGAATCTGGTAAATGTATGGACTGAAGACCAAGTTGCGGCCTTGCAGATTTGAGCCATGGAGGTTTGGTGATGCACTGCCCAGGAAGTACTAACAGCCCTGGTGGAGTGCGCTTTAATATGAAAAGGTGGAACTTTCCTCTTTAAACCATAAGCTTGAACAATCACTTGTCGAATCCATTTAGAGATAGTAGATTCCGATGCTGCCTGTCCTCTTTTAGGACCTTCAGGCAACACAAACAAAACATCAGTTTTGAGCAGTCGCCTTCAAATTTGCTCTCACCCCATCAAGAGAATGTAGTGACTTGTCTTTCGTAGAGCGGGGTTCTGGTAAAAATTAAGGTAGAACAATATCCTGGTTTAAATGAAATCCTGACACTACCTTCGGTAGGACGCAATACAACCTTATCCTTGTGGATAATTAAATATGGCTCTTTACAAGAAAGAGCAGCCAACTCTGATACCCTTCTTGCAGAAGATATCGGTACCAGAAAAACTAGTTTCCTTGTCAAAAGGACCAAGGGAATATGTTGTATTGGCTCAAAAGGCTGTTTCTGTAATGCCGACAGGACTAAATTCAAGTCCCAAGGGTTCAGGGGTTACATAACCGGAGGATTAAGCCACGTTACCCCCTGAATAAAGCTATGAACCAGAGAGTGTAAAGCAAGCGGTCGCTAAAATAATACTTATAAGGCCGAAACCTGGCCTTTGATACTACTCAAGACCAGCTTTATTTCTAATCCTATCTGTAGAAAGTCAAGGATTCTACCTATCTTCTACATACTTCCTATGCCAACCCCTGGATTCACACCAGGAGACATATGCCTTTCCAGACTCTAATATATGACTCTGGAGGCTGGGTTCGATGGCTAGTGAACCCCCCCCCCACACACACGCCGATCCCATCGGATCGGAGGCACATGCTCGAGTGGGAAAACCCTCTTTTGAAAAGAGAGGGGGGCCATGATGTGATGGAAGGGGCGGTGCTTAGCGCAGCATTGGCGTCCTCCAATGTCCAGCGCGGGAGTATGTTTAAAAGCTATTTTTTTTTCTGGCTGCAGATGTCATGAGGGACACAATAGCAAAAAGGGGCATATAAGTGGTTAGTGACACAGGCATTCCCTGACACATCAGGCGCTCAGCCTGTGTCACTAACCACTTATATGCCCCTTTTTGTAAAGGGGAAAAGGGGTAAAGCCTTCTTTCAGTTACCTGGGAAGTGGTAAGAACATATGCCAACCTTTTTTGGGTTAGGGAGCAGTCCTGGAAGAGGCAACTGTCCAAGAGAAGTGGCCCAGATCATAAATCGCCTAGCCCATTAACATTCTAGAAATTCAGGCAGAGCACTTGGTCCTGAACGTTCAGTTTATGGAATTGTCCTGCCAGGATTCAATCCGACAATGCCACAGCAATGGCCTATATCAATCACCAAGGGGGCACAAGAAGTTGTGCGGCCCAGAGAGAGGTGAATCATATCCTATCTTGGGCAGAAAACAATGTGCTTTGCCTATCAGCAGTCTTCATTCTAGGAATAGAAAATTGGCAGGTGGACTACTTGAGTCGCCAGCAGTTGTTTCCAGGAGAATGGTTCCTTCACGCCAATATCTTCCTGTCAATATGTCAAAAATGGGGGATCCCAGATGTAGATCTGTTTGCGTCCAGGTTCAACAAAGAAATAGACAACTTTGTGTCAAGTACAAAGGATCGGCTAGGATGTGGAACAGATGCCTTGGTGTTCCAGTGGAATCAGTTCTCACTGATTTATGCATTCCCTCCTATTCTGCCTGCGTCCACGACTTCTTTGCAGGATCAAGCAGGAAGGGAAGTCATTGATTCTTGTGGCCCCCAGCATGGCCCAGGAGATCTTGGTATGCAGAGATCATAAGATGGCGGTAGGGGACCCATGGACCCTACCGCCATGGCCAGACCTTCTCTCGCAAGGTCTAGTATTACATCCTACTTTACAAACGCTAAATTTAACGGTTTGGCTATTGAGACCAACATTCTAAAGAAGCGTGGGCTGTCAGGTTCAGTAGTGTCTACTCTGGTTAATGCAAGGAACCCCCCTTGCATTAACTTGGATCGGCGTGTGTGTGGGGGGGTTCACTAACGCATCTGTTCCGCATGCGAGTGGATCCCTTGTTCTTGGCACAAAGTTGTCGACTTTGTTGTTGAACCTGGACGCAAACAGATCTATGTCCAGGATCCCCCATCTCTGGCAAGATGTCGAGGTGAAGGGCCCATTCCCCCAGGAACAACTGCTGGCGACTTAAGTAGTCCGCCTGCCAGTTCTCTACCCCTGGAATTAAAATTGTCGATATGCACGGCACATCCTTTTCTGCCCAGGTTAGGATCTGGCTTACCTCTCCCTGGGCTGCACGACTTCTGGTGCCCCCTTGGTGATTGATATAAGCCACTGCTGTAGCATTGTAGGATTGGATCCTGAGAGGACAAACCCGCAACCTGAATGTCCAGGCCAGGTACGCTGCCCGAATCTCTAGAATGTTGATGGGTAAGGTCCTTTCGGTTCTGGACCATTTCCTTTGGACAGTCGTCTCTTACAGGACTTCTTCTCAACCCGAAAGGCTGGCATCTGTTGTTACCTTCCAGGTAACTGGTAAGAAGGATTTGCCCTCCCGCAGAATCTCAGGTATCCTCCACCAACTGAGGCCCTGGTGCACTTTCGGCGACAAACGCATCGGAAAATCTACCGCCTGGACTTTCTTGTTCCAGGCAGACAGGATACTGTTTTGCAGCAGTCTCAAATGAAACTGAGCATAGGGAACCGCTTCGATTGAAGCCACCATCTTTCCCAACAACGTCATGCATAGGCGAATAGAAGGACCCTTCTTTGCTCAGACCACCTGAACCAGGTCCTTTATGTCGCTGATCTTTTGCCCTAATTTTCAGGAACCGGTTTAGATCTTTGAGATCTAGAATGGGTCTGACATCTCCGTTTGGTTTTGGCACTGTGAAAAGGTTTGAATAAAACCCCAACCCCTGCTCTTCCATGGGGACCACCATGATCACTTTTTGCGACAAAAATCGGTCTAACGCTTGAAGGAGAGACTTCTTTTTCTCTGGATCTTTGGGAACATTTGATCTGAGGAAACGAGATGGGAATTCTCGGAACTCTAGTCTGTAACCTAGAGCTATTGTGTTGACCACCTATCTGTCCTGAAAATTATCCTGCCAGACCCTGGAGAACTGTTCCCCCCACTCGAACGAGTGGGGGCGCCCCTTCATACAGAGGCTTTAGCGTTCTGTCTTGTAGGTTTCCTCCCCCAGGACTTCTTTTGTCCCTGGGGTTGACTCTGAGTTTTGCCTCTTGAACCTGATGGTGGAGGTTGTCGCAACTGCCTGGAAGCTGATGCCCCTGGCACTGGAGAAAGAGCTTGTTTAAATGAGGGACGTTTACTCCTTTTCTTAAC
The DNA here is from genome assembly GCA_028564925.1 of Lithobates sylvaticus. Classification (NCBI taxonomy): domain Eukaryota; kingdom Metazoa; phylum Chordata; class Amphibia; order Anura; family Ranidae; genus Lithobates; species Lithobates sylvaticus. The sequence goes on from CM053036.1 coordinate 181,707,351, forward strand.
TGGCTATTTACAGTAACTAATGCTGAACTTCATTTGCCTAACAGCTATCATTACACTAACCCTCTCCAACTGGCCATCTCCAATCAACCCATGAAATGGGAGCCTGCTCATTTGTACTTGGTGCCTATTCACTCGCCCTGTGATTTAACTGCAGTAAAAATACAGTTTTCTGTCACACAGGGGATAATGGGAAGCCTTGTGAGTGTCAAAATAAACATATGCATGGGGAAAAGAAGTTCATAAAACATCAGTTCCCTCATCCTCTGTTAGAGTCGAAAAAACTATAAATTTTGTTCATTTTCATTCTTTAAAAGGGTGTACCTATAGCTGTGGCACTCAAAAATTACATTTGAGGATAGGTAATTGTTAGCAGAATAAGAAAGAAGAAATTTATATTGAAGAACACTTAAAATAGTAACTTTTGAGAAAAAAAAAATCCCCTCTGGGTAATCTATGTACATTGCAAAGATTATACCAACATTTGTTGCAGATTCCTACCTTTTTTTATTCTGAAATAATACCTGTTTGTTCCTCTGAGCATCAGTGCTGAGTGGGTCTAATGGGGGGGGGGGGGGGGGGGGTTCATAATTATCTATCAGGTGTGCACATGGGCGTCTGCAGAACTTTTTTCAGGGGGAAGCATCATTTTAGGGTCACCCATACGCCACCCCTTTTTGACAATGTCATTATCACATTGTCATGGTCAGAGACAGCAGGCATAGTACAGTCCCTAGGATAAGTAATGGATAATGGCCGACAGTCCCTCTTACCAGACCCAGCGAAACTACAGCAGTGATCCCTCTGGCTGGACGATCGCTCACTCTGGGTTCCCCGGGGGCGATTCTGGTCAGTAGTGTAGCATGTCTGTACCCTGGCAGTGGCTCAGTCTGTCTCTCTCTGGTGGCCCTGGGCAGCGAGGCTCTCTCTTTTGGTGCTGGGTAGCGTGGCTCTCTCTGGTGGCACTGGGTAGTGTGGCTTTCTCTCTGGTGGTGCTGGGTAGCGTGGCTCTCTCTCTGGTGGCACTGGGTAGTGTGGCTCTCTCTCTGGTGATGCTGGGTAGCGTGGCTCTCTCTGTGGTGGCTCTGAGTAGCGTGGCTCTCTCTGGTGGCGCTGGGTAGCGTGGCTTTCTCTCTTGTGGTGCTGGGTAGCGTGGCTCTGGGTAGTGTGGCTTTCTCTCTGGTGGTGCTGGGTAGCGTGGCTCTCTCTCTGGTGGCACTGGGTAGCGTGGCTCCCTCTCTGGTGACACTGAGTAGCGTGGCTCTCTCTGGTGGCGCTGGGTAGTGTGGCTTTCTCTCTTGTGGTGCTGGGTAGCCTGGCTCTCTCTCTCTGGTGGCGCTGGGCAGCGTGTCTCTCTCTCTGGCTTTCGCCCAGCAGACACCTCTTTCTTTGTCCTGCAGCACTCACTCCCTCAGCTTTTTTCCAGGCTGCAGTCTCTCAATCTCTCTTGATCGAGCTGTAGCCCCCTTCCTGTGGAAAATGGGGCCCTCACTCTTCGGGACTACATGTCCCATGATGCTCTCCTTGTGGCCAATGGGGAAGGAACACAGCGGGCAATAAGCTGGGCAGGGAACCTGGTGAGAGCAGCCGTCTCTTCTCCCTGACAGGAGAAGGGGTTGCGAGTGGGGGAAACCTCTGACAGCCCGCAGCTCGCTTTTCTCCAGACACATCGCCGCAGAGTTCTCTGCTGGACTGAGCTGGGAAAAGAGCCTGCAGTTACACTACACTGATGGGGGGGCTTGACAGCACCTTGATGGTGTCACCCCTCTGGCTGCCCGCACCTCCATAACGATGCCACTGTACTGAATGTGCCGATCCGATCCCTGATTCCGGGGGGGGGGGGCTCTTGACCCCCCTTGTCCCTACCTGCGGACGCCCATGGGTGTGCACCTGCAGGGCTCTAATGAGGAAATCTTCTGGGCCTGCATCCCTTTAGACTTCCTACTGGGAGTGTGTCACCAAAAATTATTTTTTTTTTGCAGGGGATGCCTGAAATCTGACTTTTAGGCAAACTTCTGGGAAAATTGGTGAGCCAATCACACAAGTAGAAAATTATGTTTCTGGGGGTGATCTGCACACACTTCTGTGTACAGAACAACTCTAGATAGCCATATTGCAATGCATTCTCAGAAAATTACAGCGGCTGCAGATTGAAAAGGAAAAGTAATTTTTTAATACCATTCAATTACAATATGACTTGTGTCGCAATTGTATACACTATATTATTTGTTCTTTATTTGCTTTTTTTTCCCACGAAAGTGGAGTTACCCTTTAATTATTTGCCAGTATTTAGATAAATGTTCACTAGTTAGTGAATTCTTTTTTTTAAATATTTTTACAGAAAGAACTAAATTAGGAGAGACAGAGTTCCCCCTGATCTGCAGAATACTACATGGTCCCTGTGAGAAGATTTCCAAGTTATTCATAATGGAGGCTGATCTTGGAGAAGAGGTCTCACATGATGTAAGTGTGTTGTTGGTGGATTTTGTTAAGTCTTAAGAGAAATTAATTTTCGTATATTTAAATTTCCCTTTTTCTATATACATTGTATAACCAAAAGTTTCTTGGAACCCGATCATCACATGTGTACGGGCATCACTGTGACTCAGTGGTTAGCACTTCTACCTTTGAAGCATCTGGGTCATCAGTTTGAATCCCAACCTTGACATTACCTTTACTGTATTTGCATGTTCTCCCTTTGCTTGCAGTGGTTTCCTCTGTATACTCCAGTTTCCTCCCACACTCCAAAGGCATGCTGGTAGATTAATTGGCTCCAGGGCCATAGATAATTTTCTCTCCTGGCAGAAGTTCAGCCTTGGGCATCCAGAGGAGAAAAGTTAGGCGGTGCGCCTGCCAGATTGTGACAAAAACAGTAGGAGGGGCTTAAAACTTGAAGCTGGAAATCACTGGAATAGACACTGCTACTCCCCATCTGAACTTGCTCCCGAGTACTGCACCAAGTGGCTGGTCTGCTGCATTCTGAACAAAGGAGGTCGGACTCTTAGCACGGGTGCCATTTAGAAAATTGCAAGTTTTTATTTATTTTTTAAGCATGTGAATAGAGCCAGAGGCTCTAATGGGCTTCAAAAAAGGGTGAGTGGCACACCCACTTGTGTGACAATAGCGAATTTGTCACCCTCATTCTCCTCGTGGCCAATCAGGAAGCCCCTATTAGCCACCGTCCATGTCTCCCAGGTGGGGGGTTATGTTGGTTTGTTGCCCCCCCCAAATAATCCCCAAATCCCCAAATAATTTTGAGCACCACTGGGTGTCAATGGCTGCAATAATAGCCGCCAGCACTGAAGTCAGTGGAAGCAGAAATAACCCCAAAAATTGATGTCAGCGGAAGCAATAATAACCCCCAACATTGATGTTAGTGGGTGCAATAATAACCCCCTGCATTGTTGTCAGCGGATGCAATAATAACACCCTGCATTGGTGTCAATGAATCATTCACTCATAGTGGTGTGGAAGATATGGAGTGTGAGGTTATACACTGAAGCTCTGTGGGTTGAAACAGGATTAGGATTGTACACCTGACTGGTGATTGATGGCTATTTGGCTCCTTGCAATTCCTTGTGGATGCAATAATAACACCCTGCATTGGTGTCAGTGAATGAAATAAAAAACCCCAGTATTGGTGTCAATAGACGCAATAATAACCCCCAATATTGGTGCCAGTGAATGCAATAATAATCCCCTGCATTGGTGTCAGTGGATGCAATAATAACTCCTAGCACTTGAGTCAGTAGATGCATTATTAACCCCCAACATTGGTGTCAGTGGATGCAATATTAACTCCCAGCATTAGTGTCAGTGGATGCAATATTAACCTGCAGCACTAGTGTCAATGGATGCACAATAATAACCCCCAACATTGGTGCAAGTGAACGCATTGTTACTCTCAAAATTGATGTCAATGGATGCAATAATATCTCCCAGTATTGGTGTCATTGGATGCAATAATAACCCCCAGGAAAAGATACAGTAGTCCCCACGTGCGGAGAAAAGAAATGTAAACAGATTGGGTACCAACAAAAAAATAAAAATCAATTTATTAGTATCAAAAGGCTAATAATACCTAAAAAGTTTAACCTGGGGCTTTAAATTCCCCCGACAGGGAAATACACAGGACCACTTAGACAATGCATGGCTAGCATGCTAGTGTAACAAAAAACACAAACCAAGTGCAACATAAAACAAAGGAACAAGATCGTCTGGTCGCTAAGTGATCTGGCACACGGGGTACCACCACAGCTGAATGCCATATGTATTTATCAATAAAGTCTACGGGGTAGTGTACGGGGTAGTACTAAGGTAGTTCTCCTGTGTGTCAGCCCCTTTGAGGTTCGAGCTGGTTCGAGCTACTTTTGTGAGTACCCTTATCTACATGAGTATTAAAACTCACTAACTTACTACACTCAGATTGGCGCCTGTTTATTGGTTGGCAGGTGATATAAACAATGGTTAATATGGATACAGACAATAATAGAAAAAGAAAATTATCCCTCCTCCTCTATCCTCTCGTAGTTGGAGCAGCTACCAACCTATAATATTTGGAACCCGGCTCGTCTGGCTACTCACTGGATGTACTAAACCTAAAAAACTCTAAATACCAGCCAGGCAAACTTTTAGGAGTTACTCCCCCAAATAATAAGGTGCTTCCAAAAAATACTCTACATATCATATGGTTGTAATAAAATTAGTGGCCTTCCCTTCACTTCCTCTATTTATAAGATTTTCATCAAGATGGCCACCATACCATTACCACTGTGACATCATCACACACATCACGGCGTCATGACGCCAAAGACATCACAACGCCCGTGCATGTGCGTGTTCCCGAGATCCTAATGCTATCTTGTGGGGGTAAGTCAGCTCCCATAATCACAATATAAAATACCAATGTGACTGGGATATTCCTGTTTATATTATATTATACAGTATAATGGGGGCAAATAACTGCACTACTTGTCAGTTTTACATAAGGGGGACCCTATGTCATTTCCTTTTCATTTTATCTAATTCTCCATTGTCCCTCCTTAATCAAAATTATAATTCTTAATTGCCTTTGGTTTCTATTTTTTACAGTCTGAACATTATTAAAAAGAGGTTTCAGAATGCACACTAATTATTTACAAAAGGCAAATAGGTGAAGCCCTCATTTAAGCAATGTGGAGCACGTGAGTTTAGGCAAAGAATCCACCTTGCTTCTGCTTTAAGCAAATACTTGTCCAAATCATCCTTGAACCCAATTTAGTTTTTTTCGTTAACCCCGAATTTTAGTTATAATTCTCCTCCGTCACATATGTCTCGCAAGAGTTCTATCTTATTTAGTGCGATACCATCGATGTGTTCCAAAACCCAACGTCAGAACTCACAAATTGTCATTCCCACATATAATCTGGGGCATGGGCACTTTGCAGCATAAATCACTCCCTCTGAGCTACAATTAAACATTTTTTTTGTTGAATCATTTCACCATTTTTCAGATTCAAGAATTTCTTCCTTGTGGGAATATAAGTGCCCTTTTCAATGGCCACATTTAAAGCAGCCCTTAGGTTGTTCAGGTAACCAGGTGGATATTGAACGTTGTACTGTGATTTTCTAAAAGATTACTATGTACCAGTATATCACTCAGATTTTGTTCCCCTCCTATATATAATCATTGGATTTTTGGGGAGGACACTATTACTATCATCATGTAAAATATTCCAATAACATTTGATAATGTTAAAGATCTGGCCCGACTGGTTGAAATATGAACCAATAATTTGAGTGACCATTTCTTTTTCTATTTGACCCAGTAAACTGTGTCTCGGGACATCCATCACCTTCTGATATGCCGCTAATTTTGTCGCGCAGTTTCGTTTTGCTTGCATGAATTGCCCTGTGGCTGTGGGGATGCCTCTATTCAGGGATGTCAGATGAGGACTGTTCTAGTGGAGTAGGACATTTGTGTCTGTAGGCTTGCAATATACGATGGTATGAATTATTCTACCAGCGTCTCTCTTAATTGTCAAATCCAGAAAATGAATGCTCTCATATTCAGTTTCGCTGATGAAATACATACCAATTTTATTCACGTTTAATCAAGCCATAAATTCCACAAGGGTTTCTTTGGTGCCCTTCCACAGGATAAAAACATAGTCTATGAAGCAAACCCATAATAATATCCTGGAGGTATACTGATCCATACCCTCAGTGAATAGTTGCACTCCCACCAACCCAGAAACAAATTTGCATACGTCAGTGCACATGTTGTGCCCATGGCGGTGCCACTTCGCTGCTTGTACATTTTACCATCAAAAATTAGGAAGTTGTGTTCCAGTATGAATCCAAATAGTTCAAGAATAAACCCTGTGTGTGTGTGTCTGGAAAACAACTCCTTTAGCATCCAGAAAGGATTTTTTTTTTTTTTTAACCATAGATTTTTATTGATTTTTGCAGTTTACATGTGATACGTAAGACATTGCATATAACAGGTAGTTACAAGCTGTAGCAGACATTGAATTATTAAACTTGGAAGGGTAATTTATATATAAGCTACTTAAAGTACAGTAGAAAGTGGCCTCTCAGGAGGCAAAGCCTGTCACCCCCTTTGGGTTTACACTGTGAGCAGGCTCAGATCAGGCGTAGTCTTAAAGTAGCTTCCTGTAGACCATAGTGAGGGTCTCGGGGGATAATGGACAAAGCAAGTTTCATATGTAACAAATAGGTAACATGTAATCATGTAATCTAATACTATAAACTTACAAACCGTGATATGTGTTCAGTGCTAGATAATACACATGAAACCGTATAGAAGTGGTTGGATTCATTATAGTCAGTGGAAGTCGCAGTGATGGTACAACCACCTCTTTATCTGTTGTTCACTCCCCCAAGTGGTCGGTCAGGTATTTATGGCATATATCAATAAGTTTAAACAGGCAGTCAGAAATCACAAATGTGGAGAGGCATATTTTGAAGTTCTCCAGTTTTCCCAGTATTTGTGGAAAGCTGGAGCTCTTCTTTCTTTATTTTACTGTTCAATACCAATGCTGAGCAATGCCAGTGCTGGGTCAAGTATTAATGTGGTATGTGTGACTTCCTTGATTATGGATGCAACTTCTTTCCAGTAGTTTTCTATTATCCCACAGCACCACAGGGTGTGAAGTAAGCTACCATTTCTTTGACAATTCCTCCAGCAGAGGGGGGTTATGTTTGGGTTCATTTTGTGAAGACGTGAGGGTGTTAGGTACCACCTGTGTAGGATTTTTTGGCCATTATCCCAGTGGTCGATGCAAGCTGAGGATTTACTGTTATATTTTACTGCTAGATGCCATTGACTTAGTGGATATTCTTTTTTAAATTCCTGCTCCCATTTTGTCATGCTAGATAGTTTGGAGTTCATATAAAGAGGATTAGTAAATTTGTAAAATAAAGAGATCCCCTTCTTTTTTTCAGGGGGCTTATTGAGCAAATAGTCCCATAGTGCTTGAGGTATTTCTATTGATTTAGGTGTGTTGGCTGAGGTATAGTGCTTTATCTGAAATAGTTTAAAGGTGTCTAACATTTTCTGCTCCTCCATTAGGGGTGTGGGGAAGTGTATGCCTCTCTGTTTCTAGGCTTGGATGGATATGTTAGGTATTAGGTATTGATACGACGCTAGAGGGGTCTGTATTTTTATGCCATGAATGGCATCGGAGGATCTGATGCTTTCTGCTAGAGGCTCTATGATAAATGAAAATATAATTGGGGACAGAGGGCAGCCTTGACGTGTGCCGTTCGAGAGTTGGAAAGGGTCAGAAAGTAGACTAGAGGTATAGATTCTGGCTGAAGGGTGGGAGTAAAGGGACATTATAGCTGAATGAATTTGGCCTGTTATTCCAAACTTGCGCAAGGTCTTTGATAGGTAAGTCCAATGTACCCTATCAAAGGCCTTCTCTGCAACCAAGGCTAGGAAGGCACTAGGGGATTTGTCAATTTCTGTGAATCGTAGTAAATCAAGCATCCTTCAAGTCCCATCTGGTGCTTGTCTGCCTTTTACAAAGCCTACTTGGTCCAGTCCTATAAGGGAATGAGTGGCTTCCATTAATCTATTGGCTAGCACTTTGGCGTATATTTTTAAATCTGAATTTAATAGTGAGATTGGTCTAAAATTTTGGGGGTGGGTATTGTCTTTGCCTGGCTTTTTTAGGATTGTCATATGCATTAAAAATTTGTGGGAATTTTCTATGTGTGCATTTTGGGGGCTTATTTCTGGCAAAATGTGTCTCTTGCACTCACAGAATATCGCAGTTCATGTCTATGGCTGATTTCCAGAGCGCCCTGCGTTTGTAAGGGCTGTTGAGGCCTCTCACATTGTGAGACATACATTTAATGTTCATTACAATGTAAGTAAGCGGTTTGCTGCCATCCAGTGGGAGAGTTTGGAAGTGAACCATCTGAGGTAATATAGCTGGCCATGTGTATAGAATATAGTAGCTTTCTTTGCACAGTCATCAACCAACAAACAGAACTAAAACAAGACCACATTTGGTCAAATAGCAAATGGGTATATTCAGGTAACTTTTGTTGTAGAAAACAGGATATAGGGCTCATCCTGTAAATGAATTAAGGGGGAAACAAGTGTTCGAAAATAGCTGAACAGTGGATGCTTAGTTGAGCCATAGCCTATATAGGCAGGTGGTGTAAGTGCACTGGGGAAATGTTGTGCTGAAATTGGTAAAGAAGAGGTGGGAGTTCAGCATAAAGGCTCATGTATGTTTAGCAGATACTCATCTGTTTCTTCTTTGCTGGCGATGGTAGATGCGCCGGTCATGGAGAGGGTCAGGGTCTGCAGCTTCTCCATCCACAGGGAGAAGACGCTACTTTCGGAGGAGCTCCATACCTTTTTCTAAGGAAGAGATTACATGTGGTTCATTATTCCAATCAAGCAGTAGTTTAGCCGGGAAGCCCCATTTATACAGTATTTTGTGATTGCGTAGAATTTTGGTGATGGGGACTAAGTTATGTCTGGCTGACAGTGTAGCTTGCGACAGATCAGCATACAATGCAATTCCTGCAAAGGGGTCTGAGAGGGTCGGATGCTATCTAGCATAGCGCATTAGCTGGTCTTTCACATGGTAAAAGTGAATTTTTGTGATGACATCCCTAGGAACTTGCTCAGGCAGAAATTAAGGTTTGGGTAGTCTGTGTGCTCTATCAATTATGACGTCCGCAGGCCCTAGGGCTAGGAGGGCAGTAGTCATCAGCTTTTGGAGATAGGCAGTCAATTCAACTGGTTTAACTGTGTCAGGTACACAGGTACTCAACATCGAAGTGGGCATCTACAAGCTCATTATGTGCAATGGTAAATTCTTCCATCTTGCGTTCAACATAAGTCACTCTAGTGCTAATATTTCTGCCTTAGTGGAATGCATGAATGACACCATATCTTGCTGGAGGGACCCTCTCAGGGTTTGTAACATTTCTTTCATGGTGGTGTCTATTATAGGTTGGCCTGAGGTAGGGAAAGTGTCCAGCTGCTGAGCATATGAGGAAGAGTCCTCCATCATTTCCCCATCTAATCCTATGCTTGCATGGGGGTCTCCCTCCTCCCCAATCCTTCTTTTCTGCTTTACAGGGCTCTCAAAGGGGGATGGTGACAGCGGGGGTGTCGGGGGATAGAACTCACCCATGGATATCTGCAGATTGCAGGTAGAATGTGCAGGGGAGGCCGCAGCCTGTCTCTCCTCGCAGCTGCAATCTTGGATTTCTTTACCGGCGGCTGGGGGGGAAGAAATCTGTCAGTTTTCTCGGTCCCTCCCGTTCTTTTCGTTTTCTCATTGTGACCGGTAGATTCCTGGCAGATTCCCCGTGCTGAGGATACTTTTTGTGAGGCTTTGGGCTCACTGTGTGCCGCTGAATGCTATCCAATGTGGCAGAGCTCTCTCCTCACACCACCATGCGCTCCGGCTGTCGGCTCCGCCCCCCATCCAGAAAGAATTTAAAAGCCTGTAAAACCAGATGATGTCCAATATTGCTGTAGAGGCACAGAGCTACATCCAAGCTTGTCAGCCATGTGTCTTCGTCCAGGACTATCTCCGTAAGTCTATTAACAAAGTCCATTGTGTCCTTTAATGTATAAGGAGGGACAATGGAGAATTCGATATAATGAAAAGGAAAATGGTATAGGGTTCCTCATTAGTAAGACTGCCAAGCAGTGCAGTTATTTGTCCCTCTTATATAATATAAAAATATATAATATAATATAATATAAACAGGAATATCCCAGTCACAATGGTATTTTATAATATTGTGATTTTGGGAGCTACCTTCTGACTTCCCCCCACAATATGGCATTAGGGTTGTGGTGTCATGACACCGTGACATGCGCAATGACATCACCGTGGTAATAGCGTGGCGGCCATCTTGATGAAAACCGTAGCTTGGCATTGCATGCTATTATTAAGCTTATGATCTACCAAAACACCCAGATCCTTCTCCACCATTCATTCTCCCAGTTGTATGCCCCCTAGTATGTATGATGCATGCATATTCTTAGCTCTCAAGTGCATAACTTTATATTTATCAACATTAAACCTCATTTGCCACATATCTGCCCAATTAAACAGTGCATTGAGGTCGGCTTGTAAGTTAGAGACATTATGTAAGTACGTTATTCCACTGCATAGCTTGGTGTCATCTGCAAACACTGAAATGGGTACTTTTAATCCCAGACCCTATATCATTTATAAATATATTAAAAAGTATGGGTCCCAACACTGAACCTTGGGGTACACCACTAATAATGGCTCAAAAGTGATATGGTCCAGAAATATTTAGACAGAATAAAGGTGGATAAAGCACCTGGACCTGATGGCATCCACCCATCGATCCTAAAAGAATTGAGCTCTGTCATTTCAAGACCATTGTGTCTAATGCTAAGGGACTCATTAATGACTGGAATGGTACCACTGGATTGGCGCAGGGCCAATGTGGTGCCCATATTTCAAAAGGGATCAAAGTCTTTGCCAAGTAACTATAGACCTGTTAGTTTAACTTCTATAGTCGGGAAGATACTGGAGAGTTTAATAAAAGACCACATATACGAGTTCTTGCTGAAAAAAAAAAAATATTTTAAGCAACAGACAGCATAGATTTATGAAAGACAGAAGTTTTCAAATAAACGGCTCATGTGTAAGGTAAAGTCTACAGGCTTGGAAAGATAAATTTGTAAATGGATAGAAAACTGGCTAAAAAGACATGATTCAGAGAGTAGTGGTTAATGACCCTGAATGGTCTAAGGTTCAGTGTTGAGACCCTTATGCGGCACACACGGTCGGAATTTCCGACAGAAAAAGTCAGACAGGAGCTTTTCATTGTATATTCCGATATGTATATGTTTGCCCCACCAGACTTTTTACGTTGAAAATTCAGACAGACTTAGATGGAGAACATTTTTCAGATGGAACAAAATTCCTCACGCTGCTAATTCTGTGATCTTTTAATGTAGCGCATTCTTTTGTGCTTTATAATGCTAGAATAATGAAGTTGTTTTGCTGCTGATATTCACACAGTTCTGACAAACTTATTTCTTTATTATTTCTCGTGATTGCATGAATAATCTTTTATTTTTTTATAAAGCCAGATCTCCATAATAATGTTTAGAATTATTTTTTATAGTCATCTTTTATTTTATTTATTTTTTATTTCATCAAGATCTCCTTTTTTTTTTGGATTATTGAAAAATTGTCACAAACTGAACAGCAGTAAAACGTTCTGAAAAGCACGAGTCTGAAAAGCACGAATTGTCTCTCACCAAACCTACTAACACGAGATTAGCAGAAGGAGCCCAAAGGGTGGTGCAGTGGCTATTGAACTTCCTTTTTATAGTGCCGTCGTATGTGTTGTACGTCACTGGGTTCTTTACAGTGGGAATTTGGTGTGACCGTGTGTATGCAAGACAGCTTGAGCGGAATTCTGTTGGAAAAACCTTCAGAGTTTATTCCGACGGGAAAACCAGTCGTTTGTACAGGGCATTACTTTTTAAAGTCTTTATAAATTATATAGGGTCTGAGATTAAAAGTACCATTTCTGTGTTTGCAAATGACACCAAGCTATGTAGTGGAATAACGTCCTTAAAGGATGTTTCCAACTTACAAGCCGACCTCAATGCTCTAATTGAGCAATGAAGTGGCAAATGAGATTTAATGTTGATAAATGTAAAGTTATGCACTTGGGGGCTAAGAATATGCATGCATCATACATACTAGGGGGAGTACAATTGGGGGAATCAATGGTGGAGAAGAATCTGGGGGTTTTAGTAGATCATAAGCTCAATAATAGCATGCAATGCCAAGCTGCGGTTTCCAAAGCGAGCAAAGTCCTTTCTTGCATTAAGAGAGGTATGGACTCCAGAGAGAGAGATATCATTTTGCCCCTGTACAAATCATTAGTAAGACTTCATCTGAAATATGCAATTCAGTTTTGGGCACCAGTTCTCAAAAATGATATTGGGAAACTGGAGAAAGTGCAGAGAAAGGCAACCAAACTGATAAGAGGCATGGAGGAGCTCAGCTATGAGGGATGATTAGAGGAACTGAATTTATTCCCTCTTGAGAAGAGGAGATTAAGGGGGGTATGATCAACATGTACAAATACATAATTGGTCCATATAGTGAACTTGGTGTTGAGTTATTCACTTTAAGGTCATCACAGAGGACAAGGGGGCACTCTTTACGTCTAGAGAAAAAAAGATTTAATCTCCAAATACAGAAAGGATTTTTCACAGTAAGAGCTGTGAAAATGTGGAATAGACTTTCTCCAGAGGTGGTTATTACAAGCTCAGAAGATTGACCTGGATTGTACATAATATAACTGGGTACTGACATTTATAGGTAAAGTTGATCCAGGGAAAACCTGATTGCCTCTCAGGGGATCAGAAGGAATCTTTTCCCCTGCTATAGCAAATTTGACCATGCTCTGCTGGGGTTTTTCACCTTCCTCTGGATCCACTCTGGGTATAGGATTGTAATAAAATAACAAATATAGGCGCACAATTCAGAGAGATTTCAATAGGTGTCCCCCAATGCAGTAATATAAATAATTAAAAAACAATGTTCAGAAAATAATAATAGTGGTAATGATAAAGTCCATAAACAACAGATATAGATCAATATAGTCTATATAAGAGTCAGTCCAAATATATATGAGAACTTTATCCAAAGATGTGCACACAGGGCGGGCCTTCAGGGTAGAACAGAAACCATGTTCAGAAAATGTAAAGCAAAAACAAATAGAAAGGCGCCTCTGGGTGCAGTAGTTTAGCACAAGAAATGTATTATTCAGCATCAGTATATGCACTCACATTTGTGAAGAAATAGACAGGCATGGTATATGTCACTCAGATAGAACGTATCCCCAGCGTAGTGTTTGGTCCATCTGTCCAGGCAGATCAAGTAGGCACTTCCGTGTGATGGTAAAAGCCGGCTCCGGAAGGCGGCCTCAAAACGAGGCTTGGATCACAGGATGTGGCTGGCTCAAGGGGATGTCGTCATTGGTAATGGACGCGTTTCGTGAGCATGCGCACTTGGTTGGTATCTCAAGTCATGCTCCTTTCTCAACAATAGGACATTGATGTCCTATTGTTGAGCCGGCTTTTACCATCACACGGAAGTGCCTACTTGATCTGCCTGGACAGACAGACCAAACACTACGCTGGGGATACGTTCTGAGTGACATATACCATGCCTGTCTATTTCTTCACAAATGTGAGTGCATATACTGATGCTGAATACATTTCTTGGGTATAGGATTGTGTATATGGGATTGCATTTATTTTTTGGGTGTTGAACTGGATGGACTTGTGTCTTTTTTCAACCTGACTAACTATGTAATAACCTTAGACCATTCAGAGTAAGAATCATTAACCACTACACTTGGAAATTCAGTCTTTTAGCAAATTTTCGATCCATTTACCAATTGATCTTTCCAAGCCTGTAGACTTTACCTTACACACAAGCTGTGTGTGGGGAACTGTGTAAAACGCTTTTGCAAAATCTAAGTATATTACGTCCTCACCTGACCTGTCTGCCCCATTATAATCTTACATAGTAGGTGAGGTTGAAAAACGATACAAGTCTATCAAGTTCTGCCTATGTGTGTAATTATATGTCAGTATTACATTGTATATCCCTAATATATATTATCTAATAGTTTCTTGAAACTATAAATGCCCCCCCACTGAGACCACTGTCTGTGGAAGGGAATTCCACATCCTTGCCGCTCTTACAGTAAAGAACCCTCTATATAGTTTAAGGTTAAACCTCTTTTCTTCTCATTTTAATCAGTGGCCACGAGTCTTGTTAAACTCCCTTCTGTGAAAAAGTTTTATCCCTATTGTGGGGTCACCAGTATGGTATTTGTATATTGAAAGCATATCCCCTCTCAAGTGTCTCTTCTCCTGAGAGAAGCAGTTCAGTGCTCACAACCTTTCCTCATAACTAATATCCTTCAGACCCTTTATTAGCTTTGTTGCCCTTCTTTGTACGCACTCTCCAGTACATCCTTCCTGAGGACCGGTGCCCAGAACTGGACAGCATAATCTAGGTGCAGCCAGACCAGAGTCTTGTAGAGCTGGAGAATTATTGTTTTATCTCTGGAGTTGATCCCCTTTTTAATGCATGCCAATATTCTGTTTGCTTTGCTAGCAGCAGCTTGGCATTTCTGAGCCTACTAGGACTATCAGGTCCTTTCCCATCCTAGATTCCCCCAGAGGTTCTCCCCCCAGTGTATAGATTGCATGCATATTTTTGCCACCCAAATGCATTATTTTACTTATTATTTATCTTACTACTATATTTTATCTTACTACTATAAGGGGCCCTCTATGGGGTGAAGCTGTATAAATTGTGCGACCAAGCCACAGGGTATGGGGGATGTATAATAATAAGGGGGCCCTGGTGAGAAATTAGGAATAACAATAAAGTGCTAATGCTCAATAAACATGATCAATTTGAACAATTAATTAGACTGCTCAAAGTTCATCATTAAGAGGACAAAGAAATATAAATATATAAGTGAACCATAAAGTGTAATGTGCATCAGTAAACAGCAAGTAGATATATCAACTTCCAGCCGATATATCCAAACAAACATCCACAATTGGTGTGAAGTTCTTCTAATCTGTTACACCATCACATGCATCATTATTGTGATCAAAAGTGAACAATAAAGACAAAATATAAATAAAGTGCAATGTGCATCAATGAACAGCCAGCAGATATAGCAAAAAAACGTCCGTAAATTATGTGAAGTTTTTGGTACCAGATGGCCAGGGGAAGCTCCGCCACAATGATGTTTTCAGAGAAAAGATGGAAAAGGCAATACCATAGCATAATTCGGTTTATTTAAAAGATAAGTATAAAAACAACAGGTCAAATGGCTGCTTACTTTAAAAGTGCCTTCCCTCTGCACTGAAGGCAACAGGCTTAGCAGTGTCAGGTGTACTGTGAAGCAGCCGCCTCGCCTGCTCGCACTTTTGATGAATTGGCGCACGTTCCACCACCTGAACAACTAAAACCGTAAGTTGCCGGAAAGGATAGTGGCCGGAAAGGATAGTGTGACGTACTTTTCGTTGTGATGACGTTGCCGGGAAGCGTCCCAGTCACTGGATGGATACATTTTTATTCCCCCCGATTCAATGGGATTGGTCAAGTGATTGTTAGAGAACTAGAGCCATCTAGTAGGTAAATTTTGTGATGGAATCAATCTGGTAAAAGTTAAAGACTGATGCCATCTAGTGGATGATAAAAATACCTCTCGCCTCGAGCAAAAGTGAGCACTGCTGTTCACATTTCACCTGGCTACAACATTGGTATTGGTATACAATATATACAAAAAAAATTAAATTAATATATATATATATATATATATATATATATATATATATATATATATATATATATATATAAATAAATATTATAAAAATAATGATAACAAATAGATGACAACAATTGAATTTAGCAGTAAACGTAAAATATATGTGTTTTGATTGAATGGAATTATAGACTGAGTATTGAACTACCTCTATTCACGCTATTCGCGCAGTAATGATATATTGATAACTAGGTGGAATCATTATTGGTGCCATCTAGTGGGCAACAAAAGACAATTTCTGTTGCCTTAAATAAAAACACAATAGACATCATTATTTGCTATTAGCCTAACCTGGGTGACCAATAGACATGATGTACATAAGTAGCTTCCATTGTATAAACAATATGATACATTTTTTTTTTTTTTTTAACCACTTTACGACCGGCGCACACAGATGTACGTCGACAGAATGGCGTACAGGTACGTCCCTTTTAATTTGCCGCTGTGCCATTCTCGTGCGCGCCGCCCCTACCCCTGACAGTTAGAACACGCACTTAACCCCTCCCCGCCCCCTAGTGGTTAACCCCTTCACTGCCCGTGTCATTTTTACAGTAATCAGTGCAATTTAATCACACCGATCGCTGTAAAAATGACAATGGTCCCAAAAATGTGTCAAAATTGTCCGCCATAATGTCGCAGTCACAATAAAAATCGCTGATCGCCGCAATTACTTTTATTGAGCACTAGCACTTTATTGTTATTCCTAATTTGTCACCAGCGTCCCCTTATTATTATACACCCCCCATAAGCTCAAAGCTTGCTTGTTAAGCACTTCGAGGGGATTTCTTCTTTTTCACAGAGCCACAGGGTATACATATGCCTTCATGGTATACAAAGGGAAGGACACCCAGCTGCATCCTTCTAATTGCCCAGAAAGGCTACCATTTGTATGTAGAACAGCTTTTATACGAGTTTGCCCCTGTTCCACAAACCTCACAGGAAGAACACTCCAGCATATGGCACCATAAGGACGAACTGTAAGGGCTTTCCTCAAAGCCTCGTCAACAAGGAGTTAAGAAGAGGGGAGACGGCTAGTTTGCGGAATGAGGAAATTCTGTCTGAAGTGCAGGGACAGAAGGGATGTCTACAATAATACCTTTGTGGAGATCACCAGGAAGAATGGTCCAATCAAAAAGCCAACATGTATCCACGAATACAATATGTTCATGGGAGGTGTAGACTTCAACGACCAAATGCTCGAACCCTACCTTGCCACAAGACAAACATACCAGTGGTATAAAAAAAAAGTATAAATGTATTTGTTTAATTTGGCCATATACAACACCTATATAATCTATCACAACTCCACTGAAAGCCCCAAACCCTTCTTTGGCTACCAGGAGGAAATCACCACTGCCCTTATATTGCAAAAACTTCTGGAAAAAAATGAACCGTTCAAAAGACTCATTATGCCTCATAGATTATACGTTGGGGTGTTAGCTTTCCAAAATGGGGTAATTTTGTGTGCGTTTCCATTGTCCTGGTGCTCCAGGGCATTCAAGAGTTCAATAGGTAGTCAACAAGTTATATGTGTAATTTTATGCTCCTAGAACACCTGATGGTGCTCCCTGCATGTTGGGCCTCTTTATGTGGCTAGGCTGTGAAAAAGTCCCACACATGTGGTATCTCCATACTCAGGAAGAGTAGCAGAATGTATTTTGGGGTGTCATTTGTGGTATACACATGCCATGTGAGAGAAATAACCTATTACAATGAAAAATTTTTGAAAAAAAAAAAATCTTAATTTTGCAAAGAATTGTGGGGAAAAAAATGACAACATCAAAAACCTCACCATGCATCTTACTAAATACCTTGAAATGTCTACTTTCAAAAAGGGGTCATTTGGGGGGTATTTGTACTTTCCTGGCTTGTTCGGGTTGCAAGTAATGATAGGCCACCAGTACATCAGGTGTGATCAATTTTTTATGATTTGCACCACAGCTTGTAGACTCTCTAACTTTCACACAGAACAAATAATATCCACTAATTTGGGTTATTTTCACCAAAGATATGTAGCAGTATAAATTGTAGCCAAAATTTATGAAGAAAAATTTGCAAAATGTTATCACAGAAACAAAGAAAAATTTTGTTTTTTTTTCAAAATTTTCTGTCTTTTTCATTTATAGCGCACAAAAATAAAAAAACACAGGAGGTGATCAAATACTACCAAAAGAAAGCTCTATTGTATGAAAAATATTCATTTGGGTACAGTATTACATGACTGAGTAATTGTCATTCAAAGTGTGAGAGCAGTGCAGTGCCCAGTAGGCAAGTGGTTAAAAAAATAAACCTTGCTACAAGTCAGATTTTAAGAAACCTGCCGTGTGGACTACCTTTTTCCCAGAGAAGGGTGAGCTAACCCTTGACAATGTTCATACGTATGCCTGGCCATTGCAGCAGAGAACAATTCAATTGGGCCTGTGTACCAATATGAAAAAAGAAAAAGTAAAAAAAACTAAAAGAAAACTGGGAGCCTGACAAATTACATGTGTATACAAAATGCAAAACTGTCAAAAAAATAAAAATATTTCTGCGCACCCATGGGTTATCTCCTCAAAATATATTGTTTAAAAATGGCATCAAAAGTCAGCTCTCAAGCAATGGTCCCTCCTCCCTCACATATATTCCCACATCCCTAATTCTCCTTCAACCCTCCCACCCATCACCCATGAGCCCATCCCCTATCACCCTTCAGCACATGTGTGGGACCACTAAGAACCCCCCTCCGCTTATAACCATGCTGGAGCTGGTACCAGGAAACTGCGACAATCCCCCTCAGATGGTACCTCTGATGACTACACCTGAATACAAACCCTACCCAATAATGATTCCAGACCAGGTAATTGCCCGATTGCCTAAGTATAGGGCTCTGCACTTTATAGCCACATTGGGCGAATGCAGTAACCCAATGCCAGGTCAGGGAATCTTCAGATGGACCGATCTCACTGGACAATGATCGCCTCTGTGTAGGTGATTCCTAAAATGAACCAGACCTTATCCCACCTAGATGGATGAAACAAAAGTTCTGATGATCCTGGTGTTATGAATATAACAGGGGATCAAGCCGTGAGTGATAACTGTATAATGAGGGAATGCCCTCATCCACTGGTAATACCGCTGATGGTGCCACACAATGTCACACATATATATGGATCATATGGAAGTGACCCCACAGATGCTATAGAATGTCACAAGGAAACGCAGATAAATACAAACATCCGATCCGGCCAGTGAGTGAATGGGTCCTGACAATCCGGGTACTCTGCCAAAACTGTCGATATGGTCAGTAATGTGTATGAAGATCCGCTTCCCCAAGTGACAGCTGGATGGTTGTAGTTTAGGCAGTCCTCCAAAAGGTTGCAATCAACAAGGTGACTGAATGGAGATGATAGAAACGGTTATCCCTTGGGTCAGACTGGTAATATGGTAACCGCAAGATCACTGTTATCTCCGGTGCCCTCCGCCGATTACTCGAGGAGCTGGTAGCGGTGGAGGGCGATCGGATCCTTCTCCCTGTTAGGTATGGAGATAAGTGAGGGGAAGATGGCCACCACCCATCTCCATGCCATTGCAGGGCAGAAGCCATGTCAAAACATCACTTCCGCCCATAGCTCTTAAAAGTGACATTTTATTTTTTTTAACCACCTGAATACAGGGCACTTACACACCCTTCCTGCCCAGACCAATTTTCAGCTTTGTTGTCAAAGTTGTCAATTTAGAAGATATTTCTAACACATAGCATGTATATATTCTAATAATGATGTTTTAAACGCCCACCTAAAAACACTGCTCTGCGCCTTGGGCAAATAAAACCCCACGATACTAAAAATATAAAGTACAAATGTACACTCTAAAAGCAGCTGCTTAAATACAATGCATGAATATGGATACAATATTATAAAATTCTTAATAAAAAAGCCCTTAAAAATATTGTAGCAGCGCTTCTTGTCCAATCTAATTGACCAGACAAGCTTTCATATATAGTCCATAAATGAGAAAACAAAAGAAGCGGAGGAGATCTATTAAAGCCTTTGCTGTGTTCTGTGAAGGAAACTTCCACCATACACTTCACCACGTGCAGCAAACTTCCCCTATGGGGATGCACTCACCAGAAATACAGCAATACTGCGCCTTTAATTGTAAATATGCTTCTCCACCACTCCACTATGAACTTTCACCAGATGTCAGTCTCGCTTATCAGGGGCTCCAGTAAGCCATGTAAAAGTTTATTAATCAAAACACCCCCTTTATACAAGTTAAGCGTACCAAATGATATTAAAAATGAAGCAAAGAATAAAGTGCCTGTGACTTTTCCCAGTCGCCGGAAGGATGAGAGAGCGTCCGCTGTGTACAGCAGCGGTCTGCTTCCTGGTTCTTCGGACCGTGGAACGCACAGGTCACTTCCGGTCGATCACGTCTCTGGCGAGTTTCGTCACTTCCTGACTTTGTCTGAGGGCGTGATCTATCAAATCGGAAGACTCGTAATGGCTTGATGTAAACTTTGAAAAACAGGATGTGCTTAGTACCACTGTCTGCAGTGGATGCAACAAAGCCCAAGCCGTTAAAGAACAAATGAGCGCGGATTCAATAATACCGGTATATAAAATACGAATTCAGCAACTAATCAGATAAAGCAGTGCATTAATAACACAAATATTACCTCAAACAATTTGCATCTATTATATTGTACAGGTAATCTGCTGATATGCTGAGAGAAAATACCCATGGACTCCTAAAATCTATATCTAAATATACATTGAAGATGCATGTATGTATACTAAGAAATTATAAATATATATCGAACTATATATATCAGACAAAGTATTGAAAATGATTAAAAGAATTATTAAAAAAATATATAAAAATATCTATAAAAACAACTAAGTACTCAGATATCATGCCATCTATTGATGCAGACTATATATGGCCAGAAATAAAATATTATATGCAGCCTTAAAATGCAGCCAGATCCCGCCATCTCTTATGTGAATTGGAAACGGGGTACATTGTACCCCTACTATTTCACAAAAAAAAGTGTCAAAAATGGTAAGACAAGAGACAGCTTAGGACAAGTCCTTAATTAAAAAAACAAAAAATAAAAAATGTCCAGCAATGTAAATCCACGCCGCCCGACGGACTGAAAAAAAAAAAAGCTGCAACAGTTCCGCCTCCATGGGTAGGCTCCCGCCGAGTGTCGCTTCTTGATGACAGCTGTTATATAGCTGAGGCAGGGGCCACCCAGTGACGTAAAGGGGTGAACCCCGCCACCTTCTGACACCATGTGAAATTGTTTCACTTTAAGCATTATTAAAATCACTGCTCCTGAAAAAACATCAATTTTAAAAACTTTTTTTATTCATTCATTGATACGTGTTCACTGGGGCAGCACCCAGGTCCCCAAACACTTTTTATGACAATAACTTGCATATAAGCCTTTAAACTGAGCACTTTTGGTTTTTCATGTTAGTGTCCCATAGACTTTAATGGTGTTCCGCGGCTTTTGAATTTGCCCCAAACACTGCATATTGTTCGGTGTTCGCCGAACAACTAAAGCTCGGCCTCAAACCGTTCGCCCATCCCTAATAGCTGCTAGCAATCATCTCTGTGAATTCTCCCTCTTCTTACAAGCTGACTTCAATGCACTTACTGGGCAACTATGTGCCAAATGAGGTTTGCTTATAAATGTAAAGTTATATACTTGGAGGCTAAACATATGCACACATCATACATACTAGGGGGGAGTACAACTAGGGGAATCAGTGTTGGATAAGGATCTGGCTGTTCTGTTAGATCAGTGATGGCGAACCTTGGCACCCCAGATGTTTTGGAACTACATTTCCCATGATGCTCAAATACACTGCAGATTCACCATCACTGTGTTAGATCATAGGCCTAATAATAACAACATGCAATGGCAAGCTGCAGTTTCCAAAGCAAGCAAAATCCTTTCTTGTGTTAAAAGGTATATACTGCAGAAAAAGAGACATAATTTTGACCCTGTACAAATCATTAGTTTTAGATATAGAAAATGAAGTTCAGTTTTGGGCACACACACATATACTCTTAGTTCTGTTTCAACTTGTGACTGGTGTCCTTCTGGTGTATAATTAACTGGGCGTCTTCTGCCATTGTTTGGGGAAAAGCTGAGTCAACACTGGGTTCTTTCTAAGGAGACGATCTCACCCTTTGAAACAATGGGGTTATTTACCCTGGCTTTCCTTTAATTAACCACTTCAGCCCCGGACCAATTGACAGCCAAAGGACCAGGCCCCTTTTTGCGATTCGGCACTGCGTTGCTTTAACTGACAATTGCGCGGTCGTGCGACATGGCTCCAAAACAAAATTGGCGTCCTTTTTTTCCCATAAATAGAGCTTTCTTTTGGTGGTATTTGATCGCCCCTGCGGTTTTTATTTTTTGCGCTATAAACAAAAATAGAGCGTCAATTTTGAAAAAAATTCTATATTTTTTTGCTTTTTGCTATAATAAATATCCCCAAAAAATATATAAAAAAACATTTTTTTTTCCTCAGTTTCGGCCGATACGTATTCTTCTACATATTTTTGGTAAAAAAAATCGCAATTAGCGATTATTGATCGGTTTGCGCAAAAGTTATAGCGTTTACAAAATAGGGGATAGTTTTATAGCATTTTTATTAATATTTTTTTTTTTTTTTACTAGTAATGGCGGCGATTAGCGATTTTTATTGTGACTGCGACATTATGGGGGACACATCGGACATTTTTGACACATTTTTGGGACCATTGTCATTTATACAGCAATCAATGCTATTTAAATGCATTGATTCATGTATAAACGACAGTTGTAGTGAAGGGGTTAACCACTAGGGGGAGGGGAGGGGTTATGGGCTGTGACGTGTGTGTTTTTTTTTTACATTAGGGGCGGAGCTGACGTCTGACGTCATTGATTGGCTTTCCCGATGACCGGGAAAGCCAATCAATGACAGGCAGAGTAGGAAGCGCGGGGAGAGGCTTGTTTACACATACCTCTCCCCGTTCTTTAGCTCCGTAACCCGATCGCGGGACACCAGCGGCGATCGGGTCCGCTGGCCCCGCGGCCAGGGTCACGGAGCTCCCGACCAGGTCGCAAGCGCGCCGCTGGCGGCGCGCGCGCGACCCACAGGCAGGCATTCATAGGATCACGTACAGGCACGTGATTTTGCCTGCCCGTGCCATTTTGCCGCAGTATATCTGCGTTAGGCGGTCGGGTTAAAGGCTCTGCTATGGATCTCAAAACACTAGTTTGACTATTGTCAGTTGGTTTTGTGTTAAGTGGCACCATTGTTCAGTTAACTCTGCTTCAACATAATGTTTGTATATTGACCTCAACCCTCCACTGGAGAGGATAAATGTAATCAACCTTTTCTGTTGGGGGGGGGGGTGCTCTCCTCGAATGGCAACTCCTTGGCTGAGTGTTTCATGAATTATGAAATTTTTTATGTATCCCAGCCATGACAATGTATAAATACATAAAAGTGGGCCATATAGTGAACTTAGTGTAGAGTTATTCACTTTAAGGTCATCACAGAGGACAAGAGATTTAACCTCCAAACCCAGAAAGGCTTCTTCACTGTAAGAGCTGTGACAATTGTGGAGCAGACTTCCTTAGGAGAAGGTTCTGGCCAGGTCAAAAAAATACCTAAATTCTTTCTAAAATGCACAAAATATAACAGAATACTAATACTTATGGGTAAAGTTGATCCAGGGACTATCCGATTGCCTCTTGGATCATGTTTTGTTTTTGTGTTTTTTCAACGGTGGGTATAGGAGTGTGTATATGGAGGTTTTCTAGTTATGCGTGTGTTTTTTCTCTGTGGGTTGAACTGGGTGGATTTGTGTCTTTTTTTCAACCAGACTATGTAACTATGTAAGACATACAAAGACTGCACCAAGATGAAATTGTATAGCTGTTTGAAGTAAGTATTGTACAAAGTTTGTTTACAAAAGCATGATAGTTACAAAGTAATGGTAAGCACAAAACATTAAAAATATACAGTAGGATGTATAAGGCTTCATGGTGTTATGCTGGTAAGGACTCAATGGGCAGCTGATAAGGTATGGAATGCCAAGTAAAGAATTGAAAGAAAGAGGTAACGAAGAGATTGAGAGAGGGGATGGGGGGTGGATAAAGGGCCTTTCTAGGCCAGGGGGGAGGAAAGAAGGTGGGGAAGAAACTTAATCAGAAAGAACTGGTGCATGGAGGTTCAAAGTGGTCAAGTGTGTGGTCAAGTGTGTCCATATTTTTGGTAGGTGGACATTTATCCACGAACTTCGGTGATAGTTTTTTGAAAACGTTGTGTTTGTGTTAATCTAGTTTCACTTCTTTTATGCTTGGGGTTGGAGTTTTCCAAGCCTTTTTGGTGCCTATGAATGAGTGGATCAAATTTTGAAGGTGCATTTATGAACTTTGGTGGGCTTATAGCTCAATAATACCTCAAATGTTTTTTTTTAGAGGTGTTTACCATGTAGTCAGTAGATGAACAGTAGACCCTGGCCCAAGATTTCCATGCTCTGGGGTAGGTCATATTTATATAGTTAGGTTGAAAAAAGACACAAGTCCATCTAGTTCAACCATGGACTTCCAGAGGAAGGCAAAGGAAACCCCAAAAAAGCATGATCCAATTCACTCTAGTGAAGGAAAAAAAAAAATTCCTTCCTGAACCCCCAGGAGGCAATCGGATATTCCCTGGATCAACTACCCCTTGGTGGTCATAATCAATCAAGTACCTTTTCAGTGAAACGTAAAAGATTTTGTAAGAAGGCTTATTATAAAGAATTATTTCGCCTGCTACTTGCCAAGATTATTACAGCCCATCAGACTACACAACCCATCTCAGCCCTTCATACCCCTGAAGACAGCTGGCAAGATATTATTTTGTATATTCTGTATATCCTTACAGCTACCGTCAGGGAGGGGGGCAGGACTTCCCCAACGTTTAAGCTGGGTAGGGGGACTGTGCAGGGCTGAACCCTTTTTCCATTGCTATTTACTCTTGCAATAGAACCCCTGCAGCTATGATATAGGCCATTGAGAATATAGTTGGCTTCTGCCAGTAATCGCTACATGAGAAGATAATTCTGTATGCAGATGACATGCTTCTGCTTCTAGGCAACACGGCTACATCCCTCAAAGAGTAATGACTACCATCTCACCTTTTGGAGACCATTCTGCCCTCATGATTTATTGATCTAAATCTGCTCCAAATTTCACCCTTTATTTCAGAACACTGTGCTCTTAATATTATGCCTTTGCTACTCCAGTTTAAGGCCAAAATAATAATCTGGAATAAACTATGGCTTTACCTGATTGGCAGAACCAACCTTATAATAATCTCCATGCCCCAACTGTTATATTTTTCACATAATTATCCAGTGGCAATACCTTTACAAATTTTTTGCCTAGTCAGTTACATCTTCTGTACTTTACTTTGGAAGGACACCCAGACTCAAACTGGAACAGCTACAATGGCTCAAAGATAGGGGTGGGGTATTCCTCCCTAACTCTTTGCTGTACTATTTGATAGCCCAGATGCAACACCTCATTGAGGCATTTTTAAATATGACAGATAACCCCCCCCTTACCGACCACATTTTACTTTATCGATAGTATGATTCTATACTAACTCCCAGGATATTCTGGGAGGCCTACACTCTCTTACATTTAGTAAACCGAATAGACTATACCCCACATATACTCTTATGCAAAAGGTCTGGATTAAGCTAAAATTCCTACAGGCAGTGACAGGTTTCAAAAGCTTTAGTCCTATTAGGGATAATGAGTTTTACCCTGAGTTAGCCAAGCTCACATACTGTATGCACCAGTTTGGTGGAAGTGGGGCATTACCCATCTTCAAAATACATTTCACAACAGGTCCCCGCTTTCCTTTGCAGGGCTACGCTTTAAACTACCTCTTGGTGATCTTAACTCCTAAAGTGTTCTTACCTCTTTAACCACTTGCTTACTGAGCACTTAAACCCCCCTCCTGCCCAGACCAATTTTCAGCTTTCAGCACTGATGCACTTTGAATGACAATTGCGTGGTCATACAACACTGTACCCAAACGAAGACCGAATTGAAAAAAAAAAAAGTTATATTTTTTATATTTTGTTATAAAAATTTGAAAACAGGTAATTTTTCTCCTTCATTGATGTACGCTGATGAGGCTGCACTGTTGGGCATCGATAGGCTGCACTGGCGGGCACTGATGGGCTGCACTGGCATGCACCAATAAGGCGGCACTGGTGGGCACTGATAAGCGGTACTGGTGAGCACTGATAGGCGGCACTGAGGGGTGGCACTGAAGGGCATTGATATATGGCACTGGCGGGCACTGAGAAGTGGCACTAATAGGTGGCACTGATAGCTGGCAGTGATGGGCACTGATGGGTGGCAATACACCCTGTTCCAAATTATTATGCAAATTCTATTTTAGTGTCATTTCAGTTTAAATCATGGATGGCATTGTGTCTCAGCGCTCTTTTGATCACTGAAAACAATCTCGGCCACTTGTGATAATTAGATTGCCAGGTGAGCCCAAGTAAAAAGGAAAAACTACTAAAGGATGGTGTTCCACATTATTAAGCAGAATACCATTTTCAAGTAAAGGGGAAGAAAAAAGG
This sequence comes from Lithobates sylvaticus, assembly GCA_028564925.1. Lineage (NCBI taxonomy): Eukaryota > Metazoa > Chordata > Amphibia > Anura > Ranidae > Lithobates > Lithobates sylvaticus. The sequence goes on from CM053036.1 coordinate 181,733,889, forward strand.
ATCTTTCTGCTGCCGAAAAGAGTGAGTGAAATAGTTCAATGCCTTGGACGAGGTATGAAAACTTTAGATATTTCAGGAAGACGTATGCGTGATCATTGCACTATTAAGAGATTTGTGGCTGTTTCAGAGCACAGACGGGTTTCGTGCAGATAAAGGCAAACAAATTTAAGCAGAAACTGTTCAAAAGCTCACAAGTTCAATGGATGCAAGACTTGTGAAGCTGCTATCAAATAAGGGGTCCTATGTTAAATGTAACATGACCTGTTAAAATGTTTAAAAAGTTAAAATGTTGTTCAAAGTTTGATTGAAATAGTTTTTGATTTCAGTAAATATGCTGCAAACACAACAAATAACAATTTCCAGTTCTTTACAACCTAAAGTGTTTTGAAACTTACTGTGCATAATAATTTGGAACAGCGCATTGTGAGTTTTTTATTTAAAAATAAAAAAAACTGTTATCATTAGGAGGTTTGTTCAATAAAGTTTGAATTGTACTCTTAATAAATGATAACATGAGAATTATGCTGACTGTTTGCATCAATTATTTAGGTAAATGAGAAAAATATCATTGGCATAATAATTTGGAAGAGGGTATAATGGGCACTGATCGGCACTGGTAGGTTACACTGATAGGCAGCACTGCTAGGTGGCACTGATGAGGCACTGATTGGCACCACTGGTTGGCATTGATAGGTGGCACTCATGGGCATTGATAGGTGGCACTGGCAGGTGGCACTAGCAGGCGGTAATTGTGGGCACAGATGAGGCAGATGTACATAAGTCGGTGATCAGCTTTTTTTTCTCAAAAAACGATTACCGAGCTTTTGTTTACTGTCACTGAGTCTCAGTGACTTGGTGATCACAGCACGTGCAAAGGGGAGGACATCATACGACGGCCTCCCGGAAATTCAGGTCCGCGCTGTGGCTGCCATTTGGCTATAGCGCAGAAGCCAAGTGGTTAATGTAAGGTCTACCAAATACAGAGGAAAGTGCCCATTTGTAAACAACCACAAAAGCATGTGGAAGTGTAATCACCTAAGGACGAGCAGCAGAACAACAGTAAAGTAGAACAGGGCTGGGTGGGGGGTATGGCAGCAAAGTTGGCTACAGAACTACAGGCTTCCTGGGCATTAACAATGTGTCCTGTAGCTTCAGTCAGCAACCGCAGACACACAAACTGACCAAGCCAGCATAGATTTGCTTCTGTGCTTGGTGTGATTAGATTGCAATAGGGAAGAAGAGAAACTGTTAGGACCGCCATATATTTGCTAATAAATGAGTGTGTAGTGAAAGAAAAAGCATAATTTACAAGATAGGGTATTACTAGCTATTACTAGTATTAATTCTTATCATGCTGACCCTTCTGTGCCTCCCCTTGAATAAATGTTACACTTGAGATTCATCTATTTTTTCCATAATTCTATTTTCATGGTAGGTGGCCCAGTACATTAAGTTTGAAATGCCTGTGCTGTGCAGCTTTGTTGAAAAACTGAAGGAAGAGGAGGATAGAGAAATAAACAAACTGACTAAAAGGTAAGATATACGCTATGTGTTCATGAATATGATTATGATTATTGAGTTATTTGGTGTAGTTACATTCCTTTTCATATATAGCATGAAAAAGGAAATGTTCTATAGACAGCTTTTTAAGAGCCCCTGTGAGTCCAGCCTGCAATAGGCTGCACTTCAGCTGTTTTGCTGAGTACAGTGCCAAACAACTTAAAGTGTTACTAAACCCCGGACCCTGCAATCACTATATCTGGTCTCCCACAATACACAAAACATGGAAATGCAATTATTTTAGTAAATATAAACTGCTAAATACCTTTTCTCATCAGCAGTTATAGCAGTCTTGTGACTTCTATCAGTGTCCAGCCAAGCACTGGTTAAAGCTTGTAGGTTTAGTTTTCTGATTGTCCTATGAGACTGCAAGACTCCCGAGCCTCTGTCTGGACAGTGCTGATTGGCTCTGTGCTGATCACATGCACTCTCCCAAGAAAAGAAAAACTCTCTAGCAATACACACCAAACTAAGCATGTGCAGCCTAAAACTTCCTTAGACTCTGTGTCAGGGCTGGTGCAAGGATATTTGACACCCTAGGTGAAACCTAATTTTGACTGATTGTGCAGTCCAGTCTCCTGTCATTACTGACACTTTCAGATCTATGACAGCCATCACTACACAGATGTGACAGGTATACTTAGCCTCGATTCACACTATAAATTGCATGTAATTCACATGAGATTCTGTGTGGTGTGATTTGAGCCCATTCATTTTTTTTGCTATAATAAATATCCCATTTTTTTAAAAAAAAAACTATTTTTTTCCTCAGTTTAGGCCGATACGTATTCTTCTACATATTTTTGTAAAAAAAAAAAAAAAATCGCAATAAGTGTATATTGATCGGTTTGCGCAAAAGTTATAGCGTCTACAAAATAGGGGATAGATTTATTGAATTTTTTTTTTTTTTTTTTTTTACTAGTAATGGCGGGGATCTGCGATTTTTTTTTTTCGTGACTGCGACATTGCGGCGGACACTTCGGACACTTTTGACACATTTTTGGAACCATTCACATTTACACAGCGATCGTTGCTATAAAATTGCAATGATTACTGTGTAAATGTGACTGTCAGGGAAGGGGTTAACACTAGAGGGCGCTGGAGGGGTTAATGTGTGTCCCTAATAGGAGTGATTCTAACTGTAGGGGGAGGGGACTTAAGGGGAGGAGACCGATCATGTGATCCTCCGTACTGGGATCACATGATCGGTCTCCTCCCCGCTGACAGGACGTGGAGCTGTGTGTTTACACACACAGCTCCACGGTCCCGCCCGGTCCCGTTGTTTAGAGCTCAAATTGTGCCACATTGCACAAAAGTTGTGCAGCACATATTTTGGAACTGCACTGCAACCGGATTGAATGGTCCATTTGTACCATGTGATCAGGTGCAGGCAAATGCACTGCATTTGTGACCTGTATGTGGGGTCTCTCTAACAATGCACTGACACCCACTGCAGATTGCAAGAGCAATGCAATTTGAATGCGGTGTGAGAAATGCACATGGATGGTGGTTTTCCTGCACCGCGTTCTAGTGTGAACTGGGGCTAAGAGTCTGGTGTGTAAGGGGCCAGCTCTGTATATGCCAGCAATCACCAGGCAGGATGGACAGGACAGATCCCTGGATCCCTCATCTTTGTGTACTATAGGCCTGGCCAGTGATCAGGGATGGTAGATCAGATCAGAGATGGCTGAACAGTGATTTGTACAATTATGGAGGATTTCTCCCTCCAAAATACAAAAAATGTAGCAGCAATAAAGAATTACTGCTGCTAATAAAATAAGTTACCTTGTGAGTTGTAGCATGAATGGACCACAATATAAAAATATAATACATTTATTAAAATCCATCTAAAAACAATGTGTCACAATGACTAACAAGAATAAATATTAAATATCAAATATTCTACACTGAATGTTAAGGTATTTTGTCAACAAATTAATGTTGGAGAATGATGGACTTTTTAGGCGTAAAATAAATGTAAAAAGTTTTTTATTAAAAACATATAAATGAAAGAAATATATTGTAAATCTAAAACAGATTGTTTGAAAAAACAATCTGGCAAACTATAGAAGTATTTAACAAGCTGATGTATAAGTGCGCTCAGATAGTAACAATGTGGTTCCAATGAGGTCACTATATTTAAATGCAAACATTCAAATTTTCTTGGAGAATTGTGACATTAAAATAAACAAAAACACGAAACCATAGATGAGCAGTACAGTCATACAGAAAAACAGCTTGTTTGCAGTTGCTCTACATGTTACGCGTCCTAAGACGCTTCCTCAGGAGCTTTCTATATTAGGAATAAAAAAGAGAAAACAAATGTACAGTAAGAAAAATATAGATAATATGACATAATCATATGTGACATTGGATCGAAGGCAACCAGGGGCGTAGGGGCATCAGCCGCCATCAAAGAAAAAGAGACAAAGGGGGAAAGAAGAGCAAAGCAAAAAGGGGAGGGGAGAAATACATATTCTACACTGCCACTGAAGACAATGTTGTTTTAACACGCAATGAGCCACTAAAAAACACACTTATTGTATGTAGGCTGGGGGAGTCACATCTGTATAAACTACTCACCTAACCCTACAATCATTGAGATGTCCAATTTTATTTATACTTTCTGGAAGGGATTTTAAGTGGATGCAGTTGATCCATGATCTGTCTGTGTTTGGCAGCAAAACGGACAATGCAAAGTTGCAAGCAGTGTAAAGCACACATAAATCCTTCAATACATAAATCCTCCAATATTAGAACAGGAGTCCGCCTAGTGGTAGCACTGGCCCTGCTCTGTGTTATCAGGAAATTATAAGGGGACAGTGGAAGGAGGGGACGATCAGAGAAGCCAGGATCAAACAGCCTTTTTACACAATGCGAAGGATTAACCACTTAGGTTCCACAGTGAGTATAACAAGCATGCTTTACTGCATGTATACACAGATTTTACTGTTGTGCGTTTAGTAACACTTTAAAACAAATAATTTTTAGTCTGAAGCTTTGTGCTGCACTTAGCAAAACAGTCAAAGACATACACAGAGAGTCAGAGTCATAAAGGTCAATAAACCCTCTGAGCAGGGGGGGTGACCATGGGCAGAGCTAGGAGAGCCTCCTATGAAGAACAGTAAACAATCTCCAAAGCAGACCTTGCACTAAATACAATGTCTGTATATGTGGTTGGACCTTGTTAACAGCATGGCCAAACCACAATACAGAGATAATAAAAAAAACACTTTGAAAGAAATTAATTAAATAACTCACCTCATGAGTTCCTGATGTCAACATCATGGGCCACAGAGGGATCTTGGGAAAATCCCAATTCTCACAAAAGGACATCACAATTTTGGACAGAAGTATGGAAGTAAGGTACTGGAAGTGTTTTTTTTATGATTTTATGTGTTTTTCTTTTAATTTCCATGATGCAGCATTTTTAAATCAGGTGGTAGTGGGGGAGGGTCGCCACATGCATAAACTGTCCTTGCATTTTAGTTAGGGATGCACCGATGCCATTTTTTTGACACCGAGTACGAATACCGATACTTAACATCATGTACTCGCCGATACCAATTACCGAGACCTGATTTTGGTCATGTGACCATTTTTTTTTTAAATTATGAAAAATTACACATTTTCGCTATAATATGAGGCATTAGGAGGGGGTTAGAAAGGTGCTGTACAGGGAATTACGAGGGTGTTAGGGAGGCGCAGTACAGGGCGTTAGGAGGGTGTTGGATGGCACAGTACAGAACGTTAGAAGGGCGCAGTACAGGGCATTAGGAGGGCGCAGTACAAGGCATTAGGTACAGACCAGTCTGTACACTGACACCGTACCTTTACATTATTTACAGACTGGTGTGTGTATAACATGTATAACATATACAGTACAGTGTTGGGGTACAGACTGGTCTGTATATACTGTATGACACTGTCCTGTACATACTACACTTACCCGTTTGCAGGACTTGCTCTCCTCATTACTCGGTTCTGCTTCCAGGGAGGATTCCACAGCTGCCTCACATATAAACACACGTGCTGATGCTGTCCAGCCCCTTGCCCTTGGCGACCCACCCACTCTCTGTTATTGGATAGCGGCCAGCCATCCAGCTAGCTCTCTCTCTCTGTGCAGGAACGGGATTGGAGGAATCATGACATCACCCATCCTCTTCTTGTTTACAGAGGCAGGAGAGGATTGCAGCAGTGCTGCATAATGAAAAAAAGACAGCCAGTAGCAGGAGTGTTGGTGTGGCCAGCTGTCAGCCTGTTCCCACTGTGCTGTGGATTTTCCCACCCCCCCCCCTCGTCCTGGTGCCGTAAGGCGTGTACTGCTCCGAACCCCACTGCCGGAGGGGAGGAGGAGCCCCAGCCCCCAACTGACGTCACTTCCGGTATTGGTTTTCGGTATCGGAGCATTTTTCCAATTACCGATACCGTACCGATACTCGTGAAAATGCCTAGTATCGGCACCGATACCGATACCAGTATCGGTGCATCCATAATTTTAGTGTAGGTCCACTATAAACTGTTACAGGAAATATCCCACATGTTAAATTTTCTGCGTGTATTATTTTGCAATGTTTACACTATATGCAGTGCTTGGGAAAAATCAAGCCTTGCATGGTTTACTGTATAGTATATATTAGACCAGGGGTCAGCAACCTGGTGACTGGTAGGTCGCGGTCTGGCCTTGCTGACCCGCCATACCAGAGCAACAGAGTGCAATGCAAAGGGACTACTTTTAAAGTTGGAGCTGTAGTAGGGAGCAAGAACTGCATAAGCCAATGTCTCCCCTAAAGTGCTGGCTCCTGTTTCATGCAGAGTGATACCAACTGCACTCCAACTCTTTTTCCGGGTAGCAGTCTCCATCGGCAGGAAAGAAGGAGATCTTCAGGTCAGTGTGAAGCAATGTACTGGGCATAATAGTATAGGGCTGCTTTCACACAAATGCACTCCTTTTTACCCTCACTGTGGGTGCAATGTACCTGAAGCTTTTCTGCCAGACTACTATTATATCCTGTAGGTTTGGTGCACTTTCTGAAAGCACACAAAATTCAAATGAATCTTTACTGTTCTGAGCCCTGATGTGCTGTGGTTTACCTGCACCGCGGGTGCAGCGCAGTGCATCTGCGACTTTCCTGGGTTAGCTGCGCTTTGCCATAAACTTCTATTACAAGGTGTGTCTAAAAGGTTTGGTGAAAGGTATCAGAAAACAAACAAGACAGAAGATACAAACAAATTACCTTTATTGGCCTTCAAAATAATCACCATCCTTCACAAACAAATATTTGGCAACGTTCATAAAGCTTCTGGAAACTGGCAGCAAAGGCCTCTTTAGCAATCATTCGCAGAACCGCTGTCACACATGGGATCTCAGGCCACACAACCCCCCTCAACCCTGAAATTACCCTAACAAATTAACACAAAAAAAACAACAGAATGGCTTGAATAATGGCTTTATTGGTATAAATTAAATTAACCATTTTTTCAACCAATTTAATCACACGTAGAATAATGAATAAAACTCTTAATAAAAAAAACCTGCTCAGTCATAAGACTCAAGCAAATATCATAACTTTTAAACTGTAAGTCCCCACTAGCCAATCCTGTTTATGGAGAAGGACTGCCTCATACTCATTCACATTGGGGGGAGTGCTGGGATCTTGGGGCCCCCTTGTGAAAGGGGGCTTACAGATTCCGATACGATAAACGATCTTTTAAAAAAAAATATGTTTGTATTGATACATGTCCCCCAGAGCAGTACTTGGACCCCCATATTTATGGCCAATTACTTGCATATAAGCCCTCAAAATGGTAACTTTGATTTTTCAAGTTTGGGTCCCATAGACTTTAAAGCAGAACTCCAGGATTTTCAAAAAATCCCCCATTAGTACACCCCCCCCCCCCCCCCCCCCCCCCACACAAAACACAGTTTTACACAGTTATTACATTTGTGAAATTTCTTACAGTTTAAGAGATATGTCTGATTTCATTTTCAGGAAGTCAGCTCTGTGATTCAAAAAATGCATTATCTTTTCTGGCAGGGAGGATCTCTTAAAACAGTGACTGCATCATATCCTCTTCTCTCTCTCTAACTGTAACCAGCCTACATTTCCCATGAATCCTTGGGATGGGAGTGAATGTGGGAGGTACACTAGGCTTGTACATATAAATGTGAACTTGCCCACTTCAACATAAATCACACCCCTCATTCTTCAGCCAGCAAGCCATACATAACACACGGTATGATAGGTTACAGCCTTATAAATACAAAGCATTTTATAATACAAATGCAAACCAGTGCAGCGTGTCTGTCCACCAGAGCCAAATGTCAGGGACCACCAGAGCCGAATGTCAGGGACCACCAGTGCCGAATGTCAGGGACCACCAGTGCCGAATGTCAGGGACCAGTAAAGCCGATTGTCAGGAACCACCAGTGCCTCATGTCAGTCCTACCAGTGCCTCATGTCAGTCCTACCAGTGCCTCATGTCAGTCCCACCAGCGCCACATGTCAGTCCCACCAGTGCAGATTCTCAGTCCCACCAGTGCAGATTCTCAGTCCCACCAGTGCAGCATGTCAGTCCCACCAGTGCAGCATGTCAGTCCCACCAGTGCAGCATGTCAGTCCCACCAATTCTGCATTTCAGTCCCACCAATTCTGCATTTCAGTCCCACCAATGCTGCATTTCAGTCCCACCAATGCTGCATTTCAGTCCCACCAATGCTGCATTTCAGTCCCACCAATGCTGCATTTTAGTCCCACCAATGCCGCATTTCAGTCCCACCAATGCCGCATTTCAGTCCCACCAATGCCGCATTTCAGTCCCACCAGTGCCGCATTTCAGTCCCACCAGTGCAGCTTGTCAGTCCCACCAGTGCAGCTTGTCAGTCCCACCAGTGCAGCTTGTCAGTCCCACCAGTGCCACATGTCAGTCCCACCAGTGCCTCATGTCAGTCCTACCAGTGCCTCATGTCAGTCCCACCAGTACCGCATGTCAGTTCCACCAGTACCGCATGTCAGTCCCATCAGTGCCTCATGTCAGTTCCACCAGTGCCTCATGTCCAGTGGCGGCCCCCTGACACCTCCACCTCCCTCCCTATTCCATGTCCTTTACATTTTGTTTTACTATGATCCAACACAGGTAGGTTTATTTACTAAAAGCAAATATACTGTGCACTGCAAGTACACCTGCAAGTGCACTTCAAGTGCACTGCAAGGGGAAGCTCTGAAATTAGGGAAAGCTCTGCTGATTTCTATTATCCAATCATGTGCAAGCCAAAATGCTGTTTTTTTTTTTGTTTTTTTTTCTTGCGTGTTCCCCTGAGATCTAGGAGCAACTGAACTTGCTGTGCACAGACTATTGGACTTTAGTAAATCAACCCCATTGCATCTTCTTTTTTTCACATCTGGTTTATATCAATATATTTTTGTCTTTGTTTGTGCATTCTATATTACACAGATAATGTTACGATTAAGGATTTTTAAATGTGAGTCATTAAGAGCATATGCATAGATTGGTAGCAGCTGGACATACAATTTGACTGATGAAGTATTTAAATGGTAGAGCCTCTATGCATAATGTGTTATGATTAAGCGCCTGTTGGCATGAAACGTGTCAACACTTGCTCTTCACCCTGTGCTTTCTTGTTTGAACTTTTTTGATTTTGGAAATAAAATGTATGAATCTTATCGCTGTCGGTGTGCAGTCATCCAATGTTTATATTTGATGCTTCATGGTACGAGCCAGAACAGCACCTGATTCATCTGGGGATGAATAATTTAATCAGTCTGACCTACAGTGCCTTGAAAAAGTATTCATACCCCTTGAAATTTTCCACATTTTGTCATGTTACAACCAAAAACATAAATGTATTTTATTGGGATTCTATGTGATAGACCAACACAAAGGCCAGATTTGTGGAGTGCACAACCAATAGTTATCCTGTGGACAGATTCTCCCACCTGAGCTGTGGATCTCTGTAGCACCTCCAGAGTTACCATGGGCCCCTTGGCTGCTTCTCTGAATAATGCTCTCCTTGCATTTTGCAATTGGTTCCACTAGATTTTAGTTAGTGGTATCAGAGTAAAGGGGGCTAAATACAAATGCACGCCTAGCATTTGAGATATTTATTTGTAAAACAAAATTGAAAACCATTTACCATTTTCCTTCCACTTCCTAATTATGTGCCACGTTGTGTTGGTCTATCACATAAAATCCCAATAAAATACATTTATGTTTTTGGTTGTAACGTGACAGAATGTGGAAAATGTCAAGGGGTATGAACACTTTTTCAAGGCACTGTATGTTTGGACTATTGGTTTATGACAGAGTAAGGCCTCATTCACACATGCATGCATTTTAACCGCTTGCCGACAAGAGCATGCCGATGTATATCGGCAGAATGGCGCTGGTAGGCAAAAGGGCATACATTATTATTATTATTATTATACAGGATTTATATAGCGCCGACAGTTTGCGCAGCGCTTTACAACATGAGGGTAGACAGTACAATTACAATACAAATCAATACAGGAGGGATCAGAGGGCCCTGCTTGTTGGAGCTTACAATCTAGAAGGGAGGGTCAATTGGAACAAAAGGTAATACTGTGGGGGGGATGAGCTGATGGAGAAAATGAAAATACGGTTGTTGTTAGGTGTGGGTAGGATATGCTTCTCTGAAGAGAAGGGTTTTCAGGGATCGTCTAAAAGCTAATAAAGTAGGAGATAGGCGGACAGATTGGGGTAAGGCATTCCATAGGATTGGAGAGGCTCTGGAAAAGTCCTGGAGGCGAGCATGGGAGGAAGTGAGGAGGGAGCTAGAGAGCAAGAGGTCTTGAGAGGAACGAAGAGAACGAGTAGGTTGGTATTTAGAGACTAGGCTAGTGATGTAGCTGGGGGCGAAATTGTGGATGGCTTTGTACGTAGTTGTTAGTATTTTGAATTTAATTCTTTGGCCGAGTGGAAGCCAGTGGAGGGATTGACAGAGAGGAGTGGCAGACACAGAGTGATTGGTAAGGTGGATGAGTCTGGCAGAAGCATTCATGATGGATTGCAGAGGTGATAGACTATGTAGAGGTAAGCCAATGAGAAGGGAGTTGCAGTAGTCGAGGCGAGAGATGACGAGCGAGTGAATTAAGAGCTTTGTTGTGTCATTGGTTAGAAAGGGCGTATTTTGGCGATGTTGTGGAGATGGAGGTGGCAGGATTTGGACAGTGATTGGATGTGTTGCTTGAAGGAGAGTTCAGAGTCCAGGACTACACCTAGAACCTTGGCATGTGGGGATGGGCTGATAGTTGTGCCATCGATTTTGACAGAGAGATCAGGGGAAGGGGAAGGAGCATATGGGGGTGGAAAAATTATAAGTTCGGTTTTGGGTAGATTGAGTTTGAGGAAGTGGTGTGACATCCAGACGGATATATGTGATAGTAGATTAGTGATACGTGAGGAGACAGAGGGAGTGAGCTGAGGGGTAGAGAAATAGATTTGAGTGTCGTCAGCGTAGAGGTGGTATTGGAAGCCATGGGAGGCTATCAGTTGACCCAGGGAGGAGGCGTAGATTGAAAATAGAAGAGGTCCAAGAACAGAACCTTGGGGGACTCCAACAGAGAAAGGAAGAGGAGAGGAGGAAGTAGAGTTGTAAGAAACGCTAAAGGTGCGGTTGGATAAGTAGGAAGAGAACCAGCGAAGAGTACAGTCATGGAGACCAAAGGTGTGGAGTTTTTTGAGGAGGAGGGGGTGGTCAACCGTATCAAAGGCAGCAGAGGGGTCCAGGAGTAGGAGTACAGAATACTGTCGATTGGTTTTGGCCGCTAGTAGATCATTTGTTAGTTTTAGGAGAGCAGTTTCTGTGGAGTGTTGAGGACGAAATCCAGACTGAAGGGGATCAAGAAGACTATTATCAGCGAGGTGGATGCTCAGTCGGTTGTAGACCAGACGTTCAAGGAGTTTGGATAAGAAGGGGAGCAAGGAGATGGGGCGTTGTTAAGATTGGATGGGTCCAGTGAGGGCTTTTTAAGTATGGGTCTGACAAGTGCGTGTTTTAGAGAGTTGGGGAAGATGCCAGAAGAGAGGGAAAGATTGAAGATGTGGGTTAGAGAGTGTAGCATAGAGCCAGAGGGTGAACGTAGCATTTGTGAGGGAACAGAAACCAGAGGGCAGGTGGTAAGGTCGACATTATCAAGTAGTTTAGCAACTTCATCTATAGTGGTGGGGTTGAAAGAGGGAAGTAATGATTGTGCCTGTGGGCATGAAGTGTAAAGTGTCGGGGGTATCAGAACAGTAGAGATCTCTGCGCGAATTGTGTCAATCTTCTGTTTGAAGTGATTGGCGATCTCCTGGGCAGTGAGTGAGTTGGTGGGAGGAGGCGGTGGAGGACGAAGTAGAGAGTTGAAGGTAGAAAAGAGTTGACGGGGACGGGATGATAATTTGCTAATGAGAGTGCTAAAATAGGTCTGCTTGGCAGAGAGGAGGCTGGAATTGTATTTTTGGAGGGCAGATTTATATTGGTTGAAATCTCTGTGAGACTTGGTCTTACGCCACAGGCGCTCATGAGCACGACTACGTTTTTTCAGACTTCTAGTAACATCTGTTTGCCAAAGTTGAAGGGGTCGGGGCTTGATTCTGTGTGTAGTGAGGGGGGCCAGTGAGTCCAGTGAGGCAAGAAGTGAAGTGTTGTAGACAGAAGTGGCTAGGTTGGTGCAGGATAGGGGTGAGATTTTGTCGTAGAGGTTGTCGATAGCAGCGTATAGAAGAGAAGGGTTGAGATGACGTAGGTTTCTGCGGGTAACTTTAAGGCAGTTGGAGGGAGAGGAGGTGAAAGAGAGGGAGAGAGTGAAACTAATAAGGTGGTGATCAGAGAGAGGGAATGGATAGTTAGAGATGTTGCATGGAGTGCAAAGGTGAGAGAAAACGAGGTCAAGGGTATTGCCTTCAGAGTGAGTAGGAGCATGTATCCACTGCTTCAGGTCAAAGGAGGAGGTTAGGCTGAGAAGTTTGGAAGTGGCAGGAGTGTTAGTATTAATAGGGATGTTGAAGTCCCCGAGAATGATTGTGGGGATTTCAGAGGAAAGAAAGTAGGGTAGCCAGGCAGAGAAGTCATCAAGAAAGGTTAAAATTGGTCCAGGGGGCCTGTAGATCACAGCTATCCTTAGAGAAATTGGAGTGAAAAGACGAATGCAGTGTGCTTCGAAAGAGGAGAGTGACAGAGAGGGAGGTGGCTGAAGTACCTGAAAGGTGCTATGTGGGGCTAAAAGGATACCGACACCTCCACCATTACTTCCATTGGGACCACCATGGGATAGGGCAGCAAAAGACGCAGTGTCAGATTCGTGGAGCCAGGTTTCGGTAATGGCAAGTAGGTTAAATGAGTTGGTGTTACAGAGGTCATGGAGAGAGGTGAGTTTGTTGCAGACAGAGCGGGAGTTCCAAAGGGCACAATAGAAAGGGAGTCTGGTCTTGGGAAGAATAGAAATGGGAACTAAATTGTGTTGATTGCGGCTGCTGCCAGAGGGTGCAGGATGATGGGTGCATGGGGTACAGTTAAATGATGGAGGCCCAGGGTTTGGGGATATATCTCCAGAGGTTAGGAGAAGCAGGGGGGTGAGGGAGGTAATGTGGGAGTGGGATTTATATGAAGGGACATGCCCCAGGGTCTTGGAGATTTTTAGTGTGTGTGGATTTAGAATTAGCAGGAGTTGGTGGGTCCAGTAATAAGGAGAGGACAGAAGTGAGGGTGATATATATATTCTGTGGGGGGGAGGAGAGGGGTGAAGGAGAGATAGTTTGAAGATAGAGGACAGAGCTGTCAAAAGGAGTGGTAGAGAGTGCATGTTACAAGGAGAAAAGCTCAAGGGGTAAACAAGGTCACCTGATGTCTGTGTGGTGTTTTTCAAAGTATATTCTTGTGTCCTCTCGCTTTGTGCATTCGCTGAAGTGCAGAGTCAGAAGTGCTCCCACTTAAATAAATAGCCCCACTTTGAGAAAGAGCCCCAGTTGCAAATGTGCCCCCTTTAAGAAGCAGTATCGCAGGCGCCCACCAGCCGCGGTCTACATGACCGTGGGTCCCAGGGACTTGATGTCCGCCGGGTGCCCACGATCGTGTCATGGAGAGGAAGAACGGGGAGATGCTTTTGTAAACAAAGCATTTCCCTGTTCTGCCTAGTGACAGGCAGAGATCACAGCTCTCTGTCATCGAGAGCGGTGATCACTGTCCTGTGTGTTAAAGCCCAGCCCCCTAACAGTTAGAATCACTCCTTAGGACACACTTAAATAGGAGTTTCCATTTAAAAAAAATATTTAATGTCAACAGCTACAAATACTGCAGCTGCTGACTTTTAATAATCGGACACTTACCTGTTCCAGGGTCCAGTGATGCGGGGGGTCGAAGCCCCGCTCCCCTGGGCACCCGGCTGTGGCTTCACAGCCGGGCACCCACTGCGTATGTGCGAGTGGAGCTGCACGCCGTGATTGGCCGCGCAGTCATCTGGGACCTGTCACGTGTCCCAGATGACTGTCGGGAGGGAGGGAGGGGGCAGAGCTGAGCCCTTCCTGCGCTAAGGGGAAGTGATGTCACCGGCCCAGGCACTGAAGGAGGCAGACTACGAGGGACCCCCTAGCAATAGGCATTTAAAGTATAGTAAAAAAAAAAATTCCAAATGTTTTATTTTTTATTTTTTTAGGAATTTTAATCATCTTTTTTTTTGGGGGGGGGACACCACTTTCACCCCTTCACTGCCCCCTAGTGGTTAACCCCTTCACTGCCAGTGTCAAGGGGGTAAAATCCTCCAGGGCTTAAGTGGTTAACACGAGACATCAGAACACAATTTTCTTCTTTTACTTACAGGCCTACCCGAATACAGTTGGGGTGATTTACTAAAGGAGTTGTGAATCTTCACACAATAAATTATGTGAATAATTACCTAATATATCCAATTATGTGCAGATTAATTAGTTTTTTATGTGATTGAATAATTAAACTGAATATTCGCACAATTTATTGTGTGAGGATTCTGAATGCCTTTAGTAAATCAGCCTCCTTGTGTTACTCTGCAGACACATATAGCCTGGTTTATACTATAGGCTCAACACCCAGCTGCCGCACATATAAACCAATGGGCTCTCAGGGTATGTGGTGGGAGCATGGTAACTAGGCACTCCTAGCACACTGACCAAGCAGTCAGCTGATTGCTCTTGGTCTCTGTGTTAGGGAGTAGGGATGAGCCCACTGTTCGAGTCGAACACCGTTAAAGGTCTCGGCATTATAGATAAAACTGATTGAAAAAAAGGGGGGCATAAAACACCACAAAAAAATTTAGGGAAAAAATTGATATCTGGAAGCGACTGCCACTATCGGTGGCAGGTAGATGTAGCCTGATAAAAAAAAAGCAGCAGCTTCTTTGTCGGCAGATGCAGCTTCACCTTGCAATGAAACGCTCTTCAACTGATAGCGTTTCTGGAAGCGGTGAAACCATCCCTTGCTGGCAGAAAAACCTCCTGATGTACTAGAAGGCTGATTAGGATTGTCGCTGTCTGACTGTTCAGCTGCAGCAGAGCCTCCTTTAGAGCCTCCTTGATTGGCAAAAGTGTCATACAGCTTCTTTGCCTGGGTCCTGATGGTGTTACCATCCAATGTGATGCTTTTTTTTCTGCAATCTTGGATCCAAATGGCCAACGCAGTTTCCATCCTAACAATGTATTTATTGCGGGAAGAAACAACTCTTTTTGCAGCTTGGTTGATGGACAGTGCAGCAGTTGCCCTGATATTCTTCTCATCCTTCTTGATGTAGCGAATCGTTGACTCATTCATACCATAATGGCAAGCTACAGCAGCATAACTCTGTCCTTCCTTTAGCATGTCAAGAAGTTTCACCTTCTCCATTATAGATAAAACTGATTGAAAAAAAGGGGGTCACCCATTTACGTCACCAGGTGGCCCCGCCATCAGTTATATAAGAACTGTCACAGCGAAGATGCATCACTCGACGGGAGCCTCCCAGGGTGGCGGATTGTTTTCTGTTTTTTTTTTCATTTTGGCGCAGGGTTCCCCTTAAAATCTTCAGGTCTGGTATGGATTTTTTTTTGGGGGGGGCTACACAATTTTTTTTTTATTTGGCACAGGGTTCCCCTTAATTTCCATTCCAGACCTGAAGGGCCTGGTGTGGATTTTAGGGGGACCCACACGCAATTTTCTTTAATTTTGGTTCGAGTTTCCCCTTAACATTAATACCAGACCCAAAGGGCCTGGTAATGGACTGGGGGGGGGGGGGGGTAACCCATGCTCTTTTTTTCAATGAGTTTTATCAAAATTGCCAAGACCTGACAATTCATTACAGCCGCAATCAGTTTTTAAATGACAATTTTTACTATAGAAATTTAATTTTGTTGTGGTACTGTTCTGAACACTGGAAAAACCTGCCTCTTTACAGGCATACTATAGATACCCCCCAGGCACGATATTTAAAAGAATTTTTAATTTTTATTGTTTCACTTTAAGCATTAAAAAAAAATGACTGCTCCCAAAAAGATGGCCTTTTAAAAAAAAAAAAAATTTTTGCATTGATACATGTCCCTTGGGGCAGGACCCAGGTCCCCAAACACTTTTTATGAGAATAACTTGGAAATAAGCCTTTAAAATTAGCACTTTTGATTATTCATGTTCGTGTCCCATAGACTTTAAAGGTGTTCATGTGTTCTGCCAAATTTTTTGCATGTTCTACTGCAAACTGAACTGGAGGGTGTTCAGCTCATCCCTATTAGGGAGCTGGCAGGAGGGGTTCCTGGTCATGTGACTACTTTGAGAGCCAATCACAGCAATCACAAGATTTGAATTTCACCTACTGGCATTAAGACCCACTTAAAGAGCCGCTAGGAAGCAGTGGAAAGGGGTTAAATTTAAACCCAAGAACAAAAATGTAATACGTTTCTGCTTGCTTAGATGTGGTGGCTGCATTGGTTTTAATTTTTCATGAAAATTTTTTGCAAGTGCAGAAAATGCCTGGTAATTTTGCTAGGAATACAGCATCCTTGTCACTTCCTGTAAGCTGAACTATAATCACAAACTATAAGATCTTATTCTTCTGTAAACTAATCATCCATTTCATTTGGCTCTGAAATTAATTTAAATTGATCAGGGGGGTGTTTTTCTTTCCTGTTATTCTTTCCGAGGTGATTTCTGAGTTGGTGGCTGATAGAGAATGGTAGAGAATCGTTTCTTCTTCTATAATATGAAGAAGTTTGCTTGAGGCTTAGGGCATCACTTCTTTTATTCACCTTAACCACTTCAGCCCCAGAAGGATTTACCCCCTTCCTGACCAGAGCGTTTTTTTTCGATTCGGCACTGCGTCGTTTTAACTGACAATTGCACGGTCATGCGACGTGGCTCCCAAACAAAATTGACGTTATTTTTTTCCCACAAATAGAGCTTTCTTTTGGTGGTATTTGATTACCTCTGCGGTTTTTATTTTTTGCGCTATAAACAAAGAAAGAGCATAAATTTGGAAAAAAACTCATTATTTTTTCATTTTTAATAAATATCCCCCAAAAATATATTAAAAAAACTATTTTTTTCTCAGTTTAAGCCGATACATATTCTTCTACATATTTTTGGTAAAAAAAAAAAAAAAAAATCGCAATAAGCGTTTATTGATTGGTTTACGCAAAAGTGATTGATTGGTTTTACAAAATAGGGGATAGTTTTATGTCATTTTTATTAATACTTTTTTTTTTTACTAGTAATGGTGGCGATCAGCGATTATCGTGACTGCGACATTATGACGGACACATCGGACAATTTTGACACATTTTTGGACCATTGGCATTAATACAGCGATCAATACTATAAATTGCATTGATTACTGTAAAAATGTCACTGGCAGTGGAAGGGGGTTAACCACTAGGGGCGGGGAGGGGTTAAGTTTATCCTAGGGTCTTGTTTCTAACTGTCTGGGGGCGTGGCTGTATGTGACACCACACTGATCGCTGCTCCCGATGACAGGGAGCAGACGATCAGTGTGCTGTCATTAGGCAGAACGGAGAGATGCTGTTTACCATGGCATCTCCCCGTTCTTCAGCACCGTGACACGAGCAGGCGCGCACGTGGGCGCGGCGGGAAATTCAAAGTAAAGTACGGGTACGTTACTTTGCCCAGCCGTGCAATTCTGCCGACGTAAAAGTACAGGAGTCGGTTAATAAGCACTCTTTACTTTTATCTCTCTGTCCTGCTGCAGTACTTCTCTGCACCATGTGGATATGGTTTTAGCTGTTTGCGTTTATCAGCTTCTTTAAGCATGTTCAGACTACTGATTTTATTTACGCATAAGGAACTATCTGTCTTGTGTGCCAACATTTTAGGTGGCTTAAAGGATAAGTTCACGTTTTTCAGCTCCCCTATGTACCAATATACCATTAATGTACCTCAGTTTCAGAATAAAAAAAGCTTTCTATGATTTTGAGAACAAGACCTTACCTTAGCCCTTGCTGTATTTCTTAGAAAGCTTCATTACTTGCTGGTATGTAGATTTGGGATGGAGAAACCAGTAAAACAAAAGAAAGGAGTTTACCAGCTGACCTCATTAGCACATACCCTTTACCCACCAACTATGTTTACACAGCATCCCTGGCATCTCTCCACGCATGCATTTGCCTGCTCTCTAGCATCCCCCCAGACAGACCCATGCTGCATGCATGGGCCCCTCTGCAGCCTACAGATTGGACACTCCTGATGTAGTGCAAGGCCTGCCTGATTGGATAGATGGTGTGTCTTCCTATTATATAGTTTTGGTAAATGTAAAGGCGATTGTACAATCAGATTGTATAGTGTATGTCCATCTTTATAGACCTAAAATTAACTAGTCGCACCTTCAGTCTTTAATTGTTAACAGCATCCAAAAGCAATACAAGCAAAATACACATTTTGCTACGTGAAATAATGAGTGACAAATGCAGCAAACGCACAGTAAAAAATGTGCAAACCACAACACACCAAAATATCCCATGTGGTACTTTGCCGCATGTATGGCAGCACATTAAAATCAATGGGCTGTGCTATGTGTGTCGTGGAAAAAATGTGCCAAAAAATGTGCCCATTCCCACCACTATGATAGGCAGGGATGGGGCTTGAAAATTAAATTGGTGTGTTTTTTTTCACAAGAGCAATGAGGCTCCAGTCACATCTGTGCGTTTCCGAATGCATGGAAAACTGCACAGAAGATGTGTGCTTTGCCATGCATTTCAGAAGTGCTGAAAATGTGCATTGTGCTTGTTGTCATTACAAGTTACACCACGCTCTACTACAAAAAAAAGTTCTGGGTCTTCTGTGGGGCTTCTGTGGGACTCCACAACATCACAAAAAAAGCTCCACAACATCACAAAAAAAACGCATGCAGGAATGTGATTTTCCCCTACATGGAGATTTGAACTGGGCCTGACAATAAAATGTCTCCTTCCACTTCCTCCTATGTACTTGTATAAAGATGGCTATACACTATGCAATCTGATTGTACAATCTCTGAAAAATGTCCTTTAGATTTACCAGAACTATGGAATAGGATGACCCACCTGAACAATCTATTCAATTTGTATCAATTTAGACAAGCCCTTGCACTACATACCTGATGGTAGATCATAAGAAAATTGTACATTTAAAATTGTACAGATAGTAGGTGGAAGGTGGTATTGTAAGGAGGGAGGTGTGGTCCAGAGTGGTGAACACGCCCTATCACACCCTCTTCTGTGATGCAAGAAGGAAGTGAATGCTGCTGGGAGATGATCTACAGGAAGTGAATGCTGGGAAATGATCTACATGAAGTGATGGAATCTGAAAAACATTAAAAAAATCCAAATAGACAGACGTTATTTCTAAACCTTATATAAATGAGGTAAGTGAGAGAAAAGAACATTGGGATAACTGCCTGAAAATGTGAACGTATTCTTTAACTCCTTCAGATCCGCGCTATAGCCGAATGATGGCTACAGCGCGGATCTGCTTTGCCGGGAGGCCGTCAATGGATGTCCTCCCCTTTGCAGGCTGGCCGCAAACCCCCCCCCCGCCCCTGCAGGGCACGCGTGCGCTGTGATCACCGGAGTCAATGAGACTCGGGTGATCACCGATCGGACCCCTTACTACATGATCAGCTGTCAGCCAATGACAGCTGATCACGTGATGTAAACAGATGATCGGTAATCCTTTTTTTTTTCTTCTCACGCTGATAGCGTGAGGAGAAACAAAGAGCCAATCACCGGCTCCTGTTGAAGGGACATAGGTCCCGGGCAGGGAGAGGCGAAGCCGCCTCATATGTGCCCACAGTGCCCACCAATCAGTGCCTACCAATCAGTGCTCACCAATCAGTGCCCACCAGTACATCAGTGCCACCTATCAATGCCCACGAGTGCCACCTAGCAATGCCCACCAGTGCTGCCTATCAGTGTCACCTACCAGTGCCCATCACTGCCACCCATCAGTGCCCATCACTGCCACCCATCAGTGCCAGCTATTCAGTGCCACCCATCAGTGCCCTTTAGTGCCACCTATCAATTCCACCTCATCACTGCCCACCAGTTCTGCCTATTAGTGCCCACCAGTGTCGCCTATTAGTGCCCATCAATGCAGCCTATCAGTGCCCATCAATGCAGCCTATCGTTGCCCATCAATGCAGCCTCATCAGTGTACCTCAATGAAGGAGAAAAGTTACCTGTTTACAAAATTTATTAACAAAATATAAAAACGGTTTTGTATTTTTTTTTTTTATTCAGTCTTGAATTTTTTTAACAAAAAATAAAAAACCCAGAGGTGATCAAATACCACCAAAAGAAAGCTCTATTTGTGGGGGAAAAAATTGTAAAAATTTAATTTGGGTACAGTGTGGTATGACAATTGTCGTTCAAAGAGTGACAGCACTAAAAGCTGAAAATTGGTCTGGGTAGGAGGGGGGTTTAGGTGCCCAGTAAGCAAGTGGTTAAACAGCTTATTATTTAAACCTATAGGCTTATGGACAAGTTTCAACCTTTTACTGCCTAGGCACACACCACTAAATATGTTGTTGCCTGTTCTCAGATTTCAAGGCGTCTGGTCACTTTCGCTCACTTGTTCTCCAAGTTTAACAGGTGAATGATCAGGCCTCCTCTGATGCCAGCTTTGGAGTTATTGTCCTTCAGGCAGATTTGTGAGCTTCATCTAACCCTATGAATTACCATATTTTGGGCATTCCTATGTACATGGATTACTTATCGTGTGTCCCTTAATGTAAAATTAAGAAGATAGGCTTTTTGACTTACAGTGAAATATTTTTCTTGGAGTTCATGAATGGACAGAGGTCCCAATCCTGTCTTATGATAACTCTTATTATTGCTTTTGCAAAAAACTGAAGCGTGATAGGAGTAGAGGGGGTTATACTGCTGCTCAACTATTTTTTTGCTGTCAGTGTCTTGTCAATTCTTTTGTAAGTGGCAGTAGAACCCTATGTACCCAAATTGCTAATCCTGTGTCCCTTAATGTACCGTAAAAAAGGGTTTTATGGTAAGTCAAAATCCTATTCAGTTATATTTCAATACAAACCTTATTTTTTTGCTGGAACTTGAACAAAGGGTGTGTATATAGCTACCAACCAGGGTACAGGCTCATTTTTCCCCACCCCAGTCAAATGAATGAATCACAACTGGAATGTTTGCATTGTACTTGCAGCATCTGAGGCTTAGGTAGGAACAGCAGTAGAAAAGGTCCACCACCACTAAGTGAGAACAGGGATAAGTAATTGGTCTCCTCCAAACCAACTACCTTCTCTCTGTGTTTTCAAAGTCGGTGTGGAGATTATAGTGAACAACTATAAAACCACCTAATCACCTCCAGATCCATGGAACCTGCCACCTTACAGGAGGCACTGTATTTTTAAAGACAACGTGGTGACAGTAGTTGATCAGACCTCTGATATTCAGTCTTTGATCTCAAAGTTCAATTTCTAAACTGGATTCTTACCCAACGGTGACAGCAACACACATACAATACTTTTTTGCTTTATGTAACAGTTGCTTGCTTAGAGAATTTCCAACAATTTGTAACTTCTCGTTGTGTATAATAGCAGCTCCGGCTGATGGAGACTCTTGTTATCACAAAACAGAAGCAGGCCAGTTATTGCAAGGGATGCTTGAAATTGGGAGCATTATTGGCTATTATCCGACTCTTTATTTGGACAGCCCTACTAAGGCTGGCCATACCTTCAGCAATTGTCTTCACTCGGACGGCAGGGGAAGCTGTCCCCGGGGGGAGAAGACAGTGATTATTGCTAGCGGCTATAGCAGCCGCTAGCGATATTTGAAAGCGAATCCAGCAGGCAGGTTGTACCCAAGTTGATCGATCGGTACAGTCAGCCTGCCCTCTAACGGTTCGAATCTTGTTAGTTTCCTGCTGAACCGTGTATGGCCGGCCTAATGGCCTGTACACACAATCCAAAAAACCAACAAAAAATACCGATTTCGAAGTGTTCGTACGATAATCAGATCGTTGGTATAGAGCATTCGAGAGCCGATCACGACAGTTCATCTGATATTATCCAATCTGATAAACACGAAAATTTTTCTCGTATGATAACAGATTGTACGATTTTCATTCAATCAGTACAGTTGTCATCCGAAAATACACTATAACACGTGACATCACTTCCGATTTTTTTATTCTGTCGTACGAGAATTTTTGTAACTTTAGTAACTTCTCCATTTTTGATATGCGACTAGCATGCAAAAAAAAAAGGTCCGATATTCGGATCATGTGTATGGGCCATAAGAGTTATTATTTATTTATGTTGTATTTATTTGCTCAGAGCAGTTGATGGTGGTTAATATGATCGGCACACAAAGTATAGTTACCATCTAAAAACACTCACAGGATATTTCTTTGTTATAGGTACAATGCAATCCGCTTGATGATGTTACAAAGGTTAGAAGAACTAACAAGCTATGAGAGCTACGCATGAAGAAAGCACAAGAAATAAGAATATGAAGAAACCTGGATCTGCAATACCATGGACCTTACAGTTCAGAAACTTTTCATCTTCTAAATTACAGTTGTATGTTTACATATAACTACATTCTACTTTTTACTTTGACAACACATGCAGTCTGAGTCTTTTAGCTTTTCTCAGGATACTCAGGATATACTGATCACAGCTCCCTCATTACTGATATAGTGCCAGGATTATCTCCAGACTAGTCATGCCTCACACATCTGTGTTCAGGAAAGTCAAAATGTATCATTTCATCTTAAACTTAAAGTGATAAAGATTTTTTTTTTCTTAAAATTAAAAATAGGTTATACTTACAATATTTCACAGAGTGGTCCCTTACCTCCGCTTTGGCAGTTCTCTGCTGGCACTGTCCACTCCTCTTTCCTCCAGGTGCCTCCTTAGCAAGCTGTATTCTATCCATGCACGATTCCGAGGCGGGCTGTTGGAGTCCATAAACACAAGCCATGCCTCCGATCCCTCCCCACAGAACTTTGACTGACAGCAGCAGAAGCCTATGGCTCCTGCTGCTCTCAGTATCTCCAGTGAGACTAGGAGGTGATCTGAATTGTGCTGTAGTCAGGAAAACAGGTGAGTGTTTAGGCATGTGAGGGAGAGGGGTAGCAGATAGTAGGACGTTTTTTTCACCTTAAAGTGGAAGTAAACCCTCCTATCGTTTTCAGCCAAGGAAGCTACCATCTTGACCTCTGTTTAACCTTCAACTGCCATGATGTTGAACATGCAATCGATTATGACACCAGCTATTGGATAATTTGACAGTTTGGTTGAGAGCATAGTCAATGTGACAGTTAGCATTTCCGGCATGCGGGGAATGTAATTGTTTTTTTTAAACTCAATGGGTTTACTTCCGTTTTAATGCAGAAAATGCATTGAGGTGAAAAAAAATATAGACTTTAGGAAGACCTTAATTATCCCCTTCTCACTCAACCCCCGGCATCCAATTAACTGAGCTATAATGCCCTGTTGGTCGGAAGGTCTGACTGCTCATGTGACCACTGTCCTGCCTGCTCCCCAATCATCACTAGAGACCGGTAGCTGTCTTTGACAGCTCGGTAAATGTGCTGGGAGTGCACAGTGAGCATGCTGTCAGCAGAGAAAGCTTTGCCATCTATAGATGCAGATGTACAGGGTGTGTATGGGTTACCTGGGCAGCAAGAGATTAACCTTTCTGCAGGCTTTCAAATGTTATTTTACTTAATGTGGCATTTTCCTAAAAAAAATAGCTGGCAGGCTATTTATTACAGAAGAGGAATGCAAAGTCTCCCATTCAATAAAATACACATACCTGCCTGCTTGCAGCGTTCTGCAGCATGTAAACTGAGCTGCACATGCCCACCCAAGGAAATAACCCCCAAATACCACCCCTTTAATAAAAGCCTACTTTTGTAAGGAAAACCTTGCAGAAAAAAAAAAACTAGAAGTGCTAGTGAACATCCAACAAAAATATACCTCTTAAAACAAATGACCCCCCCAATTAATATCCCCTGAGACAAAAAACAAGCTTTTAATAGACATTTTACTTAAAAAAAGCTTTTAACTTAACATAAAAGCTCTATCAATGTAACATAAAAATATATAAATACCCCCCAAATAAAAAAATTGAATACATACATTCTGAAAACAGCAGCTAAAAGTGATCACTGAAATCAAATATCAAATATCAACCACAAAATAATATTAAATGACAAAGAGCTCCCAATACTGAGACAAAAAGGGCACTAAAAGAGGTTGAGTTCCCAAATCACAAATAATCTATCCTTATGCATTTGTCAGCTTTCCCTATACTCTCTCTGCAACTTCCAATTCACTGACACTATGGCGTTGATCTACTAAAGGCAAGCTCTGCTGACTTCTTTTTTAAAGGGTAATTTTATTTTTTTCAGTACACAACAAACAAACATGTACATGGAGTGAACATCGCTCAATCCATTGTGAAATATGGTAAACTGGTATTCATTCAGTGGATACATAGCAACCCAAAGGTCATAGCTCTATTTTGCTCAATTAAGACCAATTAATGGTGGTCAGGGGCTTCATTCGATTTTTCAAGGAGCAGGTGGAATGGTACTATCGGAGCTGACCCAAGAGCCCCAAATCTTTAGGAATTGTTTTGGGCATCCTCTGGCTTCATATGTCAACTTGTATAAAGGTATAGCATGATTAATAGTAGTGAGCCAAAAGGCTATGGTGGGCGAAGATTGAGACTGCCAATGGATTTCTTAGCATACAACAATACTATACGCATGAAAGTTTGTACATTTTTAGATATACTTTTACCATCAATATATCCCAGTAAACACAGCAGTGGATTACAGATATTGGGTATCTGAGTTAGAGAGGTGATGAAGGCAGTGACCTCTGATTCATTGGATGACATTGGATGACCTCTGTTCATTGGATGACATGATTTTAGTAAACCTAAAACTCTGTAGGGTCATCGCTAGGATAGTTGCACCCTCTCTCCCTCTAAGGGACATGTGGTGAATCAGGTTTTGGAGGGACTCATAGGAGATAAGTATAGCTGCCTCCAGGGCAGTGGCCAATTATGAGGCAATATAGTAGGTTTGAAGGGGACATGTGGTGAATCAGGTTTTGGAAGGACTCATAGGAGATAAGTATAGCTACCTCCAGGGCAGGGTAAAGCCAGCCCGCCCTCCATTACTGGCTGCGGGGTATTTTTAGCAATACTAACTGCCCCCCCCTTCCAGATAAAAGTGGTAAGAATTGAATCTATTTCTTTTTATTTTTACTTTCGTGACATATACTGGTAAATCACTCAGGATATACAAAAATCGTGGTAAGAAGATCATTTTAAGCACTTAAGCCCCGGACCAATTTGCAGCCAAAGGACCAGGCCCCTTTTTGCGATTTGGCACTGCGTCGCTTTAACTGACAATTGCGGTCATGCAACGTGGCTCCCAAACAAAATTGGCGTCCCTTTTTTCCCATAAATAGAGCTTTCTTTTAGTGGTATTTGATCACCTCTGCGGTTGTTATTTTTTGCGCTATAAAACAAAAATAGAGCGACAATTTTTAAAAAAATGCAATATTTTTTACTTTTTGCTATAATAAATATCCCCAAAAATGTATAATAAAAAAAAAAAAAAAATTGCAATTAGCGATTATTGATTGGTTTGCGCAAAAGTTATAGCGTTTACAAAATAGGGGATAGTTTTATAGCATTTTTATTAATATTTATTTTTCACTAGTAATGGTGGCGATCAGCGATTTTTATTGTGACTGCGACATTTTGGCGGACACATCAGATATTTTTGACACATTTTTGTGACCATTGTCATTTATACAGCAATCAGTGCTATTTAAATGCACTGATTCCTGTGTAAATGACACTGGCAGTGAAGGAGTTAACCACTAGGGGGCGGGAGGGGTTATGTGTGTGTGTTTTTTTTTTTAACCATAGGGGGGGGGCGTGGCTTGGCGTCTGACGTCACTGATCATCTTTCCCTATGACAGGGAACAGACGATCAGTGACAGGCTCAGTAGGAAGCACGGGGAGAGGTTTGTTTACACAGACCTCTCCTCGTTCTTCAGCTCTGTGACCCGAGGCCACGGTCATGGAGCTCAGGACCGGGTTGTGAGCGCGCCGCCGGCTGGGCTCTTAAAGAGACAAGTACAGGTACGTGCTTGTGCCCAGCTGTGCCATTCTCCCGACGTATATCGGCGTGAGGTGGTCCTTAAGTGGTTAAAAATGTTTATCCTACCTAGTAATGTCAGAGGGGGATTGGTCCACGTCTTTAATGTGGTTCTCATTCTTCCGATAAGAGGGTCTAGGTTAATGTTGAATCATAACCCCCCAAGGAGCTTACTATTTGTAGTGGGCAAGAGGGGAGGTAGCACTATCGTCGTCGCCTGGTCTATCATAAATAAAAGAGATTTGTCCCAGTTAACCTGGAACCTCTGAATAATTTCCAGCAGGGAAGAGACGATTGGGGGTCCGATAAGTATATTAACATGTTATCAGCATATAGAGACACCTTCTTCTCAAGACCCCCAATCGTCAGTCCCACAACCTCCCCACTGGATCTTATCAGCGCCGCCAGAGGTTCTATCGCCAACACAAACAGCAGCGGCGACAGGGGACATCCCTGTCTACTGCCCCTCTTTATCACAAAGGGATCAGACACAGATGCGTTCACTCTCAGTCTAGCGGTGGGCTTCAGATAAAGCAGTTGAACCCATCTGATAAAAGGTGTTGCTGAAACCAAATTTTGCTAAGACTTCCAGCAGATATGGCCATTCGACCGAGTCAAATGCCTTGTGTGCATCTAAGGCCAAAACGGCCCGAAATCCCACATTATCATGAGTGGCTTGCAGATTAGTAAAAATTCTGCGCAAGTTGATGGAGGTCGATCGCCCAGGGATGAACCCAGTCTGGTCTGCACCAATTATAGTAGTAATGACTGTTCGCCGGGCGAGCACCTTGGCCAGAATCTTGACATCTGATTTAATGAGCGAGCTCGGTCTATACGATTCGCAGAGTAGGTGATCCTTATTGGGTTTGGGAATGAGGACAATCAGCGCCTCTGACATAGAGGGTGGCAACTGTCCCGTTTTCATAGCAACGTTATATACCCTGATTAGGTGAGGTATTAGTAGAGTGAAAGTGCATATACCACTTGATAGGGAATCCATCCAATCCTGGCGTTTTATTTCTGGCAAAGGATTGTATGGCCTCCCCAATTTCCTTAGCTGTCAGAGGATCATCTAAGAGTAAAGCCTGATAGTTCTGAAGTTTTGGCATTGAGATTTCAGATAAATAGTCATCCAATTCCACAATTGTGTAGTGGGCTCTAGTAGCGTATAATGAAGAATAAAATGTGACAAATGCGTCCATTATCTCCTTGTTTTGTTCTACAACTTCTCCCTCTGAGTTCCTAATTCTTGGGATGCTGCATGGCTGATAGTCAGGTCTGGAGAGATAAGCCAGTAATCGATTGTCACCAAACTCGAAGAGTCGCTGGTTCTAATACAGCAACTTCTTCTGGGTGCGCTCCAAAAGTACCAGGTCTAGTTCTCTGGCCCTGTGCTTCCAGGCAGTGTGTGTCTCAGGGGCGGGGGCCACAGAATAAGCAGCTTCTGCCTCCCTAAGATCCCCTTCCGCATCCACCAGTCTGGACTGAGATGCCTTGCGGGCCTGCCCAATTGCTGCAGCAAAAGCGCCACGTGTGGTGGCCTTAAAAGCATCCCAAACCACGGGGACGGATGCGCTCTGCCGGTTATTTATCCAGTAGGATTTCATTTCGGCCACACTCTGGTCCACAACAGCCTGATCAGCCAGCCACAAATCCGACGAAACTAGACAGAGATTAATACAAGACAAAGTACCGTGTGGTTCAGACTGACACGAGTACTCTCTCCCATCTGCATGCCTCCATCTCCAAGCTTCCACTAGATCAAATTGAGTCAGAAAAAAAAAACAAGGATGTGGGGGCAGTGTAGAGCATCGGAACCTATAGATGGAGTTATCGAGTACCGTATTATAGTCACCCACTATCAATAAGGGGCCCTCCGCTATTGCCAATATGGAGCTCATCACCCGTTCAAAGAATAGTTTAGTGAAGGGTGATGGAGCATATAGACTAGTCACCGTGTAGGGCTTACCCAAGAGTTCAAGCACAACAATTACAAAGCAACCATTAGGATCGATTTTGATAGGTTTAATACTGGTAGGTGCTGATTTAGCTATGAGGATGGATGTGCCCCTGGCATATGTGGAGTATGTGGAATGAATAGCGTATGCAATTTTCGCTCTCTTAAGGGCCATGAACCTAGATCCATGGAGGTTGGTTTCCTGGAGAAGGATCACATGCGGATTATGTCTCGCCAGATATTCAAACATTAGTAATCGTTTCACTTTGAGTTAAGCCTCCAAACATTCCAGGAAACTAAGCGTAGTCTAGACATGAGTAGGGATAAAGTATGACTACTGAAACCCATTTCTCAAAGCCCGCTGGAAGCAACCATAGCATAGAGTCCAGTGCGCCAGGAGAAATGCATAAGAGTATGAGCAAATCAGACATGTGAGACAATAGCATGCCCTTTAGGGATAACAGTTGTATACCAGATAGGTCGGCTAGACTGTTAGTCAGATGTTCATATAATGGTGGATACCAATATTGCAGAAAAAAACAACAACAAAAGAAACCACAAAAAAAGTCCCCCAACATCCCTAACCCTCCCGGTTTCCAAACCTAAACATATGAGAGCTTTGTTCCCAAAACTGCAGGGCAGGAGGGCAAATGACACAGACCCCCAACCAACAAACCCTGAGGAGAATGTAAATGTCCATAGCCACGGGCTTCCATCCGTGTATTTCCGCACGATACAAATATGTGTAGTAACCCTGAGTCTGGAAAAGACAATTTCAAAAATAACAGGAGAGAATGATCAAAGAGAAAACAGGAGCATGGTGATAACAGTCATCCAGGATAAGCGATGGGTATACAGTCTATAGCAGAGGATTAGAGCTTGATATCCCATAGCAACAGAGGTGTCACAATATGCAATAAAGAGAAAAAAAAGCTTCAGTGTGGAGGGGGCCTCCGGTTTTGGTTCCTGCGTTCTGGATGCCTCAGGGTGTCCACCCAGTGGGGCGCCTCCTTGGGATCCGTAAAGAAGTAGGCCTTGCCCTGGTAAATGATCCGTAAGCGTGCAGGATACAGCATGTCGTAAGGTAGATGGAGCTCTCGTAGCCTGCGTTTCATGGCCAGAAAGGTGGCCCTTTGGTTTTATGTTGCTACCGAGAAGTCAGGAAAAATAGTAATTCCACTACCGTTAAAGGAGACTCTGCCCTTTTCCCAGGCAGCTCTGAGAACAGCTTCCCTGTCCCTGAAGTGAAGTCATTTAATAATCATGGCACGTGGCAGGGCCCCAGGTGGCAGGGGGCGCAGGGGGATTCTATGCGCCTGTTCAATAGCGAATAATGGTGAGAAGGTGGAGGTGCCAAACATAGAGGTCAGCCATCTTTCCATGAATACCTCTGGAGTTTTGCCCTCAGACCCTTCTGGGAACCCCAGGAAGCTTAAATTGTTCCTCCTTAAACGGTCCTCCTTGTCAGTGAGCTTATCAGTAGTGTAATCATGGACCTGGTGCAGCTCCCTGACAGAGCCCTGCAAGAGACTAAGGGACCAATGCATTGTTCAGCATTTGTCACTCTGTGACGGAGGGTATGGACATCATGCTTTAGGAAGGAAAAGTCTGTCTTAATAGAGTCCATTTGTGTAGTGAGGGAGGCATAACTATGCTGGATGGCCTCCATAATCTGAGCCAGAGATAGTTCTGCAGGGCGTGCACCAGCATTGCCTACACTGGGGGTATCAGGGTTAGCGTCCTCAGCAGGGGAGAATAAGAGAGGGTCCTCTGGGCTCAGAGCGGGGGGGGGGGGGGGGGGGGAACGTTGTGACTCACCCTTCCCCGAAAGTTGCTTCCACGCTGTGGATGAGGAAGATGGCTGGCTGTGTGTGTCTGCAGCGTGTTGGCCGGTGCCATCTTGCCTCGGTCCGCATGGCGGCACAAATCCTGGGGCTTTCTCCATCGGTGGGCCATATTTGACCTTCTCCCGATGGGCACAATGCTCCCTAGAGGCTGTGGGGACAGATGGGACCCCTGGATGGCGAACGGGTCGGCAGGATGTGTGTGGCACGGATGGAGCTCAGGCTAAGCACGTCCTCACATCCCGGCCGCTGACCAAGCCCTCCCCCCCCCCCCCCAGCTCTGCTGACTTCCATCGTTCAATCATGTGCAAGCAAAAATGCATTTTTTTTTTTTTTTCTTGCACGTGATCGGGTATTCTTTGCAAAGTAAAGCTTTACCTCACTTACTAAGCTTTGGAGAAACTGCACTTTCCAAAGTGCGCATTCTATTTGCCGTTAGTAAGTCAACCCATACGGCTGCTCTTTTCCCTTCTTTTTTCTTTTTAGTTAGAGGGCTGACATAACTTCATCCCTGGTACAAACCAAATGACTAATATATAACTGAGATGAATAGGTGCTATGATCATATAACAGGCTCTCCAAAACTAATGGTATCAAAGACAAGATCCACAAACCTCGGTGGAAACTGTCATTAGCATTGGGTTGGGGTGTTTGGGTGTATGAGAAGAATGATTTTACTGGTGACATTGTTAGCTATTACCCATTCTGCAAATTTGGGTGATGACAAATGTTACAAGTGATCAGAGAACCATTAAAAATAAATCTCCTTTCGGAAATACCTCTAAAGCAGGACCATACAATGAATGATTGTTGTTTTGAGTGGAAAGTGATTTGCTTGAATAGTGAATGAGGTCACACTGGGTGGGAAAAGTGTTGTGCCTTTGTCAGTACCAAGGAGCTAAATTCCCCATATAATGTTCTTTTTAAAAATCTGCTTGCTTCTAAATAAACACAAATCCCTTCATATGAG
Source organism: Lithobates sylvaticus (assembly GCA_028564925.1). NCBI lineage: Eukaryota > Metazoa > Chordata > Amphibia > Anura > Ranidae > Lithobates > Lithobates sylvaticus. The sequence goes on from CM053036.1 coordinate 181,764,878, forward strand.
TAGCTTTATTGTAAGAAAAATAAAATAAAAATGCTGCTAACAGGGAACATTAGGCATAACATAAAGTATAAAAAGGTGGAAAACTGCGCTTAGTGTAAAGGAAAAAATATATGGTTTCTAATTAAAAAAACATATAGTGATAATGACCCTAAAAAAAGGGAAGAAAAGAAGCTGCAACTTATTGTGGGATATACACAAAAATAGACAATAAAAAAGAAAAGTTGCGCTAGTATAAACTAAATGCTATTCCCAATAAACTTTGAACTGAGTGCTAATACCCAGTATTACCATTCAAGTGAAAACTAGATATCAATTCAGAAGTGACATACAAAAATTATATTAAACATATTAATTGTGTGGAATCTATTGGTGAATATATTAATAAAAAACCAAGATGTGGCGCTGTGATGAAGGAAGACTTAATGGATAAAGTCTATGTGTAAAAAAGCAATAGTCCAAATATAATGATAACAGTCCATCAATCAAACATAAATGGTGCTGTGTGAAGACAAAAACTTCTATCAAAAATAGTGGTGCATATATATATCCTTCCTGGGATGAGAAGGTGGTGCATAAATCCAACTAAGAGTGTTTGTATCTGCTTACCAGATAGAAGCAGAAGGAAGGCGATGTTAATCACGTGAAGTCATGAGGGAAATGAATGAAGGTCTGATGAACCCAAAGGTGTGATCGAATCCAGTACTCATTGATGGAATATAGGAGACCAAATTTCCTCAGCCGAATGATTTCCTCAGCCAAATCAGGTGTAAACTAGAAAAAAGACTCTCCCACGGGTTGGAGGAAGAGAGTAACGACAATAGTGAAGCCTGCCAGCTGAAGTTTAACAATTTTATTGGTAATCTACTTACATCAAAGTCAAAACATCAGGGCATGGATAAAAAACAATTCCGCATACTTGCATCAGCCCGCCTGACATGTTTCATCCTACAACGGATATCATCAGAGGCGTGATTTTTCGAGGGACTAAAAAGAAAAACAAAAAAGAAATCCTTATTAACCACTTCCCGACCGCCCCCTGTATATATACGTCGGCAGAATGGCACGTACAGGCAGAATCACGTACCTGTACGTGACATTCTTCCGGCGGTTGGGGGGTCCGATCGGACCCCCCTCCGCCGGCGGGGACGGTCGGGATCGCTTCAGGAGCGATCCGGGACGAGGGGACGGCCAGTGGTTTCTGGCCACCCCCTCGTGATCGCTCCTGGCCAATGAAAAGCTTCCCCTTCCTGTCTATTGTATAGACAGGAAGGCGGAAGTGATGTCACGCTCGGTGCGCCGGTCTATGTGACCGGAGACGCCGAGCGGCGAACATGTACAGGTTAGTGCACAACACTACACTGACACCAGTACAGTTAGGCACATATTCCACCCCCCTGTCACCCCCTGATCACCCCCCAGATCACCCCCTCCCCCCCCAGTCACAGTGTCACTAATTGCAGTGATCATTTATTTACTGATCACTGCATTTAGTGTCAGTGTGACTGTAATAACTGTCAGGGCAGTTAGTTTTAGGTCCAAGGTAGCCCCCTACCCCCCCTAATAAAGGTTTAACCCCTTGATTGCCCCCCAGGTAACCCTTTCACCCCCTTTTGCCAGTGTCACTAAGCGATCGTTTTTCTGATCGCTGTATTAGTGTCACTGCTGTCGCTAGGTAACCATTTTTTTTTTTAGGTAACCGCCATGTTTATATAGGTTCATAAATAGGTTTATAGGTCAGGTACCCCCATATTACAACCTAAATAAAGGTTTTAACCCCCTGATTGCCCCTAGAGTTAACCCTTTCACCAGTGATCACTGTATAACTGTCACTGGTGACGCTGGTTAGCCAGTTAGTTATTTCGTTATTTAGGTTCCCCGTCAGGTTTTTATATAGCGTCAGGTACCCCCATATATTACCTAATAAAGGTTTTAACCCCCTGATTGCCCCTAGTTAACCCTTTCACCCCCTTTTGCCAGTGTCACTAAGCGATCGTTTTTCTGATCGCTGCATTAGTGTCGCTAGGTAACCATTTTTTTTTTTTTAGGTAACCGCCATGTTTATATAGGTTCATAAATAGGTTTATAGGTCAGGTACCCCCATATTACAACCTAAATAAAGGTTTTAACCCCCTGATTGCCCCTAGAGTTAACCCTTTCACCAGTGATCACTGTATAACTGTCACTGGTGACGCTGGTTAGCCAGTTAGTTATTTCGTTATTTAGGTTCCCCGTCAGGTTTTTATATAGCGTCAGGTACCCCCATATATTACCTAATAAAGGTTTAACCCCCTGATTGCCCCTAGTTAACCCTTTCACCCCCTTTTGCCAGTGTCACTAAGCGATCGTTTTTCTGATCGCTGCATTAGTGTCGCTAGGTAACCAGTTTTTTTTTGTATTACTGTTACGGGTGACGCTGGTTAGTTAGCTTGTTTTTTATACTGTCAGGGCACCCGCCATTTATTACCCATTAACGGTTTAACCCCCTGATCGCCCGGCGGGTGATATCAATTAGGTTTTAGGGTCAAATAAGGTCTGCGTCGCCCCAGGTTAGTGCCAGTACCGCAAACACCCACGCGCAAAGCATACACCTCCCTTAGTGGCACAGTATCTGAACAGATCAATATCTGATCTGATCAGATCTATACTAGCGTCCCAGCAGTTTAGGGTTCCAAAAAAAAACGCATTGTTAGCGGGATCAGCCCAGATACCTGCTAGCACCTGCGTTTTCCCCCTCCGCCCAGCCCAGCCCACCCAAGTGCAGTATCGATCGATCACTGTCACTTACAAAACACTAAGCACACATAACTGCAGCGTTCGCAGAGTCAGGCCTGATCCCTGCGATCGCTAACAGTTTTTTTGTGGTAGCGTTTTGATTCAGTCGCTTCAGTCAGGAGCTTTTTTACCTGTGAATCTCAAAAAAATAAAAAAAATAAAAATAGTTGTCGTTTTATTGTTCTCTCTCTCACTCTATTCTCTCTCTATTGTTGCTCTTTTTTTACTCCATTCTATTCTGCAATGTTTTATTATGTTTTATCATGTTTTATCATGCTTGCTTTTCAGGTATGTAATTTTGTTTACTGTGTTTTAGTGTTGAGCATTTTTTTGTTTTCAGGTGCGCCATTCAGTTGCAACGCGGATTTATTTATCTTGACAGCAACAGCGTTTGCTCCCACGATACATAAAGCCGCGACTCCAACGCTGTAGGAGGTGATTTCACCACCACAGTTAAAAAAAAGAGCATATATGCCGAAGCATGGGGGCAGCAGGGGGGGGGAGGAGCGATTGGCTCCTAATGCCACGTACATACGGTCGAAATTCCGACCGTGTGTACACGGCATAACTTTTGCGGGAGGATGCCCCCATGCATCGGCATATATAAATGGTGCATGTATGCCCATCATTAGAAGTGGGTGGATGAAGGGAGGTATTCTAATGGTGGGCATACCCACCAATCAATCTCTTTTTTTCGTTCAGCCAAGAGGCTGCATGAAAAAAAAAAGATTACAATATATGTCCAGTATGTTGCTGGACTTTGAATGGTTATACCAGAATGATGCCTGCAGGTTTAGGTATCATCTTGGTATCATTCTTTTCAGCCAGTGATCGGCTTTCATGTAAAAGCAATTCTAGCGGGTAATTAGCCTCTAGACTGCTTTTACAAGCAGTGGGAGGGAATGTCCCCCCTCCCGGATATAAACCGCGCCATTGGGAAATTGGGAAAGCATTTTATCACACCAATCTTGGTGTGGTCAGATGCTTTGAGGGCAGAGGAAAGATCTAGGGTCTAATAGACCCCAATTTTTTTCAAAAAAAGAGTACCTGTCACTGCCTATTGCTATCATAGGGGATATTTACATTCCCTGAGATAACAATAAAAATCATAACAAAGAAAAAAAATGGAAGGAACAGTTTAAAAATAAAATAAAAAAGCTAAATAAATAAAAAAAAAAACAAAACAAAAAAAAAAAAGCACCCCTGCCCCCCCTTCTCTTGCGCAAAGGCGTACACAAGCGTTGGTCTGGCGTCATATGTAAACAGCAATTGCACCATGCATGTGAGGTATCACCGCGAAGGTCAGATCGAGGGCAGTAATTTTAGCAGTAGACCTCCTCCGTGAATCTAATGTGGTATCATGTAAAGGCTTTTAAAGGCTTTTAAAAATGTATGTAGTTTGTCGCCACTGCGTGTTTGTGCGCAATTTTAAAGCATGTCGTGTTTGGTATCCATGTACTCGGCCTAAGATCATATTTTTTATTTCATCAAAAATTTGAGCAATATAGTGTGTTTTAGTGCATTAAAATAAAAAAAAGTGTATTTTTTCCACAAAAAATGCGTTTGAAAAATCGCTGCGCAAATACTGTGTGGAAAAAAAAAATGCAACACCCACCATTTTAATCTGTAGGGCCTTTGCTTTAACATTATATATAGTGTTTGGGGGTTCAACGTTATTTTCTTGCAAAAAAAAAATATGTTTTCATGTAAACAAAAAGTGTCAGAAAGGGCTTTGTCTACAAGTGGTTAGAAGAGTGGGTGACGTGTGACATAGGCTTCTAAATGTTGTGCATAAAATGCCAGGACAGTTCAAACCCCCCCCAAATGACCCCATTTTGGAAAGTAGACACCCCAAGCTATTTGATGAGAGCAATGTTGAGCCCATTAAATATTTTTTTTTTTTGTCCCAAGAGATTGAATAATGAAAAAAAAAAAAATATATATATTTTTTTTTTACAAAAAGTTGTCACTAAATGATATATTGCTCAAACATGTCATGGGCATATGTGGAAATACACCCCAAAATACATTCTGTTGCTTCTCCTGAGTACGGGGATACCACATGTGTGGGACTTTTTGGGAGCCTAGCTGCGTACGGAACCCCAAAAACCAATCACCGCCTTCAGGCTTTCTAAGGGTGTAATTTTTTTATTTCACTTCTCACTGCCAATCACAGTTTCGGAGGCCATGGAATGCCCAGATGGCATAAAACCCCCCAAAATGACCCCATTTTGGAAAGTAGACACCCCAAGCTATTTGCTGAGAGGTATTGTGAGTATTTTGCAGATGTCGCTTTTTGTCACAAAGTTTTGAAAATTGAAAAAAGAAAAAAAAAAATTTTTTTTTTCTTTACTTTCTTCATTTTCAAAAACAAATGAGAGCTGTAAAATACTCACCATGCCTCTCAACAAATAGCTTGGGGTGTCTACTTTCCAAAATGGGGTCATTTGGGGGGGTTTTGTGCTATTTTGGCATTTTATGGCCTTCGAAACGGTGATAGGTAGTGAGGAGTGAAATCAAAAATTTGCACCCTTAGAAATCCTGAAGGCGGTGCTTGGGTTTCGGGGCCCCGTACGCGGCTAGGCTCCCAAAAAGTCCCACACATGTGGTATCCCCATACTCAGGAGAAGCAGCAAAATGTATTTTGGGGTGCAATTCCACATATAACTATGGCATGTGTGAGCAATATATCATTTAGTGACAACTTTTTGAAAAAAAAAAAAATCTTTTTTATTTTTGTCTTTATTCAATCACTTGGGACTAAAAAAAAAAAAAATATTCAATGGGCTCAACATGCCTCTCAGCAAATAGCTTGGGGTGTCTACTTTCCAAAATGGGGTCATTTGGGGGGTTTTGTACTTCTCTGCCATTTTAGCACCTCAAGAAATGAAATAGGCAGTCATAAATTAAAAGCGGTGTAAATTCCAGAAAATGTACTCTAGTTTGTAGACGCTATAACTTTTGCGCAAACCAATAAATATACGCTTATTGGCATTTTTTTTACTAAAGACATGTGGCTGAATACATTTTGGCCCAAATGTTTGACTAAAATTGAGTTTATTAGATTTTTTTTATAACAAAAAGTAGAAAATCTCTTTTTTTTTCAAAATTTTCGCTCTTTTTCCGTTTATATCTCAAAAAATAAAAATCACAGAGGCAATCAAATACCATCAAAAGAAAGCTCTATTTGTGGGAAGAAAAGGACGCAAATTTCGTTTGGTTACAAAATTGCATGACCGCGCAATTACCAGTTAAAGTAGTGCAGTGCGAAATTGAAAAAAGACCTCTGGTCCTTTGGCTGCCAAATGGTCCGGGGCTGAAGTGGTTAAAATAGTCCCATATGATAGTCCGCAAATCAAGCCTTCAGAAAAAAATTGCAAAGATCGCATTCCATCCAAAGAGGTCTTAAGCAGTGAGAATGGTTGTTTCCAACTTGTATATAAAGAAAACACTTCTACCATCCATATGCTTACCAGAAAATAAGCAAAATTGCGCAGTTGGCTTATACCCAGCCTAGGCCTTTTGATGAACCAGAATGCAGCAGCTTTGTAAATATTCGGTCACCGCAAAAATGTAACTCCGTGTATATGTTGTAAAAAGAAAATCAGGGACATAGCGTAATATTGTCACAACATTATACTTTTAAATAAAAACAAAATTATCACTTAAAAAGTAAAAAAAAGAAAAAAGAAGAAAAAGTAAAAGTACCCAGTGACCAACTCTACGGCTACAGAGTGATCCAGCAAGAAACACCTCCACCTTCCAAGTAATAGGCTTACCAGATAATGAGCCAAATATAGACAATTGGCTTTAACCCAGCCTGGGTTCTCCGATATGTCTAAACACACCAATCCTTTGGATGCTTATTCATAACCAAGATATGGCTCCGTGTGAAAAATAAAAATAAAAAACAATTGTGCTATAGAAAATGCACCAGTGATCAGAGCAAACCGCTACTTGTGACCCGACACCACACAGAGGGGCTTCTTACCAGATATAAAATCAATCATTGTATATTGACTCCCAGATAAGAGTTCACAGATGGTTTGTATTAGAGATGAAAACTGTTTATTCACAGTCTGCGACAGCGATCGATCCTTTTTTCTCTTAAGTACAGTGGTTCATATATACCCAAAAAGAGAGAAAGTAGCAGACCATAGTGGGGTACCATCTAACAGTTTTATTTATATAAATATAAATAAAACTGTTAGACGGTACCCCACTGTGTGGTGTCGGGTCACATGTAGCGGTTTGCTCTGATCACTGGTGCATTTTCTATAGCACAATTGTTTTTTATTTTTATTTTTCGCACGGAGCCATATCTTGGTTATGAATAAGCATCCAAAGGATTGGTGTGTTTAGACATATCGGAGAACCCAGGCTGGGTTAAAGCCAATTGTCTATATTTGGCTCATTATCTGGTAAGCCTATTACTTGGAAGGTGGAGGTGTTTCTTGCTGGATCACTCTGTAGCCGTAGAGTTGGTCACTGGGTGCTTTTACTTTTTCTTCTTTTTTTCAATTTTTTTCACTTTTTAAGTGATAATTTTGTTTTTATTTAAAAGTATAATGTTGTGACAATATTACGCTATGTCCCTGATTTTCTTTTTACAACATATACACGGAGTTACATTTTTCCGGTGACCGAATATTTACAAAGCTGCTGCATTCTGGTTCATCAAAAGGCCCAGGCTGGGTATAAGCCAACTGCGCAATTTTGCTTATTTTCTGGTAAGCATATAATTTGGATGGTAGAAGTGTTTTCTTTATATGCAAGTTGAAAACAACCATTCTTACTGCTTAAGACCTCTTTGGATGGAATGCGATCTTTGCAATTTTTTTCTGAAGGCTTGATTTGCGGACTATCATATGGGACTATTTTAATAAGGATTTATTTTTTGTTTTTGTTTTTAGTCCCTCGAAAAATCACATTGGGATTAATATATTCACCAATAGATTCCACACAATTAATATGTTTAATATAATTTTTGTATGCCACTTCTGAATTGATATCTAGTTTTCACTTGAATGGTAATACTGGGTATTAGCACTCAGTTCAAAGTTTATTGGGAATAGCATTTAGTTTATACTAGCGTAACTTTTATTTTTTATTATTTTATAACATAGTATAATTACAATTAAAAAAGTTAGCACAACCGGGTACTCTTAGGGGAAGCCTCAGTTCACAAAAGCACAACCCATGGGGTATTTTATTTGCTTTATTTTTTTAGGGCCCAGTCACACTTGCCTGTTTTTATGCAGCCAGAAAGGCTGAGAAGCTTCAGAATATCTTACCAATATGCCATCCATAGACACAGACAGTGCAGGTTCACCCCCCCTCCCCGCTCCCTTGTCACAAAATTTGACAGACGGGAGGAAGAAGAGAGAGCAGCTACAGATGGACACAGTGCTGGTTCGAGTGAGGGTTCAGGTAAGTATAGGGGAGGGTTAGAGGGCATACCCAACATGCTACCCAATATTTTTTACCATAATGCAAAGAATGCATCAAAGTGAAAAAAAAAGTATACTTTAGAAACACTTTAAGATTATGTAACAGTGCTCCTTATAGTGATGCTCAGTGGAAGGAAAAAAATGCGTTGGCATGTGTGGTCAGTGGATGAACGAAAAAATTCCCCACTAACGGTGGTCAATGTTAGCAAAAATGCCCAGCGAAATTGGTCAGTAGAAGAAAAACGACATGCCTGTTGGTGGGAGGAAAATTCCTAACTTTTTTTACAGGAGCCTTTTTTTGTACTTTAAAACAGCACTAGCCTCTAAAAAAATTTAAAAATTTAAAAAACAGCACTAGCCTCATGGTGACAATAAGTGTGAGTTTTATTGAGGTTTGTATTGGGGGAGGCTGGAAAAGAAGTCACATCAGTAAGATAAAATAACAGTTATTAAGAGAACAGCTGAATGTTCATTTCATTCAAAAAAATAGTTGCACCAAAGCTATATTTATTATTGTGGACTGAACATCTTAATGGCCATGGGACAAGGAGTACTACACCCATCAGGGGCCAAACAGAGGCAACATATAATTTAGGATGAAATATTAGAAACGTCTTCCCTGTCTGTCAATGGCAATATACCCAGGGAGCGATACGTTCTCTGAACGCATCTATTTTATTTCAAACTGTATACATGGCCTTACTGTGCTGTCTGCACATATTTTTGTGCTACTTAATATCTTTTTATACATTTCTTACACATATTATATAGTGATATAAATGTATAACCTGTCTAACTTGTGTTTTCATCTATGTCATATGTTTTTGTAGCAATAAACCAAATGCTGCTATCTTACATACTTTATTATTACAGAATGTTTTTAAATGTCCCATTCAATTTCCTGAAAAATGCTTGTGTTTTAACATCTATTTAAGAGGCTCCAGTGTCTGCTGGAGTGGACCTTACCACTAAGACCTTGTTCACACCTATGCAGGTTGGCGTTTGCATATTCCAGGTGCATTTTGCATTTTTCAATACACATTTTTGATCCATTGAAGTCTATAGAACCAAAAACCTGAAAAAAAGTCCCTGGCCCTTTTCATAAAATGCACTGATGTGAACATGACCCATAGGAAACCATGTTAAATAGACTGTAGTGTGTTTCTGCAAAACTGAAACGCACTAAAAAATGCATAGGTGTGAACCAGGCCTCATAGTGTTCATTAAACTTTTGTGTGTGCAGATCCAATTGATTGTTGTAAATTATCTAAATAGTAACATGTCCAATTCAGATGCTTTTCCCTGTACGCAAAACAACCTATTCACAGCCCGAGGCATATTGACAGCCTCTGAAAAGGTCATTTAGACAAACACTTGGAATAGTATCTTGTGTGAATGAGGGGTCATCTGTAAATGATACCACACAATTTTCTACGTGAATGCCCCCCCATCAGATTCCATCACGAACCTTTGACTCCTTCCCATTACCATATACACATCATAAACTGATGGCCCTTCCTAAAATAATTAATGACTATAAAATGTTCTTCAAATTCCTTTGCTTTAATAAAGAAAAAAACATTTAAGATCCAAGACAATTACCAATTTAATAACACAGTCAGAATCCTTTTCTTTAGGCCCTTAGCTAACTTTGGGGCCTTATGCATCCTTGTCTAATAACCAAAACTTCTGGCAGGTATCTTTAAAATTACTTTTTTTTAAATTACTTTGAACTTACACTGCCATGTTCAACAGGACCCAATGCAAGAATGGGCTCATTTAAACTTGCATTGGTCTGGGAAAAGTGATCCATGATCTTCGGTAGATCGCTTTTTACAGAGCAGTGCAGGTGCAGCTGATAGGCATTCAGGAAGGAATACTGCCATCTCCTGAATGACTGAATTTTTTTTACAGCCGTTTTCAATGGAAACACTGCACCACACTGGTGGGGGCTAGCATTTGACTCCCAGTTGTGGCATGGCCCCATTCTCTTGAATAGATGGTGTGACGGACCTCGTACCCAAGATGTCCGCCGTAAATGCTTCCTCCGTCCGGTACCACACAATCCAAGACCCCTTAGCTCACCCAGTCACCAGACAACACCAGTGTAGGCTACATCAGGAATTAATCTTTATTTGACATGTCACACTTATATACAGCTAGATGACTAAAGCTTAACCTAATTAGCATGAGCTAATTATCTTAATCAACACTGGGCTCCTTCATTCAATTGCAGGGTTAATTAGCACACACAACAATAGGTGAAACACTTCTACAAGCCAGACTATACTCAATTACATAACACAGGTGGCTGGAGTTCATGAGTCATGACATTAGCGTCTCTTGCTAATATGCCAAATACACATACAGATTCTATGTGTATTGGGGGGCCAGCATGGACCTGAATCCAAGTATCACCAGCTCAGGGGTCCCAGGCTTGCAGCTCAAAGAGCACTGTTTCCCCAAATGCCAGGGCCCATAATCGTAAGGCAACAGGCTCGCACTCAGTCCCCTCCAACAGCCCGTGTCCCGGCTAGGTCCGCCACACAGTACCCCAAACAAATTGTTCCAAACAGAGCACGACTCACCCAGCCAACTTCTGCCTCTCTCATAGAACATATCCGCCGCTGGGGAGAGGCCTGGACTGGCCCTTCTCCCTGGAGTCTTTTCAGCCGCTGGAGAGAAGACAGGGTGACTGGGCTCACTCCATCATGCTGTTGGGGATCTGGGCCGACAGCCCAGCATCCCTGGGGTATACAGGTGGGGACTGCAGTCCCATCCCCCTTTACAGGAAATCTGCCCTCTGTTAGTTGTGGGCAGAGGCCAGCAGCACTTTGTTCCGTTGCCAGCAGTTCAGGTGGGTGTAGGAGCTTCCCTACATCATCTCCTCCAGCTAACTGTTGGGGAGAGAGGCCGACTGCCCCGGCTTCCTGGAACTCCACAGTTGTTGCTGGTGCTGGACAGAGGTGGGTAGCACTCTGCCCCGTTGCCAGCACTTCTGCTGGGGACTCCACATCCTCCGCTCTGGCAAACCATTGGGGCAGGAGGCTGGCTTCCTTTTCCATTCCCTCATCTGGCTGCTGGGACAACATGTCTCTGGTACTGTCTCCCAGGTGCACAAATCTTTGCTGGGGAGGAAAGATCGCTTTCTCCACCCTGGCCAACTGTTGGGGAGGGACGACAAACACCTCCTCTCCCTTCGCCCCCTGTATATGCTGCTGGGAAGTGATTGCCACCGTCTCACCCTGAGCCTCCATAACTGCCACCGGTGTGGGGCAGAGGTCTTGGACCCTCTGTCCGGTGACCTGCGCTTCAGCTGGAGAAGTTCCTTGTAACTCCACGGATACTGCCGTTGGTGCTGGGCAGAGCTCAGTGAAGTTTGGCCCTAATACCAGCTCTTCTGATGGAGGCTCATGAGGTTGTTTTTCCTCAGCAGAAAAGTCTATTAAATCCCCAGTCTCTACAACTGATGGCTGGGGATAGAGGTTCACCACCTGTCCGTGGAACCTAGAAGATGCCATCGGTGCTGGGCAGAGGTTAGCAGAGCTCTGCCCTGTTGTCAGCACTTCCTGCATCCGCCATAAGACCTCCGCGTCCATAGCTGCGGGGGCAGGTGGGCAAAGCACTCTGTTACTATGCCACATCGCCGACTCTTCAGCCAGGATTTCAGAGCTGTCTGCTGGTATTTCCTCATAGTCCCAGGCAAAGGGAGCCCCACCCTGCTGCTGAGCAGTGTCTAGCAGCTGTATGTAGGCGATCTCAAGCTCCCATTCCTGAGCGGCCAGGAACTCCAAATCTTCCTGTGCCCAGAGCACTTCCGAGACGTTCAATCTTTGCTCTCTGTGCTCCATTATTTCCTCCAAACGCCACTCCAGATCACTCCCAAAGTCGGGGTCCTCGGACAGCCTCCAGTACAACAATCCCAGGCCATTATAATCAAAGCCTTCCGTGGGCCTGTCATCTGCTGTCCACGGGCACACTTGGGCTACATACCACCGGAGGGCTCTGTAGCTCTCGTCCAAACGCATTTCTGCCCGGATCAGCCTGCTTAACTCAGCTGTCCACTCCTGCTTCGGTTGTTCCCCCAATAACAGCAATCGTACTTCATACTGCGACCAGTACCTTACATGGATGGAGGGGAGAACTTTTCCCTGGTGTCGCTGCTCACAGGCTAGCGCTTCTTTCCAGAGTTGTAGGCGAACAGTATCATACCATCCCAGCAGGACCTGCACCGATACTGGTCCTCTGTGCTGTATCCGCATCTCTCGCAACCTTCTTCCGAATTCCTCTTCCATGATGACGTATCTGTACCTCTGCTATGCGGGCCTTGGATCCAGGTGATGGTTTGGATGTGTTCACGACAAGGAAGCACGATCCCACTGCTGCCACCAATTGTGACGGACCTCGTACCCAAGATGTCCGCCGTAAATGCTTCCTCCGTCCGGTACCACACAATCCAAGACCCCTTAGCTCACCCAGTCACCAGACAACACCAGTGTAGGCTACATCAGGAATTAATCTTTATTTGACATGTCACACTTATATACAGCTAGATGACTAAAGCTTAACCTAATTAGCATGAGCTAATTATCTTAATCAACACTGGGCTCCTTCATTCAATTGCAGGGTTAATTAGCACACACAACAATAGGTGAAACACTTCTACAAGCCAGACTATACTCAATTACATAACACAGGTGGCTGGAGTTCATGAGTCATGACATTAGCGTCTCTTGCTAATATGCCAAATACACATACAGATTCTATGTGTATTGGGGGGCCAGCATGGACCTGAATCCAAGTATCACCAGCTCAGGGGTCCCAGGCTTGCAGCTCAAAGAGCACTGTTTCCCCAAATGCCAGGGCCCATAATCGTAAGGCAACAGGCTCGCACTCAGTCCCCTCCAACAGCCCGTGTCCCGGCTAGGTCCGTCACAGATGGCATTCAGTGACAGTACTGTCCACCAAACATAACAGGATGGATCATTTTTACTAGATGTGATGCAAAGCATCCAGGTTAATGGGTGGGGAGGTGGTAAAAATGCAACTCAACCACTATGGTTACTGTTCACTCAACTGCAAGAGTAAACTAATGCCGCGTACACATGTTCGGACTTTGTCCGCCGGACCCCCCACACATGCCCGGACTTCCGAGCGTGTGACTTGCCCACACACGCCCGGACTTCTCCGGCGGACAATCCGCTGGACAAAGTCCGCGGGACTTTTGAAAATGAACGGACTTGCCCACACACGGAGCAGTCCGTTCACTTAGAACGTAACTGCAGGTAGAAGGAGCTAGCAAAGGCAGTGAATGCCACTGCGCTAGCCCCGTCACCTGGCATGGATTTAAAGGGACCCCCCCCCCTCCTGAGCCATACCAGGCCACGTGCCCTCAACATGGGGGGTGCCCTGGGGAAAGGGGGGCCGTGCGGCCCCCCCACCCCAAAGCACCTTGTCCCCATGTTGATGAGGACAAGGGCCTCTTCCGACAACCCTGGCCGTTGGTTGTCAGGGTCTGCGGGCGGGGGGCTTATCGGAATCTGGGAGCCCCCTTTTATAAGGGGGCCCTCAGATCCCGGCCCCCCCACCCTATGTGAATGAGTATGGGGCACGATGTACCCCTACCCATTCACCTAAGGTGTAAAATGTAAAGTAAAAAACCACACAATTTTGAAAAAATATTTTATTGCACTGCTCCGGGGGTCTTCTTCCGTCTTGGGGGTCTTCTCGCCGGACTCCTCCGCTCTCTTCTGCTCTTTTACCTAGCTCTTTCACGAGCGGGGGAGCCCGGCTTTCTTCTTCGTCGTCGACGCTGTCGTCTGGGGGTCTCGATCCGCCTTCGGGGGTCTTCCGGGGTCTCTTCTGTTCTTGCCGCGGTCGTCGTTTTCCGCGCCGACGGCGCCGCCTTCTTCTTCTTCTTCCCATGTTGACCCGTCGCTCTCTCTGGCCGGAATGCCAGAGCCGCACTGTGCTGGGACTTATATAGGGACAAGGGGACAGGGTCACATGCTAATGTCACATGGTGACCCCGCCCCCCTTTGATGTCACAGTCCCGGAGGATGCTGGGACTGTGACATCAAAGGGGGGCGGGGTCACCATGTGACATTAGCATGTGACCCTGTCCCCTTGTCCCTATATAAGTCCCAGCACAGTGCGGCTCTGGCATTCCGGCCAGAGACAGCGACGGGTCAACATCGGAAGAAGAAGAAGGCGGCGGCGCGGAAAACAACGACCGCGGCAAGAACAGAAGAGACCCCGGAAGACCCCCGAAGGCGGATCGAGACCCCCAGACGATGGCGTCGACGACGAAGAAGAAAGCCGGGCTCCTCCGCTCGTGAAAGAGCTAGGTAAAAGAGCAGAAGAGAGCGGATGAGTCCGGTGAGAAGACCCCCAAGACGGAAGAAGACCCCCGGAGCAGTGCAATAAAATATTTTTTCAAAATTGTGTGTTTTTTTACTTTACATTTTACACCTTAGGTGAATGGGTAGGGGTACATCGTACCCCATACTCATTCACATAGGGTGGGGGGCCGGGATTTGAGGGTCCCCTTATAAAAGGGGGCTCCCAGATTCCGATAAGCCCCCCGCCCGCAGACCCCGACAACCAACGGCCAGGGTTGTCGGGAAGAGGCCCTTGTCCTCATCAACATGGGGACAAGGTGCTTTGGGGTGGGGGGCCGCACGGCCCCCCTTTCCCCAGGGCACCCCCCATGTTGAGGGCACGCGGCCTGGTATGGCTCAGGAGGGGGGCGCTCGCTCGCGTGCTCAGATAAGGGTCTGAGATGGATTTGGGGGGGACCCCCACGCCGAAAAAATGTGGTCCCTTTAAATCCATGCCAGGTGACGGGGCTAGCGTGGCGGCATTCACTGCCTTCGCTAGATCCGTCTACCTGAAGTCACGTGCTAAATGAACGGACTTTCCGATGAGCGGCAAGTCTGTTCATTTCAAAAGTCCGGCGGACTCGCCTACTAACGGCGGGATTGTCCGCCGGACTGCCAAGTCCAGCGGACAATTTTAAAACAAAACTTAAAACCTAGTCCGCCGGACTTTTGGCGCCAAAAAGTCCGCCGGCACCCACACACGAGGGGATTGTCCGGTGGACTTGAGTCCAGCGGACAATCCCGCGGGATAGTCCCTTCGTGTGTACGCGGCATAAGCCTAGCTGGCTGCAGCAAATACTTGTAAATAGGGATTGGTGAACGGGTCGGCCCAAGCATAAGTTCGGGCCGAACTTTGGTTGTTCGGATGTTCTGTGAAAACCGAACAATATGCAGTGTTCGGGGCAAATTCGAAAGCCGCCGGAACACCGTTAATGTCTATGGGACATTAACATGAAAAATCGAAAGTGTTAATTTTAAAGGCTTATATGCAAGTAATCGTCATAAAAAGTGTTTGGGGACCCAAGTCTTTCCCCAGGGGACATGTATCAATGAAAAAAAATATGTATATATGTAATAGTATGCCTGTGAAGTGGCTCATTTTTCCCGTGTTTAGAACAGTACCACAGCAAAATGGAATTTCTAAAGGAAAAATTGGCATTTAAAACTGATCGTGGCTGTAATGAATTGTCGGGTCTCGGCAATATAGATAAAACTCATTGAAAAAAAAAAGAGCATGCCCCCCCCCCCCCCAGTCCATTACCAGGCCCTATGGGTCTGGTATGAATATTAAGGGAAAATGACGCAGAAAAATCCATACCAGACCCACGCAAACTGTCAGGCCGCAGAAAAAGAGGGGGGGCGAGATAGCGCCGCCCCCTCCTGAACCGTACCAGGCCACATGCCCTCAACATGGGGAGGGTGCTTTGGGGTAGCTCATCCCCACAACCCTTGCCCGGTGGTTGTGGGGGTATGCGGGTGGGGGGGTTTATTGGAATCTGGAAGCCCCCTTTAACAAGGGACACCCAGATCCCGGCCTCCCCCCCATGTGAAATGGTAACAGGGTACAAATGTACCCCTACTATTTCACAAAAAAGTGTCAAAATGTTAAAAACAACAATAACCAGCTTGGGGACAAGTCCTTTTATTTAAAAAAAAAAATGCCCCACGATATCTTCTTCTATCTCCCCGCGACTGACCGAAAAAAAAAAAGAAGAGACCGATCTGCCTCATGACGCTTCTTCGCTGATGACAGTTCTTATATAACTGAGGGTGGGGCCACCCGGTGACGTACCTGAGTGACCCCACCCCCTCTGATGCCATGGAGAAAAAAAAAAAAAAAAGTCCCATGACGTCCATTCATCTTCTTCTATCTCCCCTCGATGGACCGAAAAAAAAAAAAAAAAAAAAAGCCGAAACAGATCCGCCCCAATGGGAGGCCCCCGCCATCTGATGCTTCTTCGCTGATGACAGTTCTTATATAACTGACACCCGGGTGGCCCTGCCCCCTCTGACACCACAGGGACTTCCCTATGGCTTCTCCATGGCATCAGAGGGGGTGGGGTCACTCAGGTACGTCACCGGGTGGCCCCACCCTCATAAGAACTGTCATCAGCGAAGGAGCGTCATGAGGCAGATCGGTCTCTGCTTTTTTTTTTTTCAGTCAGTCGCGGGGAGATAGAAGATATTGTGGGGCATTTTTTTTTTTTTTTAATAAAAGGACCCCAAGCTGTGATGTTTTTAACATTTTGACACTTTTTTGGGGAAATGGTAGGGTTACATTTGTACCCTGTTACCATTTCACACGTGGGGGGGGGGCGGGATCTGGGGTTCCCCTTGTTAGGGGGCTTCCAGATTCTGATAAGCCCCCGCCCGCATACCCCCACAACCACTGGGCAAGGGTTGTGGGGATGAGGCCCTTGTCCCTATTACCATGGGGACAAGGTGATTTGGGGGGCTACGCCAAAGCACCCTCCCCATGTTGAGGGCATGTGGCCTGGTAGAGTTCGGGGAGGAGCTCTCTCGCCCCCCCTCTTTTCTTGTGGCCTGCCAGGTTCGCTTGCTCTGATATTTTTTTTTAAATTTGGCGCAGGGTTCCCCTTAATTTCCATATCAGGGTACCATTAGAACACAGAAAAATAGGATGGTCCGGGGGAGGAGCTTGGTAATGGTCGGGTGAGGACGTGGTGGTGAGAGCTCCGGGTCCTCCATGGAGATTGCAGACAGGTGAAACAGTGAATCACAACCTTCTGCCGCTAATCAGAGGGGGAGAGAAGCCGGCTATTGTTAGCAAAACAGGACGCTAAGGAATGACTGACGGCGGGAGATACCAGACCCGCTAAGTGAAGGAGAAAGTCCACTCCCGCATAAGCCAGGGAAACATACAGCAGTATTTTACCTCTGCAGTGGGGGTCTTGGCGGAGACGGAGGAGGCGCAACGATCTGCTGGGATCCAAGTGGGCGCATCTCCGAGAGTAGGAGTGGCGGTGGAGGACGCGGCCGCGGCCCCGACCCGCGTGGGAGCGCACCAAGCGCCAGAGATGACGCAGCCCACAGAGCACACGGCTCAGCAGACCGAAGAGGACAGAGGTATGGGGCCAATGCTAGTGGGGGGAGAAGAGACGGGACCTGGTGTAATGCCTTCCCGGAGGGATGTGTCTGGAAAAGTGGAACTGAAAGGAGAGGGGACTTTGGAAAAGGACATCAGAAATATTAAAGAGGTATTAAACTCTCTGCCCACCTGTAAGGATATAGAAGCACTGATCCTCAGATTAGAGGAATAACATCGCCAAGATGTTAAAATGATCAGGTCTGAAATAAATAGTCTATCAGAAAGAACTAAGGACGGGGAGGAAAAGCTGGCCCTAGCAGACACACGCGCGGACACTTTCAAAAGAGCACTGAATATCCAAGAAGCTAGGACTGTAGACCTCCAGTTACACACAGAGGAACTTGAAGACAGAAGTCGCAGGAACAATCTGCGACTTTGTGGTCTGCCAGAAACCCAGGGGGGGGGGGAGATCTTGAAGCAGTGGTAAAAGTCTTGTTCCAACAGGTCCCGAAAAATCCTGAGAAAGTTATAGAAGTGGATAGGGTTCATAGAGCGGCAGGACTGAGGTCGAGGGACATAAAGAGACATAGAGACATGATATGCCGCGTACACCACTACATAGAGAAAGAGCAGATACTAAGGACAGCATGGGATACAGGGGATGTGGACTTTGAGGGAACCCCTATTAAAATCCTACAAGATCTATGTTGTACGACTTTGCAGCGAAGAGCTTTTTTACGGCCTATTCTACAACTGGCAAAAGAGCAAGGATGTACGTATAGGTGGTGGTATCCACTCACGGTTAGATTCCGTAGAAACTCACTGTCATTCATAGTACGTACACCAGAAGATCTCCCAGGACTATTTTCCTTTTTGGATACTGCTCCCATCCAGATCGAAAACTGGCTTATGTACAGTGCCTTGCGAAAGTATTCGGCCCCCTTGAACTTTTCAACCTTTTGCCACATTTCAGGCTTCAAACATAAAGATATATAAATTTAATTTTTTGTGAAGAATCACCAACAAGTGGGACACAATTGTGAAGTGGAACGAAATCTATTGGATATTTTAAACTTTTTTAGCAAATAAAAAACTGAAAAATGGTGCGTGCAAAATTATTCGGCCCCTTTACTTTCAGTGCAGCAAACTCACTCCAGAAGTTCAGCGAGGATCTCTGAATGATCCAATGTTGTCCTAAATGACTGATGGTGATAAATAGAATCCACCTGTGTGTAATCAAGTCTCTGTATAAATGCACCTGCTCTGTGATAGTCTCATGGTTCTGTTGAAAGCGCAGAGAGCATCATGAAGACCAAGGAACACACCAGGCAGGTCCGTAATACTGTTGTGGAGAAGTTTAAAGCTGGATTTGGATACAAAAAGATTTCCCAAGCTTTAAACATCCCAAGGAGCACTGTGCAAGCGATCATTTTGAAATGGAAGGAGTATCAGACCACTGCAAATCTACCAAGACCTGGCTGTCCCTCTAAACTTTCAGCTCAGACAAGGAGAAGACTGATCAGAGATGCAGCCAAGAGGCCCATGATCACTCTGGATGAACTGCAGAGAACTACAGCTGAGGTGGGAGAGTCTGTCCATAGGACAACAATCGTTGTACACTGCACAAATCTGGCCTTTATGGAAGCCATTTCTCAAAGATATCCATAAAAAGTCTTGTCTAAAGTTTGCCACAAGCCACCTGGGAGACACACCAAACATGTGGAAGAAGGTGCTCTGGTCCGATGAAACCAAAATCGAACTTTTTGGCCACAATGGAAAACGATATGTTTGGCGTAAAAGCAACACAGCTCATCACCCTCAACACACCATCCCCACTGTCAAACATGGTGGTGGCAGCATCATGGTTTGGGCCTGCTTTTCTTCAGCAGGAACAGGGAAGATGGTTAAAATTGAGGGGAAGATGGATGCAGCCAAATACAGGACCATTCTGGATGAAAACCTGTTGGAGTCTGCAAAAGACCCGAAAGTGGGACGGAGATTTATCTTCCAACAAGACAATGATCCCAAACATACAGCAAAATCTACAAAGGAATGGTTCACAAATAAACGTATCCAGGTGTTAGAATGGCCAAGTCAAAGTCCAGACCTGAATCCAATCGAGAATCTGTGGAAAGAGCTGAAAACTGCTGTTCACAACCGCTCTCCATACAACCACACTGAGCTTGAGCAAGAATTTCAGTCTCTCGATGTGCAAAACTGATAGAGACATACCCCTAGCGACTTGCAGCTGTAATCGCAGCAAAAGGTGGCTCTACAAAGTATTAACGCAAGGGGCCGAATAATTTTGCACGCCCCACATTTCATTTTTTTATTAGTTAAAAAAGTTTCAACAATCCAATAGATTTCGTTCCACTTCACAATTGTGTCCCACTTGTTGGTGATTCTTCACAAAAAATTAAAATTTTATATCTTTATGTTTGAAGCCTGAAATGTGGCAAAAGGTTGAAAAGTTCAAGGGGGCCGAATACTTTCGCAAAGGCACTGTATATCCCATATATAGGAGGACGTCTGGGCACCGGAGGGAGTCAGGAGGTTAACCCCATAAGAAGACAAAGATAACCTAACATGGACTTTTAAGAGGAAAGGATAACTGAGGGAGAGGAAGAAAGGGGGAGAGAAGACCCTCTAGTTGAAATAAAAAATGGACACGGGGGTGGGATGGGAGGGGGGGGTATCGAGGAGACCAGGGGGAGAGAAGAGGGGAGAGATGGAGGAAAGCAATATCTGAAGACCAGTCGACCAGATAAAGCAAAATAAGATAGAAGATGTTGGAAAGGACCTATGGCCCTCACTCCATCCCCTCCCCCTTTTTTGTGGCCCCTTTTTTTCTTTTTTTTTTCTCTTCCCTTCAAAGGAAAGTTTATGACTTATTTGTGGACAATGGTCCTTTTTTTTTTTTCTCTTCCTTTTTTTTTTGGGGAGTATTTGGCTTAGTGGTATTTTTCGCTAGATGAGTGTATAGGCCTAGATATAGTAAAGTGGACCACTAAAGACGAAGGGTGAAATTAAAGCGTGGGGGGGGCTCCTTTGTCCCCTCCCTCCCCTTGTCAAGGGAGGGGGGGGGAGAAGGAGACTCCCTCACAATATGATGATATCTTTTTTTTCTGGGTCTTGGGAGGTTTTAATTATGAAACGGGGGAGGGGTGGGAATGGGGAGGGATGGAGAGGATGGGGAACTGGCTGAGGGGGGGCACTGGAGTAAGGGGGGAAAAATGGGCACTGGTTAAGGGGGAGAGAAATAACCCCCTTTATATATTAACATATTTCCCTAGATGGGAAATAATGTTTTTTTTATTTTTATTTTTTTTTTTTTTTTTTTTCTTTGAGAAGGGTAAGATGAGGGGTAAGGGGAGGAGAAGACACAAAATAATAAGATAGTAATAGAATTTGAACAAAGTATGCATATAAAATGTGTGATATATATATATTTTTTTAGGGTGTGTTTTTTTTTTTTTTTCCCTTTTTTGTTTGTGTAATACACTTACCAAGAATCACATAGGAATCACATAAAGATCACACAAAGATCACATAAAGATTACTTACCTTTTTTTTTTTTTGGAATATGTATGATAATGTAAAATGTATTCATGGTAAACTGGATGTTGTTTTTGTTACTCCGATATTGGTATATGTATCGATCACGTAAATTAAGCACTAGGAGACACTAGGAGATTAGGAGATCACACAATTTTTGGGGACACAGCTAGTTCCCCTTTCCCCTCTCGCCTTTTCCTTTTTTTTTCCCCTTCCCTTCCCTCTCGCCCCTCTCTCTCTCTCTCTCTGCTTTCTCCGTTCTCTCTGTTCCCCTTATTTCTTTGACCTTTTGACATTTTTACCTAGGCCCCCCCTTAAATTTCAAATTTTTTTTTTTTTACTCTCATCCTTCTGGGTTTTTCTTTTTCCCCTGGGTTCTACGGTGCTCCCCCCGGTATACCTCCCCCCTCAGGGAGGGGGGAGGGGAAGGAGGGGGAAGAAGAAAAAGAGGAACAAAAAGGGAAAAAAAATATTTCCCCTCTCCCTTCTCCCTTTTTTCTATATGTACCTTTATTTTTATTTTTTTTTACCTAAATGAATTAGTGAACACAGGCGGAGGGCTGAGGAACTATATATATATAAGGATAGATAAAGCAAAAGAGGCAAGGAGAAAAAGAAAGGGGAGGAACCTGGAGCTCTACACCCGACCATCCTTGTTTAATACCCCAAATAAAGGGGGAGCTCATATACCGTGCTAAACGGTGAGCACCCTATTAGCGTAAAATAACGCAAAAATTTTTTTTTTTCTTTTTTTTTTTTTTTTCCTTTCGTAGGGTCTTTTTTTTTTTTTTTTTATATATAGGGCCTATTTTTTTTTTCTCTTCCCCCTTCCATAGGGGTTTTTTTTTTTTTTTGGGAAAGTTTAGATCACCCGGAGTCAATCCATGGAGATAATCAAGATTATATCATTAAATGCTAAAGGATTAAATATACCTGAGAAGAGGCGTATACTTATACACGAACTACAACGCTACAGATCAGATATAGCACTCATCCAGGAGACTCATTTTAGAGATGATAAACTACCAATTCTAAAAAGTAAGTCTTTTCCGACTGTCTATCATTCTACAAACCAGGAGGCAAAATCAAAAGGGGTGTCAATTTTACTTGCGAATAGAGTACCATGGGTTCTAATAGACCAGGTTAAAGATCCAGGAGGACGTTTTTTATTTGTGAAGGGGAAAATAGGAGATGGGCTGACTACATTAGCAACAATATATGCCCCAAATGACCACCAAGAAAATTTTTTGAATAAAGTATTTAATCGTCTGACTGAGTTCTCAGAAGGACATTTGATTTTGGGGGGTGATTTAAACGTTCCATTGAACCCAACTGAGGACACCTCTTCGGGGGTGTCATCTCTGTCTGCAGGAACACGTAACCGAATAGCTAAAACTTTACATAAAAACCAACTGATTGATATTTGGCGGTTGTTTTTTCCTTCAGACATAGATTATACTTTCTTCTCAGCCCAGCATAGGTCCTACTCACGTATAGACTATTTTCTGGTACCCCATGCCCAATTAGATGCAGTGCAGGAAACCAGTATAGGTTCCATTACGTGGAGTGACCACGCACCTATTTTTATGAAGTATGCCCTACAAGATACGAGGAATGATAGACCTAGGCAATGGAGACTGAACGAAAGTTTATTGCAGGATAAAGAGATTCTGGAAGACGTAATCAAAGAATTCGATTTTTATTTTAAAACAAATGACAACTCAGAATGTGACCCCGGAAATATCTGGGAAGCACATAAAGCGGTTATTAGGGGAATATTGATCAAACACGGAGCTAGGATCGACCGCCAACATAGGGAAAGATTAAAATTATTACTAGAAGAATTAGCAGTCATAGAAAGTCAACATAAACAAACACTATCTATATCGCTAGAAAAAGACTTAAAAGGTAAAAAGAACACAAATCTTAGACCTACTCCAATATAAAGCCAAAGCAGCGTTACAAATAAGTAAAACATTTTCATACGAATCCGGAGATAAATGCGGAAGTTATTTAGCCAGATCATTACGAGAACAAAGACAAAGAAACTATATCCCACATCTAATATCCTCCCAAAAACAGAAAATTACAAAACCAAAAGATATAGTTAAAGAATTCCAAGAGTTTTATAAATCACTCTATAATCTCCAAACTAAATCTCCCACACAAGAACAAATAGATAATTATCTGACCCAATCACAAATGCCCCAGATTGGAGAATCATACAGAGAGGAACTGGAAAAATCTATAACAATAGAAGAACTCCAAGGAGCTATAAAGAACACCAAATTAGGTAAGGCCCCAGGCCCAGATGGCCTATCGGCCCAATATTATAAAACCCTGTCCCCCTCCTTGACTACATTTATGGTTAAATTCTTTAATTCCCTTGGCACAACAGCAAGATTTGCCAAGGAAACTATATTAGCTCAAATCTCAGTGATCCCTAAAGAGGGGAAAGATCCATCTTTTTGTGGAAGCTACCGTCCTATTTCACTACTTAACCTAGACCTAAAGATTTTTTCTAAAATTATAGCAACTAGGATACAACAATATATTCCTAGGCTAATTCACTTAGACCAAGTGGGATTTGTCCCTACACGGGAAGCAAGGGATAATACGACCAACGTCCTTAATCTTCTTCATGTAGTAGACAAATCTAAGACACGAAGCGTATTTATAAATACAGATGCAGAGAAGGCCTTCGACAGGGTAAATTGGAATTTTATGATCTCAGTACTACGATTTGGAGGCTTCGGAACTAAAATGTTAAAATGGATTACATCTATATACTCAAATCCTGTAGCTAGAGTACAAGTTAATGGAGCAGTCTCTGAGACCTTCCAAATTTCAAACGGGACACGGCAAGGATGCCCCCTATCTCCACTCCTCTTTGTTCTGTCGTTGGAACCATTTCTCTGTATAGTACGCCTAAACCAGGATATTACGGGAGTTAAAATAAGAGAGGCCCAATATAAGATCTCAGCATATGCTGATGATATGATGTTTTCCCTGACAAATCCCCTGATTTCGATACCGAACCTGATGAAGGAGTTTAAAAGATACAAATCGCTTTCCAATTTACAGATTAATTTCACTAAATCTGAGGCGCTAAAATCTTTGGGTTAAATTTCCCCCCACTGCTCCAAAAGGTGAAATTGCTGTTAAATAAATGGAAAATAGGCCTACACTCCTGGATAGGGCGCTGTAACATAATTAAAATGAATATTTTACCTAAATTTCTTTACCTTCTACAAACACTACCAATACGGATCCCTGTAAAATACTTGAAACAATGCCAAAAAATTATTTTTGATTTTATATGGGCTTACAAACAGCCTAGGATACGGCGCACTCAACTAATACGCCCTAAGGAACAGGGAGGATTGGCAGTCCCAGACCTACGTAGATATCATCCGGCTATACACCTTAGCAGGGTAATAGACTGGAACAGACATAAAGATACCAAATTATGGGTACAGATGGAAGAGGCGCAGTCACCTATAGAACTGAGAAGAGCCCCGTGGTGCTCAACATCCTCCCTTAAAGATATAGTTAAACACCCTTTGATAGGGATTACCCTCAGGAACTGTAAGTCAGTGTTTCCATTGATTGGGATAACCCCAGAGATATCTCCATTATATCCAATCCTGGGGAATCCTGAATTCCCTCCGGGAATAGATGATAGATCTTTTGGACATCTACGGAGCAGGGGAGACCTGAATGCCTTTAATTATATAAAAGAAGGGAGGTGGCTGACTATTAAAGAATTGATGGACGAAGGCAGATTAAGATTTTGGAGCGCACTACAGATTACACACTTCTTGAAGACACTAGCCAACCCGTTTCGATAGACCCCCCAATAATTTTGAAAAAATGTGTTTAGAAAAGGGGATAAAGTCCCATATGCTAGCATTTAACTACACAGTATTATCAAGAGTAAAAGAGAATGACAAATTGCCCTGTGTATTAGAATGGGAACGGGAGTTAGGGAGAAACTTCAGTAAGACACAAGTTGAACAAGTTTTGAGGTTTACACATGAGTTGTCAATCTGTGTAAAAACTCAAGAAACAAATTTTAAAATCTTTACCAGATGGTATAAAACACCAGAGAGACTGAAGAGATATTATCCCGATTCATCGGATCTCTGTTGGAGATGCCAGGCAAATGTAGGCACAATGTTCCACATTTTTTGGGATTGCCCAAAATTAAAGAACTATTGGACAGACATTGGCCGTATTCTCCAGAAGGTATCAGAATATAGAATACCAGATGACCCACTCTTTTTTTTATTCCACATATCACAGATTCCGGAAAAAAAATATAAAGAGTTGGTAATAGGCCATCTGGTGGATGCGGCCAAGGCCTGTATTCCATTAGCATGGAAAACAACAACACCCCCAACAGTGAGGAAATGGATACAGAAAGTAGAAGAAATAAATAAATTAGAAAACCTGGTTCTCTCTTCACGACACCAACAAGATAGATACATAGAAATCTGGTCCCCTTGGAACATCTTTTTGAGATCTGATGAGGGCAAGACTCTTTTGGAGAGAAACCTGGATGACTGAAATACTGACCCAAAGAGTATACAAATAGCCGTTTAGAGAAGGTAGAAATGGAAGAGATTGTTCTCCGTGGGTTGACTCCGGGTCTGATGTTTTTTTTTTTTTTTTTCGTTTTTTTTTGGGAAAGGGTAGGGGGTAAGTATCAGGATAGAGACAATCATTGGTAAAACGAAAGGAAATACTGGATAACTCAGAGGAGGAGAAGATGAGGAGATAATAAGAGGAAATTGAGAGGAATGGGGAGGAGAGAGGAGGTGAAGGGAAGGAAAGGAAATAGAAGGAAGAATAAGTTGAAGATATGAATTTACGGTATGAATATAAATAGAGATGTATTATGAGCTGTTTAATCCTCATGTTCCCTCTTCTGAGTATGAGTATGTACAAAACGAATGCTTGTAATATATGTGAAATAAATAAAAAAATAATAATTCAAAATTTTTTTTTTTTTTTTTTTTTTTTCCATATCAGACCCAAGGGGCCTGGTATGGATTTTAGGGGGACCCCCATGCAATTTTTTTTTTATTTTGGCTCAGGGTTCCCCTTAATATTCATACCAGACCCAAAGGGCCTGGTAATGGGCTGGGAATTTTTCCTTTAGAAATGTCATTTTGCTGTGGTACTGTTCTAAACACGGGACAAATGCGCCACTTTACAGGCATACTATAGACACCCCCCAGGCACAATATTTAAAAGGAACATTTTTATTGTTTATTTTAAGCATTAAAAAAATAAATCACTGCTCCGGAAAAAACGCCAGTTTTAAAAAATAAATATTTGCATTGATACATGTCCCCTGGGGCAGGATCCGGGTCCCCAAACACTTTTTATGACAATAACTTGCATATAAACCTTTAAAATGAGCACTTTTAATTATTCATGTTCGTATCCCATAGACTTTAACGGTGTTCGTGTGTTCTTGCCAAATTTTTTGCCTGTTCGCATGTTCTGCTGCGAAACGAACGGAAGGGTGTTCGGCTCATCCCTACTACATTCACACTTGCGAGTGTGGCTGGTAGTGATTACATGCAGGAGATCCATCAGGGGTTCCCAGTGATTAGCAGTGGACACAATCCCCAATGAAAGCAATGGGAGCCTGACAGCTCTAGCAGTTTTAATGTCTTCTCACATGTATTCACTCATGGAGCGATTAACTGTGATGATGAGCCCTGGATGCAATCCTTCCCATTTAAAATAATTTAATGGGGTTTTAGAGGCCAATTTATTACAGTGAGCAAATTACACCATCTACTCTCTATTATACTTTGCCTTATTGCTCAATACCATGGCCTGCATTTTGCAGCCCATTCATGAAATGAAGGCCACGATATTGAGTCCGTGGTACCTCTAGCAACTCTCTCTTAAGGCAACGAGAACTGTGACTGGAGAAGGGACAGTTAGAAGGGCTAGTGTTACAGGTTATGCTTAGTGCAGGGTTATAATGAGCTCACTTTCAAAGGCAAAGTCCACTTTTGCATAAATTTAATTAATGCTCTCACATTAATAAAATGTTTACAAAAGGTGCATGTATTACATTTTTGTATTGAAGCCTGCAGATTATTGCAACAGTGATCAGTCTCCTCTCCTGCAATATTTACATTCCAGCCACAAGTCCGCACAGAGGTACAGACCATCTGTTATGGGGTTGGAGGAAATAAATGATGGACTACAAATACAGTGACACCACAGCACTTGTGCGCTATTACGATCTGTGAGTCCCTTTGCCACAGTGGCAAATGGTACTTGGAGACTTTCCATTCACAGATTCCTGGGAATGAATATGTCAATTGATGATGCAGCTGTGTAGGCAGATCTATTCAAATTCAAAAATCAGCAGGGCACCCCAGGGAGAAGCACCCTATGATTGAGAAAAGTGAGAGTGGAGGAATGTGACCATTTTTCATGTTACACCCTATGTATGGGTGCAACTTGAAACATGCTCAGAAAAGGTGAAATACTCTAGTTTGTAGCCTTGATATACCACCTTAAGCGTCTGATATGCAAGCTGTCTATGCTTCCACAAAGATTAACACATGGTTACATAGGTACTTATTAGTCAGGTTGAAAAAAAAAAGACACTAGTCTATCTAGATCAATCAATAAAAAAAATAAAGAAAAACACACATTTACAAATAGAAAACCTCCATATACAACCCCTGGCAAAAAGTATGGAATCACCACTCTTAGAAAATGTTCATTTAATTGTGTAGAAAAAAAAAAAAAAAGAAGGAAAGAAAACTGTAGTCAAAAATATGAAATCACTCAATTCTGGAGGAAAATATTATGGAATCACCATGTACTTTGCAGTTCTAAAACAAGCATCTCATCATCAGATTACATCCTGAAAAAATAGGTTATCATCACCAAACATCCTTTCAATTGATGGAATAAGAAAAGTGTCCAAAATCTCAATATAAACTGACTCTGCCCGGACACACACACACGCCCACCGTGCGGCGTGGCACGGTGGGTGTGTGTATGTCTGGGCAGAGTCTGGTAGAAGTTATGTGGTAGTTTCCAGTGAGAAGTCTGAGGAGAATGGCGGTACTGGGAAGTGGCAGGGCCTGTATTGGATAAGGGAGTGTGGCATATCCTTTCTGTCGTAAAGCACCCTCTTGAAAGAGTTTGTTGAGGAACCATCCTACATATCCCCAGATCAATAGATCACTGCCTTTTTTGATCCCAGACTGCGAAGCTGAGGGTCTATTGTTTCTGGTGAGTGGGGTCACCGACGGGAAGTCACCTCACATTTTGCAAAGTTTAGAAGCACCATTGCACTTTTTTTTAACCCCCCTGGCGGTAATCCCGAGTCTGGCTCGGGGTGGGAACTTCAGTACCAAAAGTGGTAACCCCCGAGCCAGACTCGGGCTCGCATTGCAGGATACAGGGGGAAGTTACTTACCTTATCCCCTGGATCCTGCAATGTCTCCCCGCTGTGTGAGCGAGCCGTCTGCTCGCTCGATTCACACAGTGCTGAGTGCCGCTGATCTCCGTTCCCTGCGACGTTACGACGCACGGGAGCGGAGATCGGCGCCAAATTCAAAAAAGTTAAAAAACACAATACACATACAGTACTGTACTTACAGATTACAGTACTGTATACAAAAAATACACATCCCATTTGTCCCTAGTGGTCTGCCCAGTGCCCTGCATGTCAATTTATATAATAAATATTTTTTTTTCTGCCTGGAAACTGGAGATTGTCCATAGCAACCAAAAAGTGTCCCTTTATGTCAAAAGTGGTTTTAGACTAGCTAGAAAACAGCGATAATAAATTAGAATCACAATTTATCATCAAACACTAAATTTAATGACAGCGACTATTCTGCAACTGAGCAAATTTCAGTATTTTTGATTTGATTACATTTTTTGAATATTTTTTATATATATTTTTATTATATTATAATTTATGATTTTGTGTTTTAAACTTTATTATACCCGGGATGTCTACTAGAGTCTGGTTCGGACAGATTTAAGTGAGTTATTCATAAGAATTGCATGCCTACAATATAAAAACGCCAAATTTCCATGCAAAATAATTGTACCGCTTTCAGCACAAAATTCCAGACAGAATCATACCGCCAGGGAGGTTAATAGCACTTTATAGATTTGTGCATATTATATTATATATAATTTTGTTGTATTTTGATTTGTATGTCACAAACACATTGATGTATATGGCACTAATCACCAGGATGTGTATTAGTAATATAGGCTGCCAGCGCTGTTTTATCCTTACTAGCACAAGTAGTGCCCCGCAGCCACCAATAAGACAAACATAGGCCTGTTGAGCCCATAGTGCCCTTCCCGCTGCATTTTCCAATACTAATTGGGAGCCCACCACTTCTGCAGCGCCCGTACTTCCCCCATTCACTGGCCAACCCATCAGCGTACAGGCAGTTTCTTTAAAATCTGGCAGGTTGCCAGCTTTATTTACAGGTGGTTTGCAAAGTCATAAAAATAAACAAAACAGTAAAACAAATCCTTGCCGTCCGGCACTAAACTAAACAGTACACTGCCCTATATACAGTGTGGGGCTGGTCCCCGACACTCACAAAACATGAGGTAAAGCAAACCTTTGTTTTCAGTCCAAACAAACAAGTCTCTCTCTCTCTCTCTCTCTCTCTCTCTCTCTCTCTCTCTCTCTCTCTCTCTCTCAAGGGCTGTAAAGCCAGGAACCACCTTGTCACGTGGACATTTTTCAGGGGAGCATGGTCGGTGACCAGCCTAAATGACCTCTTCAACAAGTAATATTTCAGGGAGTCTAAGGCCCATTTAATAGCGAGACACTCCTTTTCGACAATGGCATCATTTTTTTCGTGCTTGTTCAGTTTCCGGCTCAGGTATACAACCGGGTGTTCCTCACCATCTCTGTTCTGTGATAGTCCCCTAGTGCCACTTCAGAGGCATCCGTCTGTATCACAAACTCCTTTGTGAAGTCCGGGGTCACTAGCACTTTCTGGAAAGCCTCCTCGGCTTCAGGATTCCATTTAACCATGACCGGCCCTCTACCCTTCGTCAGGTCAGTCAGAGGGGCGGCAATAGTGGCAAAGTTGGGTATAAACCATCTGTAATACCCTGTAATGCCCAGGAAGGCCTGAACTTGTTTTTTTGCTTACCGGTTGTGGTAATTTTTGAATTGCCTCAACCTTATTGGTCTGAGGCTTGACCAGTCCCCGGCCAATAACGTACTCAATGTATTTGGCCTCCTCCAGGCCTATGGAACACTTTTTTGGGTTGGCCGTGAGACCTGCTTTCCTAAGGGAATCTACCACTGCTTGTACGCAGGGCAGGTGTGATTCCCAATCTGGGCTGTGGATGACCACATCATCCAAATAAGCAGCTGCATATGGGCAATGTGGTCTCAAAGTTTTGTCCATCATTCGCTGGAATGATGCAGGGTCTCCATGCAGACCAAAAGGCATCCGCCTGTACTGAAACGAGCCCTCAGGATTGGAAAAGGCAGTCTTCTCCTTGGCCGATTCAGTTAGCGGTATTTGCCAATAGCCTTTGGTTAGGTCTAGGGTTGTTATGTAGCGAGCCTGTCCCAACCTGTCCATGAGTTCATCGACCTGAGGCATCGGGTATGGATAAAACTTAGATACACTGTTGAGTTTCCTAAAGTCGGTACAAAACATGATAGTGCCATCAGGTTTTTGGGACCAGCACTATGGGGCTCGACCACTCACTGTGGAACTCTTATCACATCCAACTCTAACATATTTTTGATTTCCATCACGACTCTCTCTTGCCTGGCCTCTGGGATTCTATATGGCTTTACATTTACGCGAACCCCGTGTTCCGTCACTATGTTATGCTGGATCACGTTGGTCAGTCCGGGTAAGGGGGAGAAAAAGTCCCTATTTTTCCACACAAACGCCCTTACGTCACTTTGTTGTACCACGGATAGGGAATCCGTTATGGGGATTTCAGGTGTCACCGGTACCCGGTCTGAAGGAGGCGGGGATGCGGCCAGTAAAGTCTCTCTGTCCTTCCAGAGATTCACGTGATAAATTTGGTGTGGTTTCTTTTTACCTGGCTGGTAGACTTTGTAGTTTACCTCCCCCACCCTTTCGATAACCTCAAAAGGGACCCTGCCACTTGGCTAGGAACTTGCTTTCCACCGTGGGCACCAGTACCAACACTCTGTCCCCGGGGCTGAAAGTACAGACCTTGGCACCCCGGTCATAGACCCTCCTCTGAGCCTCCTGGGCTCGCTTCATCTGTTCTCGTTCCAGGGGCAGGACAGCTGTGATTCGATCCTGCATCAAGGAGACATGCTCTATGATGCTTCTATATGGGGTGGCCTCTCCTTCTATCAGAGAAGTACTTTCTGAGGCCGAAATGCCGAGAGTGGTTCACCCTTGCGACTGAGCGCAGTCCGCCCCCTAGAGGTGAGACAGGGGGTGGATGGCACAAAGAGGCACAGGCTACCCAACCTGGAGATGGAAACTGGAGCAGGTGCCAAGTTCAGGATCAAGAGGATACTGGGGAGTCCAAAACTCAGGTGCAGGTACTGGGCTGAAGATAAACAGGTCCGGGTCACAGGCAGAGATCAACAGGGCAGAAGACAGAGGCAAATCCGGGTCACAAGCAGAGGTTTCAAGGGCCAAAGGCAGACAAGCAGGTAAAGTCCAGTACACAGTCCAAGGGTCAAGGGCAGGAGAAGGCAGCGAAGTCAAAAGGCGAAATCCGGGTCAAACACAGGCAATCAGATCAAACAGGAAGCAGGAACAAAGCTTTGGCAGGAAGCTGAAGACAAGCCAGCGCTGGACTGATCTCAGGCACTTCCTTAAAAGGGCGGTGTGAGTGGTCACGTGATGCTATGACGCCCAGGGACGCACAGGCGAGCGCCAGTGCGCATGTGCGTACGTCGGATCGCTGAGCCGCGAGTGCGCATGCGCCGGAGTGCCGTTACGCCGCGCATGCGCACAGGCAATCGACGCGCAGCGCTCACTTGTAAATTGTCCTGACAGTGCCCTCCCCCGAGGGGTGGCCTCCGGACGCCCAAGCTAGCCATCAGTTCAGGATGTTCCGTGTGGAAAGCTCGGATCAAGCGTGGAGCATGCAGATTTCCTGAGGGTTCCCAAGAATTTTCTTCTGACGGGTAACCCTCCCATTTAACCAGATATTGAAGTTGCCTCCCCCTTTTCCTGCAACTTAAAATTTTCTCCACCATAAATTCTGTTTCGCCATCCACCAGTACTGGAGGAGGTGGTGGTTCTGATCTTCCTGGAAAAGGACTAGGAGTGACAGGCTTCAGGAGGGAAGCGTGGAACACCGGGTGTATCCTGTACGAATCCGGTAAGGAAAGCTCAAAAGCTACAGGATTGATCTTTCGTTTGATCTTGAAAGGACCAATAAACTTTGGTCCTAACTTACGTGTGGGTATGGCTAATTTGAGATTGATTGAGGATAACCACACCTCGTCCCCTATCTTGAAGTCCGGATTTTCCTTCCTCCCCCGGTTGAAATGTCTTTCATACCCTTCTTGGGTCTTCTGCATGGTCTCCTGAATTCTCCGGAAGTTCTGTTGAAGAAAATTAACTCGGTCTTGGACCGCAGGGACAGGAGTTTCAGGAAGAGACCCTGGCAGGAAGGAGGGATGGAACCCAAAGTTGGCCCAGAAGGGAGTTTGGTTGGTGGCAGTGTGGACCGCATTGTTGTAGGCGAACTCCGCATAGGGTAGGAGACTGGACTATTCATCTTGGGAATCTGAACAGAAACAGCGGAGGTATTGCTCTAGAGATTGATTTGTCCTCTCCGTCTGGCCATTGCTCTGAGGGTGATAGGCCGAAGAGAGACATATCTTGATTTCAAGGGTTTTGCATAATTCTTGCCAAAACTTGGAGGTGAACTGAGATCCTCTATCAGAAGTGACACTTGCAGGTACCCCGTGGAGTCGAACAATCTCTTTGAAGAATGTGTCAGCTGTAGCAGAAGCGGAAGGAGTCCCAATCATTGGGAGGAAGTGTGCCATCTTTGACAAACGGTCGACCACGACCAGAATGGTGGTGTACCCCTCTGAGGCGGGTAACTCTACAATGAAGTCCATTGATATATCCGCCCATGGGCGCTTCGGGATGGACAAGGGCTTCAGCAGGCCCCAGGCTTTAGAATGAATTCCTTTGTTGCGTTGGCAAATGATACAAGAGGTGACATAATTCCTGCAGTCTTGTCTCCACCCAGGCCACCAAAAAGAGCGAGAGATTAAGTCAGACGTCTTGTGAACCCCAAAATGTCCCGCAAGCTTGTGATCATGTAGGGTCTTGAGCGTTAAAAGTCTTGTTTCTGTGGGGACAAAGACCTTTCCACGTACCCAGAGTAGTCCATCGTGCTCCTCCATTGAGGGAATCCCATGGTCAGTGGGGTGCCCAGATGCCGCCTTGATGGCGGAGACTAGGTCAGGTTGCAGAAGGAGAGACAGGAAGTTCTGTGGTGAAAGGATAGTGTTGGGTTCAGATTCCTGGGGTGTCTCGTGAAACATTCTAGAGAGAGCGTCTGCCTTTCCATTTTTTGAGCCGGGTCTGTAAGAGATATGAAAATTGAATCTTGCAAAGAAGAGAGCCCAACGGGCTTGTCTGGGCCTTAGACGTTTGGCTGTCCTTAGATACTCCAGGTTTCTGTGGTCTGTCCAAATCATGACAGGATGGGAAGCCCCCTCCAGGAGATACCTCCACTCCTCCAGGGCAAACTTAATAGCCAGTAACTCTCTGTCTCCCACGTCATAGTTTTTCTCTGGAGGGCTTAACTTACGTGACGCAAAAGCCACAGGGTGTAACAGAGCTTTTGGCCCCAGTCTCTGGGATAATATAGCTCCAGTAGCCGTCTCCGATGCATCCACCTCCAGCACAAATGGAAGGGCTGGATCTGCATGCACCAGGATGGGAGCGGACGAAAACAATTTTTTCAAAGTGTCAAAAGCTTCTTGTGCTTCCGGGGACCAATGGAATTGGGTACCTTGGTGGGTCAACTTGGTGATGGGTGCCACTATGGAGGAAAAGCCGACAATGAACCTTCGATAGAAGTTTGCGAACCCAATGAATCGCTGTACCCCTTTCTTGTTCACTGGGGCTGGCCACTCCAGTACGGCCTTGACCTTTTGTGGGTCCATGGAGACCCCACCTGTAGAAATGATGAACCCCAAGAACTGCACCGTGGATTTCTCGAATTCGCACTTCTCCGCCTTGAGGTACAATCTGTGGCTGCGGAGGATGGTGAGTACCTGTTTCACGTGTACCCGGTGGAGTTCAAGGGAGTCCGAAAAGATAAGGATGTCGTCCAGATAAACGACAAGGAAGTCGTCAAGGTGTTTACGGAAAATGTAATTTACCAGGTGCTGGAAGGTTGCTGGGGTGTTACAAAGACCGAAGGGCATTACCAAGTATTCATAATGCCCGAATCTGGATCTGAAGGCTGTTTTCCATTCATCTCCTGCCCTGATTCAGATGAGGTTGTAGGCCCCGCGAAGATCCAATTTAGAGAAGATTCTGGCAGACCTGAAACGCTGAAAAAGCTCTGGGATCAAAGGCAGGGGATACCGGTTCTTAATTGTGATTTTATTTAATTCTCTATAATCGATGCAAGGTCTGAGGGAGCCGTCTCTCTTTCCCACAAAAAAGATGCCAGCTCCGGCGGGTGACGAGGAGGGGCGAATGAACCCCTTCTCCAGGTTCTCGTCAATGTAGGCCTTGAGGACCTTGAGTTCCACTTCGGACAGGGGAAAAATGCGGCCAAAAGGGATCGCTGAACCCGGAAGGAGATCGATGGGACAATCATACGTCCGATGAGGCGATCTGCCTGTTGTTTATCAAAGACGTCTTGGAATTCCAAGTAAACTGGCGGTACATGAAGAAGATTGTCTGGTATTGATGAAATAGTAGAACAAGTAGCCACAGCCTGGGTGAAGCAATGCTGGGTACAGTGAGGTGACAGGAAGGAGACCTCTCTCTTACCCCAGTTGATCTGCGGTTCGTGGATCTGTAACCACGGAAGCCCCAAGATGATGGGGAACATTGGAGACGGGATAATGTCAAATTGGATAAACTCCTGGTGACCAGAATCGGTAGTGACACGGATGGGTTGGGTCTCGTGGGTGATAAATCCTGAACGAGGAAGAGAGCCATCAGCCAAATGTACCTGCAGATTTCGTTTCTTCGGAACGAGGGGTAGGTGCATCTTGGTAGCTAATGCCGAGTCAAGGAAGCAGCTGCAGGCTCCGGAATCAATTATGGCTGATAGTCGGGTTTCCTTTCCCGGTAGCTGTAAGGAGACAAAGAGGGCGACATAAGTCTGGGAGAACCCAGAAGATTGAAAGTTCATTATACATTGTTGATAGGACTTACTCGGTCTTACGGGACAGGTGCTGAGAAAATGGCCCGAAGCCCCACAGTATAGGCATAGATTGGCCCGTCGTCTGTGGAGCCGTTCTTCTGGCGTAAGAGGAGCACGAACCAGACCGAGCTGCATGGGTTCTGTCTCCTGGGTATCTACTGCTGGAGTTGAGGTGGTGGGTGAAGACAAGGTTGGTTTAGGAGGATTCCAATAGGTCCGGGGAGACTGAAGGCGCTCAGAACGTCTTTCACGCATGCGGCGGTCCAACTTGGTGGCGGCTTGGATCAAACCTTCCAGTGTGTCAGGAGTTTCGGATCTTGCCAACTCATCTTTCAAGGTTTCGGATAACCCCTGGCGATACTGGTATTTAAGAGCCGGTTCGTTCCACCCGGTGTCAGCTGACCACTTCCGGAATTCAACGGTGTAATCCTCTACTGGTCTACGTCCCTGAAGCAAGTTATGTAGCGTGGCCTCAGCTGTAGCCCCACGTTGCGGGTCATCATACAGTTGTGCCATACTCTCAAAAAAGGTCTCCACCACATTGAGTGCTGGGCTTCTCTGCTCCATCAGGCTATGGGCCCATGCCTGTGGCTCCTCAGCTAGGAGCGAGATAATGAAGCCCACCTTTACCACTTCAGAAGCAAAAGTCCTGGGCTGGAGCGCAAGGTAGAGCGAGCAGGCATTTTTAAAAGCCCGGAACTTCTTACGGTCACCCGTGAAGCGTTCAGGGGTAGGGACCCTGGGTTCAGGCGATGCCATGATCACAGTGGGGTTTGCTGATCCAGGAGGAGCGGATATTCCACTGGTGGCGGTAGGAGCTGCTAAGGTGGGTGCCGTTAACCCGGAAAGTTGCTGCAGGCGACTGTCCACTTGAGTGTACCCCTCTTGCAGTTTTTGCACGGCTTCGGTTAATGCTGAGACTTGTTGGCACAAAGCCTCAAGGGGTGAACACACTCTGTCGGCCTCAGACATGGCTGGCTTGTACTATCAGAGAAGTACTTACCGAGGCCGAAATGCCGAGAGTGGTTCATTCTTGCGACTGAGCGCAGTCCGCCCCCTGGAGGTGAGACAGGGGGTGGATGGCACAAAGAGGCACAGGCTACCCAACCTGGAGATGGAAACTGGAGCAGGTGCCAAGTTCAGGATCAAGAGGATACTGGGGAGTCCAAAACTCAGGTGCAGGTACTGGGCTGAAGATAAACAGGTCCGGGTCACAGGCAGAGATCAACAGGGCAGAAGACAGAGGCAAATCCGTGTCACAAGCAGAGGTTTCAAGGGCCAAAGGCAGACAAGCAGGTAAAGTCCAGTACACAGTCCAAGGGTCAAGGGCAGGAGAAGGCAGCGAAGTCAAAAGGCGAAATCCGGGTCAAACACAGGCAATCAGATCAAACAGGAAGCAGGAACAAAGCTTTGGCAGGAAGCTGAAGACAAGCCAGCGCTGGACTGATCTCAGGCACTTCCTTAAAAGGGCGGTGTGAGTGGTCACGTGATGCTATGACGCCCAGGGACGCTCAGGCGTGCGCCAGTGCGCATGTGCGTACGTCGGAGCGCTGAGCCGCGAGTGCGCATGCGCCGGAGTGCCGTTCCGCCGCGCATGCGCACAGGCAATCGACGCGCAACGCTCACTTGTAAATTGTCCTGACACCTTCCCACGTTTCTTTGGCGACATCTAGTAGCCCCCTGGGATGTCTACCATACAAGAGCTCAAAGGGGAAATAGCCTGTGGATGCCTGCGGAACCTCACGGCAAACATGAGATAAGGTAGCCAAAAAAAAATCACAGTTTCTCCCATCTTTGTCGACCACCTTTTTCAGCATACTTTTCAAAGTGTTATTAAATCTTTCGACAAGTCCATCTGTTTGGGGGTGGTAGACAGAGGTACGGAGATGGGAGATTTTGTATAGCTTACACAGTTCCTTGGTAACCCTGGACATAAATGGGGTGCCCTGATCGGTTAAGAACTCTTTTGGAATCCCCACTCAACTAAACACCTGGACTAGCTCCTTGGCGATAGCCTTAGCTGAGGTGTTACACAAGGGAATTGCCTCAGGATAGCGCGTCGTATAGTCCAAAATATGCTGGTGACCCCGGGCAGACTTCACTAGCGGCCTCACCAGGTCCATGCCAATTCTCTCAAACGGGACCTCGATTATTGGTAGAGGAACAAGTGGACTGCGAAAATGGGGCGACGGTGCCAACATTTGGCACTTGGGGCACGATTCACAGTA
This sequence comes from Lithobates sylvaticus, assembly GCA_028564925.1. NCBI lineage: Eukaryota > Metazoa > Chordata > Amphibia > Anura > Ranidae > Lithobates > Lithobates sylvaticus. The sequence continues at coordinate 181,802,709 of CM053036.1, forward strand.
CTCCCTGACATCTACATACAACCAGGGCCAGAAAAATCTCTGGGCGATTCTCTCCTTGGTCTTTTCGATACCAAGATGTCCCATTACATGACTATGGGCCAGGTCTAGCACCACTCTACGGAAGGGTTTGGGAACCAGTAGCTGTTCTACCACGTCCTCTCCCCGTTTTACCACCTGATACAGTAAATGTTTTTTTAAGGGCCATGTAAGGGAAAGACACCCCCCCCCCCCCCCAAATTAGGGTCCACCGGTTCCCCATCCACCATCTTAACGTTTTCTCTGGCTCTCGTGAGGGTGGCATCTCGGAGTTGCTCGGTACAGAAATCCTCTCTCCTGACCTCTAAGTCTGGTACCACATTCTGGCTTCTCTCATTGTCAGGGTCAGAGGTGTTCTCCTGTTCGTTACCCCCAGGCTGGAGCTAGCTTCCAGGTCCTCCGGCTCCCCAGCCATGACAAGGAAAGGAAGAGGATCTCCGGCTTCCTTGATCCCACAAACAGCATCCTTTTCCTTTTAGCAAAAAGGGTCTGGTGAGAGTTCCTGTGCTTCCCCAGCAGGGGGAGCTTTACCTATCAGCCTCCCTTTGCTCTCAAGCTTCATGAAGCAGCGAAGGTACCACCCCCACTGAATGTGTTACACTGCCCCAGGGGGTATCAACCTCAACCACCGCTGTCTGGTAGTCCCGAGTGTCCCCATGGAGGCAAATTACCCCAATAGTACTGGGGTGTAGTTTTGTGGGGTTTACACAATCATCCCTGACTAGGGTCACCACACTACCAGAGCCTAGAATCTAGCAGGGCTGTGAGTGGCTTCCCATCCACTGAAAGAACACACATTTGTTTTTCAATGCGAGTCTGACACGATGCAGTACATGCGACCTTTGCAAACAGAGACATGCATCTTTTCATGTAAGCAAAATCGCATTGCATAGGTTCATCATTTATAGGACAGTTTGCAGCAATATGCCCTAATGCATGGCAATGAAAACACCGTTAATGCTCTACCCCCAGTCCTCCTAACCGGTCCCAAAGACCTTCCTGGCTTCTTTGGCCAATCTCCAGGTCTAGGAGCCACAGTCTCATCAGCTGTAGCAACAGTCTTATCTAACTTCCCCATGCTCTTGAACCCCAGAACAGTCTTACCAGAACAGCTGGGCGATCTTACACCCCTAAATACACCGAAGTGGGGCATAGACGGGTTCACCAAGTCCTCAGTAGCAAAGTACCTTTCTACTAGGTCCACAAACTGGGTTGCAGTATTGGGGTCCCCCTGTGCGGCCCACACAGATACCGGTCCATTACCACACGCTCCTCCATCTGAGGGCTCGTCAAGGTCTTCGGCTGCAACCATTTCCTGGTGAGGTGGACCAGGTCAAACATTTGAGACTGGGGTGGCTGGTTGCTGGAGTAGGTCCACTGATGCATGCATGCACTGGGCCTGGACTACCATAGTGACACCCAAGCATGCGAGTATCTCTGTCTTCAGAGTCAAAGTCCTGGGCCCTTATCCGGTTCCAGATCAAAATAGGCCTTTTGAGGTTCTCCTGTCAGAAATGGGGCCAACAGACCAGCCCACTGTTCTTTTGGCCATCCTTCGCAGACAGCAACTCTCTCAAAAGTTGCAAGATATGCCTCAACATCATCGGCCGGTGTCATTTTCTGTAGGTGGTAGGAGGCACGTACCATCTTTGGTTCCACTGGCTCAGGAGGTGCGGACCCCTTTTTCAGTTCCATTAGAGCCCCTGCGAACTGCCAGTTCATCTCCTGCTAGGCCGCCTGTTGTGCTGCAAGGCCCCCCTTTTGTGCTGCAGCAGCCTCTGCGACTTGGCGGTTGGTTTCTCGCTGAGCTGCATTGGCCTGTAGCAGGGCCTTTATCATTTCCTCCATCTTCAGAAATTGCCAGTTGAATCCACCATGTGTGGGGAGATTAGCTCGTGGGGAACACCTTTTCTCAGAATGAAGGTCAGCGTACAGGCAGTTTCTTTAAAATCTGGCGGTTTGCCAGCTTTATTTACAGGTGGTTTGCAAAGTCATAAAAATAAACAAAACAGTAAAACAAAGCCTTATCATCCGGCACTAAACTAAACAGTACACTGCTCTCTATACGGTGTGGGGCTGGTCCCCGACACTCACAAAACATGAGGTAAAGCAAACCTTTGTCCAAACAAATAGGGCTTCTCTCTCAGTTTCCCTTCTGAGTCTCAGGCCAGAGCACTGTTGTGCTCTCTTCCTGGTCATTTAAAGTCCACCTGAACATGGACTCAAGTGGACCACAAGACCCAGACCAGAAGCCTGCCACAGAGGTTGGAAAAATCCGGGCCAGATTCCGGTTCAGTCTCTGACAATAGAACAAATGCGAGGTGAAATATATTGATTATTCAATGACCTCACCTTGCATACCGTCACATTCCTCATGGGCATAGTTGAAAAAAGTGAGTTGCAGTGATATTGGTCCACTGACCAAATTCACCCATATGCCCGTGTTCTCTGCATCCGTGGCCAGGGCTAGATACGAGCAGATCTTACGGTTCATGCATTTTAATGACAATGAACTCTGTCGTCCTCGGGGAGACCCTGAATTTGATCAGTTCCACAAAATTTGGCCCTTCATAAACCACTTCAATCAACAGTTTGCAGCCTTGTTTACTCCCCCTCAAGTTGTCTGCGTTGATGAGTCCCAGATTTTCTGGCCGCTTGTCTTTCAAACAGTATCTTCCCAGCAAGCGTGCCAGATATGGGGTCAAGTTGTATAAGCTCTGTGACAGGGCAACAGGCTATACATATAGTTTTATGGTTTACAAGGGAAAAGATAGTCACGTGGAGCCCGAGAACTGCCCAAACTACATAGAAGCACTGGTAAGATTGTGTGGGACTTGGTTTAACCCTTATTCTGAAAGGGGTACCACTTGTACGTGGACAATTACATGAGTGTGCCACTTTTTAATCACTTGTTAGATCATGGAATTGGCGCATGTGGCACCGTGCAATCTAATCGTCTGGGCTTTCCCCAGCTTCTTGTAGAATCCCGACTTAGACAGGGGGAAAGAGCCTGCTTGAAGTGTAATAATTTGCTCGCAGTGAACTGGAGGGATAAATCGGAATGTTTTCGTTCTGTCCTCCCTTCATGCATACGGCGACTGGTGTTGTTGCGAAGCTCCTCTGTGTCCACGAATACAACCTTAATATGGAAGGGGTGGACTTCAAAGACCAGTTGTTGCCGCCGTACCTAATTGCCATAATGCCAGACGCTGTTACAAAAATGTGTCTGTATACCTTTTTCAATAGGTTTTGCTGAACGCTTATGTGCTATACAAAGTTTCAGGATGAACTGGATCCTTCCTTTAATTCTAGGAAGAGATCATCACAGCCCTTCTGTTTCCAGATGGTGCTGTGGCCCAACTTCCCAATGCAAATGCAGTGAGCCGGCTGCATGAGAGGCACTTCCCAAAAGTCCTCCATGGTACCTCAGGCCAAAGAACACCCCAAAAAATATGTTGTGTCTGTAGGAAATGCAGATACAGGCATGACACCCACCTTTTTAGTCACATTCTCTGCATCAGTGAATGTTTCCAATGCTACCACACACTAGTGGAGTATTTGCTTAGAGTACAACACTGCACAATTCATAGGGCACACTTTCACAGGGTCTCCAAAGATGCCTTGGCATTTTTAAAGACCCAAACCTGGAACCTTTACACTTAAGCCCCATACACACGCTCGGACAATCCGCGGACCAGGTCGGTCGGACTTTGTCCGACGTACTTTGTCCGATGTTGGTGTTGCGTACACACGGTCGGACTACGTTGTCGGAATATCCGGTCCGGAAGAACGTCGTGACGTAAGTCGTCGTCCACGAGATTACAAAAGGGAAGTTCAGCACCACGTCAGGCACCCGTTGGGCTCCTTCTGCTGATCCCGTGTTTTTCGAGAGTTAGTGGAAGTTTGGTGACTTAAGATTCGCGCTTCTCAGTTTTCTGACTCAGATCGTTACTGCTCTTCAGTTTGTGCTTGTCGTGCGTATCTGTTTATTAGTGCGTGTAGTCAGTTCGCATTTGTTGGTCATTGAGGCCTATATCTTGATATAGGACGCTTTGATTTGCACTGCTTATTGTCTGCTCGTTGCTGCTATTCAGTTCGTTCTTTCAGGCCTTGCTGTTTATCGGTGCTTTCTGTTTGTCCGTTCTGACCAGCCGACCTTTTGTGACCTTCTGAGCGATGTTTCCCGTGCGTACTCGTCGCCGAGTTCGTGCTGTACGCGGAATTGGTGTCGGGCTTTTAGCTTTGACCCAAGACCCGTCCATGAACAGAGTGACGAGGAGTATGTGGACCAAGAATTGGTTGCTTCAGCGTGACCAGTTCTCGCACATGCCTTTGCTTCGTGAGATCCGGGAGAATAATCCTGATGATTTCAGGAACTTTCTCAGGATGACGGACCCCGATTTTCACCGTCTTTTGGCTTTGCTGACCCCCTTTATCAACCGGCAGGATACCTGCATGAGACAAGCCATTACTCCGGAGCAGAGGCTTGTTGCCACGTTGAGGTACTTGGCGACAGGGAGAAGTCTTCAGGATTTGAAGTTCTCTTCAGGTATCTCTCCCCAGGCCCTGGGAATCATTATTCCAGAGACCTGTTCTGCCATCATCCAGGTCCTGCAGGAGGACTATATTAAGGTAACATTTATACTTTACTATTCCCTTCTATGTATGCTCTGTTTGCTAATGACTTGTATTTTTGACCTCCTTCCCTAATTACCATGATTGCAATATGCTCTAATATGCTGTGTCCCTTTTCTCCTTCATGCATTTTTCCCTTCACTTACCTCCCCAGCATGCTCTTCTGCCCCAATAGACACCTATGGCCTAGTCACTTAAGCAATGTCTTTTGTCTGCTGCATAGTATTGTTTGCCCCCAAACACCCCCTAAAATATGCACAAATGTTTGCTGTGTGGTTTACTTCATGTAGAGCCCCCTTTTTTTTTTTTTTTTTGGTGGGGGGGGGGGGGCAAACTCATTAGGAACCCCCTCCCCCAACTGCTCTGTCAGATGGTACCAATCCTTTATCTGCTGGCTTTCCCAAGGTCCATACACACTATATACCTACCTCTTTATAGTGCGCATCTTTAGGGATGAATTCAGCAAAGCATGTAGTGCAAGGGGCTGCCTCCATACATTCCATTTCAGATTTTTTTTTCTTCTTTCCCTCCTATTAGCTTGCTTGGTAATTTAATAATGTCACACTGTGCCTGCCTTTTTTTGGGGGGGGGGGGGGGGGGTTTAAATGTTATTTGATCTTTCATGTGGCCTGCCAATAGTGTTAAGTACAGAGGGTCTGGCCAAACTAGCCCACATTATTGAGCCATTTGCCAATCAATGAAGTGCAGAGGGTTAGCTGTCCACCACCCCCCCCCCAAAACCCTAGTTATTGCCAATGTCCCATCAGAAGTGGGGGGATTGATGGGGGGGTGAGTAATCTGTGAAGGGGAGCCTCTACTTTTCTGTGCAAATACTTTCCAGCCTCCAATTTTATACAATGCTCTTGTTCCAAGATGTTGATTGTCTAATCTGCTTGCAATGTTTAGGTGCAAAGTGACAAATTTTTTTTTCTGGTTTCACTCCACAGTTCCCTTCCACGCCACAGGAATGGCAGACTGTGGCCTCCCACTTTGCCAGCCGTTGGGACTTTCCTAACTGCGGAGGGGCAATTGATGGGAAACACGTCCGCATCGTCCCACCGCCCAACTCGGGGTCCTACTATTATAATTATAAAGGGTTTAATAGTGTAGTGATGTTGGCGGTGGTGTCGGCAACATACGAGTTTATGTATGTGGACGTGGGGATGAACGGCCGGATATCGGATGGTGGGGCCATTACGCACACGGGGTTCTACTGGCGTCTCCAAAGTGGCAGTCTGTGCTTGCCACCTCCAGAGGAGAATGCCGAAGGACTCCCCTTCGTCTTTGTCGCAGATGAAGCGTTTGCGTTGACTCCCCATGTGATGAGGCCGTTCCCGATGAGGACCCTCACCCCGGACCAGAGGGTCTTCAACTACAGGCTGTCCAGAGCCAGAAGAGTGGTGGAGAACGCTTTTGGCATCCTGGCCAGCCGCTTCTGCCTGTTCCTGACGGCATTTAACTTGGCGGAATACAAACTGAACCACATAGTTCTTGCCTGTTGCATATTGCACAACTTCCTCAAAAGACATAACAGGAACTATGTGGTGCCCGTTGGCCCAGATGTGGAGGGCCCTCCAAATGCGGACCTCACAGCCCTTCGAGTGGCACGTCCAGGCTTGCCCCCTCTAAATGCCCGTGTGGTCCGGGACCAATATATGGAGTACTTTGTGGGTAGGGGGGCCATTGCTCTGCCTGACGATGTGTGAGAGGCATTTTTTAATAAATCTGATATTTTAACCAACCTATGATTTCTTGTCATTTCAGTCTTCTTTTTAGCTTATTTTACTTTGACATTTTTTCCCTTTGCCTTCGACAGTGGGAATGCACTTTCTGGGCAAAAGGAGGTAACAGTCTCTTCTTCCCAAAAAGATTATTCTCATGTTGTGTGTTTGCTACCTAATCTTTGGTCTAGAGAAGGTTTGTCCTGCATAACTGACACCCAAAATACTCCTTTTCAGCACCAGGTCTGACATGTGTGTATTCTCCAAAATGCTGTGCTCTGTGTTTTCGTACAAAGCACTGTGGGTGTCATTTACATAAGTCAAATCCGCTATGCTCTACAAGTGCATTGAAAAAGTTCCCAGGGAAAGAAAATTGCAGTGCAAAGTGGATTTGCCTTTAGTAAATAACACCCATTGCCCCCCATATCCTTTTCATTTTACATACATAATGCATTGTGTTTTTTAAATAAGGAAGCCACACATTTAGAAAAATAAAAGTTTACTAGGAAAACATTCACAAGTGCGTTTACAATCTTCACGCCAAAACTGACAACATCTTGGTTATTTACAACATTGTTTACAAACATTCCGCAATTGGTAAAACCAGGCATGGAGCAAAACAGAACCTAGGAACTTGGAAAGTTCAACTTTGTAAAGTGAAGACAAGATCAGACATGACTATATGTTCAAAGTGAGTTTGATCTTGCCTTCATCACATGGGGGGGTCACCCCCGAAAAGTGGAAATTTGGAACATGCACACAATTTGGGTCTGAAAATGGTCATTAGATGGTAAAACACATGCCTAGAAGCTTCAAAAGTGCCATTTTCCATCATGGGGATGAATGGACGTTTTTTGGGGGTGCAACCCCTTCACCACAACCACTTTCGTAGTTCGTAAAGTGTTTGCACCCCCAAAAAAACGTTGCCATTCATCCACCATGGTGGGAGCTAGCACATGTGGACACAATGTGTGCATGTTCCAAATTTCACACAGTTTTTAAGTTGCAAATGTGTTCAGAAGCTGGCACAAATGTGTGTTAATTACTTGGTGCGTTTTCATATTTTTCCTAAAACATCAATGATGTTCTTCAATTTTTGTTGAACATCATTGATGTTTTGCTTTATGTAATCTAGATCTCGATTGCAGACCATTATCTCTCCGATGAGTACGTGGGCACTCTCTGTGGTAAAGTGCGATTTTTCTTCCACAACATCCACGTCACCTAAAAACCACAAACAAACAAAAATGGGGTGTTGGAAATGAGGCAGCCATACATGGATTAGCTTACCAGTAGCTGTGTTCTCCAACACTCACCTGTTGTGGTGACAATTTCTCCAAGTTCGATGATCTCTCCTTCCTCCTCCTCCTCCTCTGCTTCTGCTCTTTCCCCTTTTTTGGGAGGTGTTGGTTTGGGGGTTTCCTCAGACGGCCCAAGTTTTCGCTCCCCTATGAGAATGTACAAAAGGAAGATTTAGCAACACAATCTATTGAGGGCAGAAATAGGAAATGACAAACATTGCTTGAAAGTGACGGACACTATTTTTGTTTGGCCAGTTACAAATGTCAACTACATGAATGTAGTCACTTTGTAAAGGTGCTAAACTGACTAGCTTTTTGGTAGAAGTTTGTGTGATGGAGACCCCCCTCTAGTATCCACTGGAGCACATGTGTGGAAAAGCCTAATAAAAAGTGGGTTTGGGTGTCCCAGCACTAGTGCTCTCGAGTCCAGATGGGTAAACAGCTACTGGGTGACCTCTCCTTTACATTGAATAAATTGGCTTTACATTCTGGATGACATTTCTAGGGAGAACAAACTTCCTTTCCCCCAAAAAAACACCAAACATCGTATTATAAGTGGCCGCACGATCGAGGTTGCGTACGATCGAATGGACACACACACGACCATGACAGTGGCAGAAAGATCGAGGCTGAGTACGATCGAATGCACAGACGAACATGAAAGTGGCCATTTTGGAATGTACAACTTTGTAAAAATCAAACCACATGGAGCAGTATGCAAGCAAGAAATCAAACACAAAACACAACTACTTACTTTTTTGAAGAATTTGCTTGATCTTTCTGTACTGATCGGCCTCCCTCAGTTTCAGGTCTGACCAGCGTTTCCTGAGTTGCTCCTTGGATCGTTGTACCCCAAAATGATTGTACAGCCTTCTCACAACTTTAGACATGATCTTGGCCTTGCGGACATTGGGGTTGAGGTAAGGCCCATACTTCCCATCATAGTCGCTCCTCTTTAATATGTCCACCATCTCCAACATTTCTCCAAATGACATATTGGAGGCCTTGAATTTCAGGCTTCGGGATCGGGACGTTTGTGCCTCCGGACTTTCCTCGTCCACCTCCTCGTTGGGGGGATATTTGGGGCGCACCTGCTGTGTCCCCGCCATGTGCTCTCCCCACTGCGCCGTAAAGAGAAGGGGTGGGGAATAGACGAGAAAGATCGTCAGGGGCGGGCGGAGTTTGACGCATGCGCACTGTATATAAAACGTCACACGCCTGTGTCGTAGCCACGATCTGGGAGACGAGGGTAGAGAAAGCTCACGCACGAGACGATCGCTACAAACGAAGGTACAATTTGACGTTGGTACATAACTAGCCTAGACTGATTAGAACTTGAGGCTTCTTTATGGATAAGATTAGGACAGTTTAGGCTGACATTATTTATATTGTTTTGTGTGGCGTTGTGTCTTGCAGAGGTGATGGAGGTCTTCTACAACGTGAGCTTTCTCCCACACTTCATTGATAAATACCGGCAATTCCCCCTCTTATGGCAGGCGAAACACAGGGATTATAGCAACAGACCAAAGAGGTACGCAGCCCTGCTGAAACTGGTGGCATTTGTAAAGCCTACCCTGCCCATGGCAACCGTCGCAAACTTAAAAGTGAAGATCACCAACATGAAGAGTACCTATTTCCGGGAGCGCAATAAGGTCCTGAAGTCACAAGCATCTGGAGCTGCAGCAGCTGATGTCCATGTCCCCACGCTCTGGTACTATGACAGGCTCCACTTTCTCAAAGACCAGGCTACTGTCAGGAAGTCACTCTCGACTCTTCCTTGCACGCGTCCTTCCACGCACGCCACCCCGCGTGAGGCTTCCGAGGACCAACCTGGGCCTTCCAGTCTGGAATATGTGCAGGTGCCCAGCTTGTTCCAGGTATAGTAGTTTTGTAACCAGTTTGGGGAATAATGAATGATGTTCAGTTAATTCAGGATCCCCAATTGCTTCTTTCCTAACGTGATTGACATATCAACAGACAGTGGTGTGGGAGACATTTTTGGGAAGAATCTAAACTGCAGGGCTGAGAATTGTATGGTTTTGTATTTGAAAACATTTTGCAACAGTCACTAGATGAGAATTGTGTGTGTTTGATGAACAAATAACTGAAACTATGTCCCTTTTTCAGACACAGAAAGACCTCAGCCAGGAGGTGGCTGTGGAAGGTGGCAGTCAGGAGGAGGCAGGGGGTAGTGGCAGCCAACAGGGGGGTAGGCGTAGGAGCCTGACTGTCTCCCAAGTCCCTCCCCTCCGCCTTCCCTACAGAAGGGCGAAAAACATGGGGGAGGTGGGAGAGTCAGCGCTCCAGCTGATAAAAGATGCCTCAGCCTCCCTCTATGCCACACCCACCTACGAGGAGGCCTTTGCCTCCTTGGTTACCAGTAAATTTACGGGTATGGAGGCGGGGCAACGCAGCATGTGTGAGGAGGTCATCCTCAAAATACTAAATGAGGGGATGGCTGGGGAGATGACTCCCCTCACACATGTTTGCGAGAGTGACCTTGCTCCGCCTCCTCCTCCTCCTTCTGCCACCCCACCAGCACCAGCACCAGCACCACGGCGTGGAAGGAAGCGTACAAGGAAGACAAGAGAGTGATGACCTTGATTCAGTCTGGTCTGAGAGAAGATGGAGCCTCTCGTAGTACCAGAGCCTGGGGACCTAGATGGCATCTGCTGCAGTTCCGGATGTTTTGGACTTCAGGACCAGATTGCGCTCCCTTATTATTTAGATTGGTACTCTTCATGCCCCCAATTGTTTAAGTGTGTAAAATGATGGTTGCCATGGGTGTCCAAGGCTTTGCAAATTCCCCAAGTTTCACCATGGCTGCGTTCCTCTTTGGTTTGTTGCTGAGACCTAAATAAATGTTTTTTTGATTTGAAATAATCATTGACTATTGTGTTTTACTTTTCTACAATGACAGTTTTTCTTTGAGTAGGCAGGTACATTTCACTAATCCTAAAGTATAATTAACAAGGGGCACCAACAACCAACAAACTCCTAGTATATTTAAGCAAGAAATACAAATGTTAATAATGTGGTTTTGCTAAGTTGAGACATACAAACCCCCTCCAAAAAACAAAAAAAAAATCCTTCAAATATGTATTCCCCAAAAAAAAAAAAAAAATCATGGTAAAAAAATAAGAAAGATTGTATTACGATCTGAGTAAAAATAAACATGTAGTGTATAAATGCTGAAAAGTAATAAAGAAGTAAGTTTGTGAGAAGTGCGGGTGAATAGGAGCAGCTAAAACATGTCATTCTTGTTGCATTGTAAAGAAAAAGAGAATGCGCTGCATTAAAGACATTTTAACATTGCAGCGTGACGAATGTGCTGTGTCGATTAGGAAAGGTAGTTTTACCTGACCGAGCGCTTCCGTCACAGAATTTCTTCTGAGCATGCGTAGCACTTTGTCCGTCGGACAAGCGTACACACGCTCGGATTTGGTGTGATCGGACCGGGTTGACGGGAAATCTTTCCAGCAGGAGATAAGACTTTGTCCGACGGACAAACCGACGAACACTGTCCGATGGTGCATACACACGGTCTGATTTTTCAACAACCTTGTCCGATCGGACCAAATCCATGAAAAAGTCCGACCGTGTGTATGGGGCTTTACAGTTACAAATAAAAGTGTAAACATTTTTTTTAATTATAAAATAAAAAAGCCAAAAATAGTTGTCGTTTTATTGTTCTTCTCTCTCTATTGTTGAGCTCTGTTTCACTCTATTTTATAACTGCAATGTTTTAATGTTACTATGGTTTATCATGTTTACTTTGCAGGTATGTAATTCTTTTATACTTTACTGTTTACTGTGTTTTATTGTTAACCATTATTTTCTTTGTAGGTACAGGGTTTGCTCTCACGATACATAAATTAGCGACTCCAGTGCTGTAGGAGGTGATTTTACCACCACAGTTAAAAAAAAGAGCATATATACCGAAGCATTGGGCAGGGGTGGAGAAGCGATTTGCTCCAACATTAGAGGCGGATTGCCCCCATGCTTCGGCATATATTTTTAAGGCACAGACTGCAATAAGAAAATAAGTTAGTTTATTGAGTTAATGTTTTATTGTTACCATTGTTTGCTTTTCAGGTATGCCATTCAGCTGCAGCACTGATTTATTTATCTTGACAGCAACAGCATTTGCTCTCACGATATGTAAATCAGCGACTCCAGCGCTATAGGAGGTGATTTCACCACCACAGTTTAAAAAAAACTGTGCATGTATGCACATCATTTGAAGTGGGTGGAACAGTTGGGCATACCCACCAATCAATCTCTTTTTTTCATTCAGCCCACAGGCTGCATGAAAAAAAAAGAACATTACAATATATGCCCAACAGATGCAACAGTAGGCAGGCGAGATGTGCGGGGACGTGCTGACGTAGCGTCAGGCACGGAGGGAGGAGTCCGGGCTCGAGGGCCGAGGAGAGCTGGCGTACAGCTGGGGAGGACGTGAGGGCGGACCGCGCCGGGTGAGAGAAGCCGCGGGCGCACCGCACGACCCCCCGGGCCAAGAAAAACAAGAAGCATGGATCCCCCCCCCAGAACAACCAGGCCGGTGAAGCGGCGACCCTGACCGGGACCGCCAGCATTGGCCCCCCCACCTCACCTCCCCTCCGCCAACCCACCATCGCATACACAGCAGGACGGGACCCCATGAAGCCTCAGTGAAAGAGACGGCAGCCAGCGGGAGAAGCGCCTGTCAGTGAGTATGTTAAGTTCCCATACGAGGCTCATCTCCTGCGGAGGTAAGGACATAGCAATCTTGACAGTTTGACAGTTTGGGAAGCCTTTGTCTATGTGCCATTAGCCCTGGGAAAGTAACACAGGAGAAGGGGAGCCCCACTGCACTGGGAAAACTAACTTAGCTGGCAGACCCAGCTATCTTAATCTTGATGCTTAGCCCTGGTTCCCCCCCTCTCCACCCTGACTCAGCAAACGTAGCCTACCCCTAGGTTACTCCAAGCACACACAGCAGTGTAAAAAATTCCTCACCGGCTTGCGTTTCCAAATCGTAGTAGCTAGACATGGGAGGGCTTTGAGCCCCAGAACGAACAATCAACGCAAGAAGGTGATTTGGGACTCTCTGGATGCCTATTCCAAAGTCACTAAGCATCGAGTAATGTATGTGCAGCAACCTATGTGTAACTATTCAAAAGCTTGGAGAAACTAAATCACAGCAGCATAAAATCTGCCTGTATGCGTATCCAAATCGCTTCAGGCAGACGTAGGAGTACACTGAGCCCCAGAGAGGATAACTTCTGCAACAAGGCGGTTTGATCCCCCCCCCCCCCCTTTTTTTTTTTTTTTTTTTTTTTCTTTTTTTTCCTTTGCAGCCCAGATATATTTTCTGGGAGCCCTAAAATGTTTGCTTGAAGTATCATAGAAACACATGGGTATTTACGGGCTCTAAAACCCAAGAGTGTGGGAAGGTTAAGGACATTACATGGACATTGTAGTCCCTAAGGGTGCAAAAGGGTTTGAAATGAAAACTTTGTAATCTGCCTTACAGACATCTCATGCATCAAAAACTGCTCTGAGGACTGTTTGTGCGACACCGACTAGCGTCTATGAAGCACTATTTATTTTTTTTTTTTTTATGCTAAAAGGACGCATGATCGAATGAAAGTGTGATCTCTACAGGGGCCTGGGTAGATTGATTCTCACTTTTAAAAACCGCTTTATGGAATGAAAGTAAGATTTCGATCAGTGCTCATGGAGATATTCTGCCATATATCAAACACTGCACTATGGAATGAAGGTATGACTCCGGCTGGTATTTAAACGCACTGACCGTTGAGGTTTTCAGCCTGATGATAGATGTTTGAAATAGAACCGGTATCTCAGATTATGTGTGTTTTATTTGAACCTCAGATTTTTCTTAAACATGAAACTATGGTAAAAACATAAAATCACATAAAATCACATATCTCTAGGTTGCCCACGTCATCAAGGTCAGCGACCTCATGTAAACACATCGCAAATACCTATCGTAAATACCTTTCGATTCTTCTAGTAGAGTCATTAGATAGGACACTGAAAAGGCGTAAACGGCCTATTTCGGAAGTTAATGAGCAGGAAGGGCGACTAAATCCCCCCCATCCTAGCAAAATTGCCCCAGCCATCGAGTAAGTGTCTAGTACACCACCTAAAGACCCTACAGACGGAAAAGGCCCCCCCCCAGCCTACTGCAAACGTGACTGTACACACCAGCGGGACGCCTAGAGGGACAAAGGACAGCCTTAAAGTAAGGATCGCATCAATAGGCAGGAGGTGGAAAAAGGCCCAGGAGGCCCAGGCCCATAACAAGACTGGGGAAAAGAATCAGGCCCATTAGAAAGATCAACATGAGTAAAGACCCACCCAAACAGCCCAAGAAAGCTACCGCCAAAGGCAGTAAAGGGGAGACAAGTACAATTAAACACTATTTGAGACAGGGCGCAAGCCCAAAGACATCGGGAAAAGAAACGCGGGCCGGAGCCTCCCCGGAGAGCAGGGGCGGGGTGGAAGGAGAAATTAATGACTCCAGAGCGGACCTCACAATGGAGACTGAGATTGAGCTCAGCAGGGGGGAGGATCATCAAGCAGGAACCCACATCCCTAATAAACTTGAAATGGAGGCGATGCTCTTACGCCTGGAAAATGTAATCAAACTCGAAATTAACACTCTACGGGAGGATATGGGCCATCTGCTGTCCAGGGTTGAAGCGGTGGAGGGGAGAGCGGACTCTATAGATTTGGAAATCGCGAAGTTGAAAACCCAATTAAAAGGCGCCTACCTCACGCAGAGAGATACCCTCTATAAGATTGAGGACCAAGAAAATAGGGATAGGAGGCAAAATCTGAGGCTGCGTGCCGTCCCGGAAGAGAGAGGGGAAGACCTAGAGAGAAAACTATGGGAAATCTTGGGCCCTATAAGCGGCAAGGACTTGGATCATTTTCCTCATACAGAAAGGATACACCGAGTAGGAAGACCCGAAAGAGGGGGCGTAGAACGGCCCCGGGACATAATTGTCAGATTCAGCCGCTTTAAAGAAAAAGAGGACCTGTGGGCTAAAATAAAAAATAAATCTCCCATATTGCATAAAGAAGCTGAAATTCAAATATACGCGGACCTATCGGCCCGAACCCTCGAAAGACGGAGACACCAGAAACCCCTATTGGAAATATTGAAAAGGGAAAATATAAGATACAACTGGGGTTTCCCCTCATGTTTAATAGGGTTTAAGGAGGGGCGCACGGCCAGGTTGAGGCTCCCTGAGGAAGTGCAGGGATTTTGCACAAAACTCGGGATCCCAGTCCCGAATCTGCAGGGTTGGATGGAAATGGAGGGCCCGGGGGACCCAGGGGGGGGGGGTGGGGGGGGGGGGGGGGGGGGGCGAATGCCCACACGTAGCTACAAAAGAATCCAGCTCAAATCGGCCCTGCCCCCACCCCCTCTGCGCCCCGAACTCGGGCTGCGGAGGGGGAGGGGAGGGCTTAATAAGCTCCACCTCACCAGGAATCCGGAGTCTAAGGGAAGCCACAAAAGATGGCCCCCAAGGACCCGGGGACCCTAGTTAGGGTAAGAGAGGGGGGGAGGGGAGGGGCGGGGGGAAGGGGGGGTGGGAGGGGAGGGGGATGGGAGGAAGGGGGAGGGAGGGGGGCGGGGGGGGGAAGGGGGGGTGGGAGGGGGGGGGATGGGAGGAAGGGGGAGGGAGGGGACGGGGGGGAGGAGGGAGGGAGAGGTTGGGGAGAGGGGGGGAGGGAGGGAAACCACGTCCGCTGTGGGGCTGCTGTCACTATCAATTTCCCAGGGGGAAAAAACCAAAAAAAAAAAAAAAAAAAAAAAAAAAAAAATCTTTAAAAATAAATGAAGGATCTAGAAATTAAATTCTTATCATATAATGTGAAAGGCTTAAACTCTCCCGGTAAGCGAGCAAAAATTTTGGAGGAAGCAGAGAGATATGGCGCAGGCATAGTGTTCCTGCAAGAGACCCACCTGGCACATTCCTCAAATATTAGACTTTTTTTCTCCAGCTCTCCCAAATTGGTTTTATGGAGACACTATCTCGAGCAGGGCAAGAGGAGTGGCTATTGGGATTGCGAGGGACATTGACTTCATAGTGGAGGAGAGAATGACGGACCCCGAGGGGAGGTATCTGTTTCTTAGGGGCTCCCTCCTAGGGGTAGAACTTACACTGGCCAATGTTTATGCCCCCAACACCAGACCCATCCTATTTCTCGAAGCAATTTTGCGTAAGCTAAGGGCCTTTAGGAAAGGATATCTGATCCTGATGGGGGACCTCAATTTTGTGATGGACCCCGCGAAGGATAGTACGTCTGGTGGCACGGGGAGGGGCAACATACAACTGAAGCGAATCAAAAAAAAACTAGCGGAGGACCAACTGGTGGATGTGTGGAGGACTCAGCACCCGCAGGTGAGGGACTACTCGTTTTTCTCCCCTGTCCACCAGATGTACTCTCGCCTGGACCATATTTTAGTAGACCATGGTATACTGGAAAGGGTCAAGGAAACCGAAATTGGAATAGCTTCCCTTTCGGATCACGCGCCGGTATCCATGAGGCTAAGGTTCCCCGAATACAAACAACCCTCCAGCGGATGGAAACTCAACCCGGAATTATTATACGACAAAGAAATCAGGGATTATATTAAAAAGGAGCTAGAATGGTTCTTTCAAATTAATGATAACGGAGAGGTCTCAGAGGCACAACTATGGGACGCTCATAAAGCGTTCATTAGGGGGCTTCTGATAGCTAAAGCCTCATGGAAGAAAAAGGAGAGGGTGAGAAAAACGCAGGATATAATAGCAGAAATTAAAACCCTAGAGCAAAAGCACAAATCTGGGGGGGCACTCAGTCAGGGCACATATATAGAGCTTACAGATAAGAGAGAGGAATTAAAAGAGCTAGCTGAACAGGAAGTCAGACAGAAGTTCAATAAATTGGCCAGGGAACAATATATCTGGGGAAACAAGCCAGGGAAATATTTAGCAAGGAAACTACAAAAAAAGAAAACCAGAAATTTTATTGAAAAAATCCAAACAAAAAACGGGGAGATGAAGTATACCTCTAGTGAAATAGCCTCGACATTTAGAGACTACTACAAAGAACTATACGAGGTGAAAACCAAGGGAAACAACGACAGCATTGGAATCAGCCAGAAAACCTCTGAGTTCCTAGAGAGGGCAGGGCTGATAGCCCTAGGGGGAGAGGAGAGAGATGAGCTGGAGAGGCCAATATCTGAGGAGGAGATTTTAGCAGCCATTAAGAACTCGCCAACAGGGAAGAGCCCGGGCCCGGATGGCTTTACGGCCTCATACTATAAAACATACAAAGAGATTCTTGTACCAAGATTGCTGCGATATATGAATGGATTAGGGATAGATTATAACATGAGTGAAGAGGCCCTAAAAGCGACGATCACACTTTTGAGGAAGGATGGGAAGGATGGATCGGTGTGCTCGAACTACAGACCCATCTCTTTATTAAATTTCGACACAAAGTTATACGCAAAGATACTGGCGGATCGAATAAAGGGGCACTTGGGCACACTGATCCATCCGGACCAGGTCGGGTTTGTCCCGGGCAGAGAGGGGAGGGACAATGGGATACGGACATTGCTAGCCATTCAGAGGATGGGAGATTCAGGAACCCCCAGTCTACTCCTCTCGATAGACGCTGAAAAAGCGTTCGACAGAGTAGACTGGGGGTTCATGTTCAACACTCTACAGAGGATGGGTTTTGGACCCAGATTTATCCAAAAAATCAAAACCCTATATAATCACCCGAAAACCAACATCAAGGTCAATGGAACGACCTCCGCGGAGTTCGAACTGTTCAATGGTACTAGGCAGGGCTGTCCACTCTCCCCTCTCCTTTTTATTCTATCCCTGGAACCGCTGCTAGCCACAATCCGCAGAAACCCAGAGGTGGGAGGCTGTAAAGTCGGCAGTGAAGAGCACAAACTTGCGGCCTTCGCCGACGACGTCCTCTTTTACATAAGCTCACCCCAGAAGTCGGTCCCCATATTGCTTGAAATTCTAAAGGAATATGGGGAACTAACAAATTTTAGAGTCAATCCCTCAAAAACATTTATCCTTAATATTAACCTCAATAAAACAGAGAAACAGACCTTACAGAAAACAGTTAGTTTCGTCTGGAAAAAAAGGATAAAATACTTAGGAATAGAACTGGCCAATAATCCGAGGAAATTATACAAAATAAATTATATCCCACTCCTAGAAGATATTAAAAAAAAATGTCAAGAGCTGAAGGGAAAAATTCTATCCTGGATAGGTAGGATTAATTCGGTAAAAATGATGATCCTTCCAGTCATCACATATAAATTCCAGATGCTCCCCCTACCTCTCCCAAAACAGTACCTCGGGAAACTAAGATCTATTATAATGAATTTCATATGGAATTACAAAAAACATAGAATCTCCCTACAAATTCTAAAACAAGATAAAAGCCAGGGCGGTCTGGCGGTCCCAGACATAGAAAGTTACTACCATGCCATAGCACTATTAAGAATCGCAGAATGGGGTAAAACAGGTAACACTAAAAGATGGGTTAGTTTGGAGGAAGCACTGAGTGAAGCTAGGCTGGGGAAGATTGTGTGGAATCCTCCGAAAAGCCGGATACTGGGAGAAAAAACACATATAATCACAATCACGACTTTGAAAATTTGGGACAAAATATATAAAATATTCAACAAAAATTATAATTCGCCACTTATAGCACTTAAAGAAAATCCTTTTTTCCCGCCAGGGTTAAAGGAAATAGGAGGTGATTGGATTAGAATGGACTGCACGAGATTAGGGGAAGTTATTAGTAAGGGGAAGGTTATGACATTGCACGAGTTACAGAATAATGAGGCTTTCTCCATTGATGGATGGCGGCATCGCCAGTTGACCCATTTTGTGGGCTCTCTTCCCAGTCCATTAAGGGAGGCTAAGGATTTAACAAAATTAGAGAAAATCTTTATGGCAGAATGTTCAAAAAAAAGAATATCCAGAATATATAAACTGTTATTAGAAAGAGATAGACCGGAGATGCCGTCATACCTTACCAAATGGGAAAGCGAATTAGGAACACAATTAGAAATAGGCACAAGTAAGAAAATTTTAAAATTAGCACATGGGTCAGCGGTAGATGCGAGAACTGCAGAAACAAACTTTAAGTGCATGGCTAGGTGGTATAGAACCCCAGACAGGGTCAGCAATTTCCAGGCGGATACATCGGCGAATTGTTGGAGGGGGTGTGATCAAAGGGGCACAATGGGTCATTTATGGTGGGGGTGCCCTAAAATCAAAAAATTCTGGGAGACTATCCTAAAATACATAAAAGAAATAACAACAACTGAGGTAAAAAACGACCCTTGGGTGGTACTTATGCACGCCACACCCAAAGAAATTAAACAATATAAAGGCTCATTGATACCCCATTTACTTAATGCGGCCAAAAAGGTAATTCCAAGGAGGTGGAAAGACAAGGAAAGCCCACCCTTATGGGAATGGGTTGACGCAGTGGAATCCACCTACATGATGGAATGTGTGTTGTACACGGGGGAGGAGGACAGAGAGGCCACGAGGGTTAGATGGGAGAGCTGGAGAAAATTCAAGAGATCTTGGAGCTATAGGGAGGTTTTGCGATTGCAGCTATGACAACTGAGGATCCCTGGGATGTGAAGCCAAAAAGAGATCTAGCCATGGAAAGGCTGACCCCAAGGGCGGAGAAGATACTGGGGTGAAAGGACCACCTTTTAATAACAAAACAGCGGACGGGGTGGGGGAGGGTGGGGGTATGGGGGGGGTGGGGGGGGGGAGGGGGGGAGGAAATAAAAACCCCCAGGGGGGCTAACTGGAAGAGTGATGGAACAGGATTTAGGATAAAGGAAGTTGAGGGGGAGTGGAGGCTGGGTGGGATCAGGGATGTATACATGTATTCTTGGGCTTTGTAAATACTTTTTTGGATCCCCGACTCAGGACCTCGAATCCCCCAACTCCAGGGGGGAAAAAAATAAAAAAAATAAAAAAAAAAAAAAAAAAAAAAAAAAAGCGAGAATGAAATAAACCACTAATGATGCTAAGACAAATTGGAGGGATGGAGATGCGGGCATAGCTGACACTCACCTACAAATATTCTTTCTGAAGTGAAAAAAAAAAAAAAAAAAAACAATATATGCCCAACAAGGACCAGCAATGTTCTGGTATGTTGCTGGACTTTGAGTGGTATTGTTCTTTTCAGCCAGCGGTCAGCTTTCATGTAAAATCAATCCTAGTGGCTAGCTAGCCGCTAGATGGCTTTTATAAGCAGTGGGAGGGAACATCCCCCATCCCGCCATCTTCCATGGTTTTCTCAGGCTCTCCTGTCCCACCGGGGAACCTGAGAATGCAGCCATGGTTCTGCCAGCTGACCATAGAGCTGATCGGAGACCAGAATGGCTCCAATCATCTCTATGGCTTAAGAAACTGGAAGCTACCAGCATTTCATGACTTCGGTTTCACATATAAACAGGGCCATTGGGAAATTAGGAAAGCATCTTATCACACGATCTTGGTGTGGTCAGATGCTTTGAGGACAGAGGAGAGATCTAGAGTCTAATAGACACAGATTTTTTTTTTAAAAAGAGTACCTTTCACTACCTATTGCTATCATAGGGGATATTTACATTCCCTGTGAAAACAATGAAAATGATAAAAAAAAAAAAAAATAAAAAATTGAAAGGAACAGTGTAAAAAAATTTAAAATAAAAGCATAATTATTATTTTTTTTTAAAAAGCACCCCTGCCCCCCTGTGCTCGCGTACAATGGCGAACGCAAGCATGGGTCTCATGTCATAAGGAAACAGCAATTGCACAATGCATGTGAGGTATCACCGTGAACATCAGATCAAGGGCAGTCATTTTAGAAGTAAAAATTAAAAGTGACCTTCGCGCTTTACTGATAGTAGATCTGTTTGATCCACACGTGTAAGTGAGTAAATAAATTAAATGGGTGCAAACGTGCAATAAATGCTGATAAATAACAAGTCAAATATAAAGTGAAAAAGTTGCTCCAATAAAATGGTGATAAGTGTGATTCAATGTAGATGAATTATCTTACATGAATTAATTACTAGCAGCCAAACCTGAGCGTGTTCACAATACACAACAACAGAATGATAATTAAAGTGATTTAGCGCTAAAATAAAAATAAAAACACACATATAAAAATATCACATCTAATATAACCCAATGAAAAGGATCAATAATTGGTATAAATATATATAAAAGCATGTGACCAATAACACAAATGGACTGAATATTAAAGAAGGTGGTCTAAAATAAGTAAAAAAGTTCAAATTAGGGGATAGCTCTTGATGGCGTCATTAGGAGATAGCTCTTGATAGCATCAGATATATAAATAGTTTAAAGACAACTATTTAAAATGATATCCACACATATATAAGCTGAGTGTTTTTTCATATAGTAAGGTTATTCCACAACTGTCAGCAGGGTAGGTTGGTACAATCCTTGAACGGTTTCCCTAACCTCTCACCTCATATACTCTTTGGTAGCGCGTGTGATATAGAAATGTTGTAGCCCTTCTCCACCATCCGAGCACTTCTCCTCCCTTTCAGTGGCTTGTCACCATACAGTGGAAACGGAGATGTGCCTTCACGTTGGGACCAGTGTCCTCTCCGCGCCGTTAGGCCAGCATGTATCTAAATAAGGGTCAATAGCCAAGTCTCTGATCCCATATATGATCACCAGGGAGAAAGGGGAAAAGAAGGAATGCTTCCAATGGTGAAGTATATCAAAACAAGGGGACTTTATTGACAAAACATAAATAAAAATTGGACTCTTACAAGGTAAAAATTTCAAGCAGGCAAACAATAAAAATGGCGTCCAAACGCCGATCTCACATCACATCGCCGATCTCACATCACTTCCGGTTCACTGCTTCCATTTTAGAAGTAGACCTCATCTGTAAATCTAAAGTGGTAACCTGTACAGGCTTTTAAAGGCTTTTAAAAACGTATGTAGTTTGTCGCCGCTGCACGGTTGTGTGTTTAAAGCATGTGGTGTATGGTATCTATGTACTCGGCATAAGATCATCTTTTATATTTTACCAAACATTTGGGCAATATAGTGTGTTTTAGTGCATTAAAATTCAAAAACTTTTTTTTTTCCAAAAAAATTGCGTTTGAAAAATTGCTGTGCAAATACTGTGTGAAAAAAAAATGGCAACACCCACCATTTTATTCTGTAGGGCCTTTGCTTTAAAAAAATATATACCGTATTTATCGGCGTATAACACACACTTTTTCCCCCTTAAAATCGGGGGAAAGTCGTGGGTGCGTGTTATACGCCGATACCCCCAAAAAAAGTGCCCAAAAAAATAAAACGGCGCCGAAAAACAGCGGGCGCCGCCGAAAAAAAACAAGCGCCGCCGGAAAAAAACAAGCGCCGCCGAAAAAGACCGATCTGTCTGTTCCGCTCTGCTCGCAGTCCCGCCTCCCTGCGCTCGCTTCCGAAACAGCAGGGAGGCGGGACTGAGAGCAGGAGCCGAACAGACGGCTCAGGCTTTTCCGCCGACGCTCGGTCTTTTCCGGCCGCGCAGTCTTCTAGGCGGCAATTTTAAATGTGGAAAAGATGGAAATGACGCTGGCAAGCTGCAACTGACACTGACAAGCTGCAGATCACACTGGGCAAGCTGCAGATCACACTGGGCAAGCTGCAAATGACGCTGACAAGCTGCAAATGACGCTGACAAGCTGCAAATCACACTGGGCAAGCTGCAAATCATACTGGGCAAGCTGCAAATCACACTGGGCAAGCTGCAAATGACGCTGGGCAAAGCTGCAAATGACGCTGGGCAAAGCTGCAAATGACGCTTAAATGTAAGTGTTTTTTTTCCCTAAACTTCCCTCCTAAAACTTTTTTTCCTTAAAATGCCCTCCTAAACTTGGGGTGCGTGTTATATGCCGGTGCGTGTTATACGCCGATAAATACGGTAATGTTTGGGGATTCAAAGTAATTATCTAGCAAAAGAAAAAGCTTCTAATGTTGTGCATAAAATACCAGGACAGGTCAAACCCCCCCCCCCCCCCCCCCCAAATGACCCCTTTTTGGAAAGTAGACACCCCAGGCTATTTGCTGATAGGCATGTTGAGTCCATGGAATATTTTATATTTTGTTTCAGGAAAATTACAATACTTTTTTTTTCACAAAGTTGTCACTAAATGATATATTGCTCAAACATGCCAAAGGCATATGTTAAATTACACCCTAAATACATTCTGCTGCTTCTCCTGAGTACGGGGATACCACATATGTGAGACTTTTTGGCAGTCTAGCCGTGTACAGGACTCCGAAACCCAAGCATCGCCTTCAGGCTTTCTAAGGGCGTACATTTTTGATTTCACTCCTCACTACCTATGACAGTTTTGGAGGCCATGAAATGCCCAGATAGTACAAACCCCCCGCAAATTACTCCATTTTGGAAAGAAGACATCCCAAGCTATTTGCTGAGAGGCATGTTGAGTCCATGGAATATTTTATGTTTTGCCTCAAGTTTCAGGAATATTACAATAATTTTAATTTTTTTTTCACAAAGTTGTCTCTAAATGATATATTGCTCAAACATGACATGGGCATATGTGAAATTCACTCCTCACTACCCATCACAGTTTCAGAGGCCCTGAAATGTCAAGATAGCACGTAACACTCACCCCCCCCCCCCCCCCCCAAATGACCCCATTTTGCAAAGTAGACACTCCAAGGTATTTGCTAAGAGGCATGGTGGGTATTTTGCAGATCCTTTTTTCAATTTTCAAAGCGAGATCTGAAAAATACTCAACATGCCTCTCAGCAAATAGCTTGGGGTGTCTACTTTCCAAAAATTTGCTATCTGGGCATTCCATGGCCTCCGAAACTGTGATAGGTAGTGAGGAGTGAAATCAAAAATTGACGCCCTTAGAAAGTCTGAAGGCGGTGCTTTGTTTTCGAGGGCCTGTACGCGGTTATACTGCCAAAAAGTCTCACACGTGGTATTCCCATATTCAGGAGAAGCAGCAAAATGTATTTAAGGGCTCTTTTACACGGGGCGGATCCGTAATGTTCCCCCCCCGTGAAGATCCGCTGCTCAGCGGGGATCGCACAGCTGTTCCCCGCTGAGCCGGCTGATGACAGGGCGGTCCCTGCACACTGTGCAGGGACCGCCCTGTCAGTTCTCCGCTCTCCTCTATGGAGGATCGGATGAACACGGACCGTCTGTCCGTGTTCATCCGATACGCTCTGCAGACGTATTAAAAAATAGGGTTTTCCTCCGTCTGCAGAATCGGACAATTGCGGAGGCGGACAATAGCGGGTGTCAGCGGATGCTTATCCGCTGACACCCGCTACCCCATAGACATGCATGTATGTCCGTTTTTCATCCAAAAACGGATGGATGAAAAACGGACATACGGTCCGCATGTGTGAAAGGGGCCTTAGGGTGCAATTTCACATATAACCATGACATGTGTGAGCAATATAAAATTTCAGAGACAACTTTGGTTGACAAACTTCTGACTCTCTGACACTCTGACCCTGGTGGCTCCTGCTTGAGCATCTGTTTCCAGCACAATAAAAAGGTCCCGGTTCCAGGTCAGCTTGACAATGGCCTTCATGCAATAAATCTCCCCTGGCTGCCACACATTTTCCTTGGCTCTCAATCTCCACAGTCTTCCCACCCCCTCTGCTGGGGCACTCTGCTCCTGTGCTACTGATTTGAAGGCCTGATGCAGCTGAAGGTGTATCTCATTAGGCGCCGATTCTTCCTTCCCTATCAAAGGGACTAATAATCTTCTCACTAGGTCAATGTTATTTCCAGTCAGCATAGAGTTCTGTTCAGCCCCTGGGGGCCTAGGGCACATCATGGCCATGGTATTGAATGTTTCTATCTTCCTGGCCGCTTCTGGCCCAAACGTGATCTTGTATGTATCCATCATATTGAAATTTCTCAGTCTCAATTCCTCATATCCCCAGCTCTTACAGCTTGCACAGGGGAATGTGTTTTCGGTATCTGTAGTAGTAGTCCCTATACAGCAGTGTGGCCTGTGCTCCAGTGTCCAATAATACCTTAGTGTAGATGCCTTTCACTTGCACAGACACAATGGAAGAGGGCTTTCTGGCAGATCATCTCGCTTCTTTGAGTTAGGCTGGGTTCACACTATAACACGCAGTGACTCACAGCAGGATACCGGTGCGACTCCATTCACAGTTCCAGGTCTGATTTCAGCCTGAATTTTTGGCTGAATTCGGACCTGAAAAAGACCAAAAGATGCACAGCGCTTCTATGCTAAATCACACCAGAGCCACTGCGGAGATGTGTGAATTGGCTCCATAGAGAGTCGGTCACAATCTCCTGCTATAAGAATTGGATGTGGAGAAACTTGCATCCAATTCACATAGGTGTGAAACCAGCCTTAGACAAATTTTGTTTCTGTCTTATTAATTGCTAGAAAAACCTAATAACGGCATTGGGAGGTGGAGAAACATTGACTTTCTGTGCCTGTTTCCCCAACCTCAGGTAGGGTGGGATTGTCCACCTTGAAGCCTTCCTATGGTGTTTCGACTTAGTCTTCTTACTATTGACTTTGTTGGGGTTCTGAGCTGGCTCCCTTACTGGGATCCTTTGAATTTTTCTGCCTTCTGGCTTAGAAAGTTTCTGCCACTCCTTCATAATATCTGGTTTATTCTTTTTTATGGGCACTGTGCTCTGAAATGTCTGGGTTCTCCACAATGAAAACACTTCCTGGAGTCAGGCTTGGCCGACTGTATTTGAATCTGAGCTTCCATCACCCGCAGCAAAGATTGTTGCATCTTGTCTTGAACTTGGACTACCTGGGTGAGCAATTCAATGGGGGCCGCTTCAAAGACAGACTGTACAATGGCGGGGCCAAAGCACTCCCCCGTTTCTGACTCTTCATCGCTGTCTTCCCCAAAAGCACTCTTCTCTACTTGAGCCACCTGAGCTGACACTTTCTCCGCCTTAGGGTTGAAAATCATCGGTTCCCTGGACCAGTGGTGTATTTTGGTTTTGTGCTGCCCTATGCAAGACTAAATTCCGGCAACCCCATCTAAATTTGCCCCACCCCTTCCTGTTTAAGATCCACCCATTCATCTGGAAACTCCACCCCTTTCCCTTTAGGCTCCACCTCATCCTATTAGCGCTCCACCTGAAGAGTTGGTCAGAGACTACAGACATGATACAGGAGATGGACAGAGACTGTAGACATGATACAAGAGATGGTCAGAGACTGCAGGCAAGATACAGGAGAGGGTCAGAGACTGCTGATAAGATACAGGAGAGAGTCAGAGACTGCAGACATGATAAAGGAGAAGGTCAGAGACTGCAGACAACATACAGGAGAGGGTCAGAGACTGCGGACATGATAAAGGAGAGGGTCAGAGACTGCAGACAAGATACAAGAGATGGTCAGAGACTGCAGACATGATACAGGAGATGGTCAGAGACTGCAGACATGATACAGGAGATGGTCAGAGACTGCAGACATGATACAAGAGATGGTCAGAGACTGCAGACAACATAGAGGAGAGAGTTAGAGAGTGCAGACATGATAAAGGAGAGGGTCAGAGACTGCAGACATGATAAAGGTGTAAGGGCTTACCTTGGTTGGAGTCCATAGTGCAGAGATGTATGCTCACCCTTGCAAATACACACAGCCCACGGTAACAAGGTAAAAAGCTACCTGGGCTGTGAATCTTGACAGGAATTTACCAAAGGATTGTCAAGGAGAAGCTGTAGTCAGGGATTCCAGAACTCAGAATAAACAATGAACAGAGCCAGGGTCAGAAGCCAGGGTCAGTCTTGGAACACTGCAACTTGAACACAGGAACAAAAAAACTTTGGCAATACAAGAGACAATGAACTGACCCAGCCCTCAGAGTGAGGCAGTGTTTTATACCCAGCTGATTAGATAAACTGCGTCAGCTGAACCAGGAGGTGTGGCTCAGAGGCAAAGCAACAGGAGCAGTAAACAGAAAGTCATGGGTTCAATACCTCCTTGAGCCACTTGGGGCGTGACCACGCCTGGCCGTCTGCATGGCACGGTAGGGACCGTGACAGTTCCCCCCCCCCTTAGAAATGCCCTAGTAGTGTTTAGCCCCATACACACGGTCGGAAAATCCGACCACCAAATCCATCGGATTTGGTCCGACGGATTTAGTCCGACACTGGTGTTGCATACACACGGTCGGACAAAGTTGTCGGAAAATCCGATCATTCTGAACGTGGTGACGTTTGTTGCCTACGAAGGGACTACGTAGAGGCTAGTAGCCAATAGCTTTGGTCTTGTAATGTGATCTGAGCATGCGTAGCACTTTGTCCGTCGGACTACGCTACACACGATCGGAATTGGTGTGATCGGACTTTGTTGTCGAAAAATCTATCCAGCAGGAGATAGAACTTTGTCCGTCGGACAATCCGAGGTAAACTGTCCGATGGTGCCTACACACGGTCGGAATTTACGACAACATTGTCCGATAGGACAGAATCCATCGGAAAATCCGACCGTGTGTATGGGGCTTTAGAAGAATTTTCCTTATTCCTTTTAGGCATAGTTGCTTTAGAAGTTTTTGCAGGGGAGAATTTCGTCGCTTGCAAAGCTTTTTCAAACATCTCCAGTTCCTGCTTAAGGACTATGGTGCCATTCGAGGCATACACGCAGTCAGGTGGTAAAACTTCCTTGGCAGGACAGGATGATGTTTCTGCACTTACTACTATGGAGCTTGGGATGACTGCAGGAACTGGTTTGTTGTCAGAAGGTTGCATAGTTGCCTCTAGACCAGATGGTAGGAGCTTCTCAGGGGTATTGGTTACGGATTCTTGAGGGACACCGGTATCGCCAACCACCATAGTCTAGGTACCCACTTGTGTTATTGAACATGGACAGGTCTTACAGCAACCATGGCAGTTTACAGGCTGATAAGCAGGGGTATCAGGATGGATCCTAATAGTACCTACTTGAAGATCCTTTGGCCGAGGTGGGTGAGTTGGGCAGAGAGAAATAAAGTGCCTTCTCTCTCCACAATAGAAACAAAGACCAAAGCCTCTCCTCCGCTCTCTTTCAACTTTAGACAGCTTGGACCGGATGGCCCTGATCTCCATGGGTTCCACATCTTCCAGGGTAGGTGTGTGTGTGTGTATATCCTTAGGAGCATCTAGGCTTTGTGGGTTTAGTACTTCATGACTTGGCACATACTGCAAAGGCTTGGAGTCATATCTGTACAGTGTATTACTGTCCCTGGGTACCCGTATACCATGTGAACTAGGAGCAGACTTGAGAACCCTGGTTTTCTTTGAAACTGTAATGTGAGAATCTAGAGCAAAGATGAATGCTTCCCAGCTGTCCAAGACTGGACTCATTTCCTGATGGGCCCATGTTTTGATTTGCACAATGAGCAGGTTGATGGTAGCGCAAACCTTTATATAATCAGTGGCATATGACCTAGGCTTAAGAGCAAACAACAGCTCGCAATCCATCCTAAAACACAAGAAGGATGCACGGTTACCATCAAACTTCTCAGGCATCACAACAAATGGTTCAGGACATGCTGGTTCCTGGGCTGGGCATACTGTAGTTTTAAACAAGCGGACTTCTTGCTGCAGCTCTGAAACGGTCTGTCCCAGGCTGGAGACTTTCTTAGCAAGGGAGGTGAGCATCTTGTACATCTCTGCGAACTGCGGTCAGTTCATTATGTAAGGGCTTACCTTGGTTGGAGTCCATAGTGCAGAGATGTATACTCACCCTTGCAAATACACACAGTCCACTGTAACAAGATAAAAATCTACCTGGGCTGTGAATCTGTGCTCGGGGGGTTGACAGGAATTTACCAAAGGATTGTCAAGGTGAAGCTGTAGTCAGGGATTCCAGAAGTCAGAATAAAGTATGAACAGAGCCAGGGTCAGTCTTGGAACACTGCAACTTGAACACAGGAACCTTTGGAAATACAAGAGACAATGAACTGACCAAGCCCTATACCCAGCTGATTAGATAAACGGCCTCAGCTGAACCAGGAGTGACAGGTACTAATTGCAAAGCAAGATCCAGAGTATAGCCCTTAGTACTTCATGCAGAACTAGGCAGGCTGAATAATAAACTGAGGTGTGGCTCAGAGGCCAAGCAACAGGAGCAGTAAAAAGAAAGTCATGGATTTAATACCTGCTTGAGCTACTTGGGGCGTGACCATGCCTGGCCATCTGCATGGCACGGTAGGGACCGTGACAAAAGGAAAGAGTCAGAGACTGCAGTCATGATAAAGAAGAGGGTCAGAGACTGCAGACATGATAAAGGAGAGGGTCAGAGACTGCGGACAAGATGCAAGAGATGGTCAGAGACTGCAGGCAAGATACAAAAGATGATGAGAGACTGCAGACTGCTGTACACATATCTCCTAGTAAATCACTGAATGTGTATGCCTGTAAGCTGTCCTCTGTACTGACCCTCTAGGGGGCACTATGTTCTCATGTTCTGTTTTTTTTTTATATACCTTTGTATTGTTATTATTCACAATAAAACTTTTAAAATTGAAAAAAAAAAAAAAAGAAAGGTTCTAACAAAAGAGCGCAAAAAGAATAGGTGACAAAGGACACCTCTGTCTGGTACCATTAGTAACTGTAAATGGAAGGGGATAGAATTCCGTTTACTTTAACCTGTGCGGATGGGAGTGAATATATACTCCTAATCCATCTGATCATATTGTCTCCCAGCCCCACATGTGGTAGCACTGAAAATATGAAAATATAAACTTCCAATTTACTTTCGTTTCGCATCATGGCAGCATACACATATGGGTTGTGGCTCCTCCGCAACCTGATAGGACAGCGTAGCTATTAAACCTTGAGAGGGCCCCCGCCCCAGTATTCTCCTTTTTTTTCTCACCTGACAAGACCGAAAAACAGCACCTCTTACCGCTCTCGCCCCAGCCAGGTTCAAGCCTCTCCTGGGTGGAAGTCCTACTTGTACAGCCTCTAAATGAGCTAAACGGAGGAACCCCACTCTGATGGTCTCAGGGGTATGTAAAGCAAAACATCTCTAATACAAACAAACCTTAAATAGGTTTAACAAGCAGCGGCCTCCAGCCTTGCCTTTTTGCACTGGGTGACTTGGGGTTTGTAAACCAGCCCATTTTTTTGTGTGTCTGTTAAGGGTTTTATACATTATCCCATGTCTGATAAGGGTTTTATACATTTACTGCCCTGGTACCTGTCTGCTGGGGTCTCTAGTCCCTCTCTCTTCCCCTGTCAGGCCGGCCGAGCGTCTCAGCGCTGCGGCGTATGCGCAGACGGCTAGTTTCTCGCCCTCTAGCTGGTTTTCCAGCTTCCAAGATGGCGCCGGGTCGCGCAGAACGCTACTGCGCATGCGCGAGCATGACGTCATCGCTACGGCGGCGGCGGCACCAGATTTAAATTTCAGGCAGTTCCCTGTGTTTCTCTGTGGCTGCATGTGCACAGAGAAACGCAATTATTTTGAGAAAAAACTCTTATGGATATTCTCCTGTGCTGTCCACCTGTTACCAGCTGCGCACTCTGCTAAATTTGTTTCTGCTATCAGGTTAGTCATTCACCCATTCTATGGTTTCTGGCTGCAATCTCTCTGCCTGCTTTCTTGCACACTCATTCCCTGTGTTACAGGATTCACCTTCCATGAAGGCCGCTGCCCCAGCAGACCATCGCCAGCCTAATAGGTAAGAGGGGAAGACGGGTGAGTAAGAAGAGGAAAAAGAGAGCCTGTCACTAACGCTGTTTAAATAGAACAGCCCCACCAGGTCGTCCAGATCATCGCACTCAAGACGCTCGAGAAGTTTCGCTCAAGTCGCAGGCAAAGCCGCTCAGATCGCGGCCGAAGCCGCTCAAGGCGCAGGCAAGGCGGATCAAGTCGCAGAAGGAGCAGATCAAGATCCTACTCCCGACATGGTCACTCCTACCACAGGAGAACTCCTACGCGCAGGCACTCCCCACATGCGCAGAGTCTCCGTCCATCCGCAAACTCCTGCTGGATTTGTGGCGCAATAGCGCTCCCAGACAAGCTGGCCTGTCGGACATGCTTAAACGAAGCAACTAAAGACAGAGAAATGGAATCAAGCCAACCAGCTAGAGAACCGACCCTACAACAGAAAAAAAAAGAAAGGTTCTAACAAAAGAGCGCAAAAAGAATAGGTGACAAAGGACACCTCTGTCTGGTACCATTAGTAACTGTAAATGGAAGGGGATAGAATTCTGTTTACTTTAACCTGTGCGGATGGGAGTGAATATATACTCCTAATCCATCTGATCATATTGTCTCCCAGCCCCACATGTGGTAGCACTGAAAATATGAAAATATAAACTTCCAATTTACTTTCCTTTCGCATCATGGCAGCATACACATATGGGTTGTGGCTCCTCCGCAACCTGATAGGACAGCGTAGCTATTAAACCTTGAGAGGGCCCCCGCCCCAGTATTCTCCTTTTTTCCTCACCTGACAAGACCGAAAAACAGCACCTCTTACCGCTCTCGCCCCAGCCAGGTTCAAGCCTCTCCTGGGTGGAAGTCCTACTTGTACAGCCTCTAAATGAGCTAAACGGAGGAACCCCACTCTGATGGTCTCAGGGGTATGTAAAGCAAAACATCTCTAATACAAACAAACCTTAAATAGGTTTAACAAGCAGCGGCCTCCAGCCTTGCCTTTTTGCACTGGGTGACTTGGGGTTTGTAAACCAGCCCATTGTTTTGTGTGTCTGTTAAGGGTTTTATACATTATACATTATCCCATGTCTGATAAGGGTTTTATACATTTACTGCCCTGGTACCTGTCTGCTGGGGTCTCTAGTCCCTCTCTCTTCCCCTGTCAGGCCGGCCGAGCATCTCAGCGCTGCGGCGTATGCGCAGACGGCTAGTTTCTCGCCCTCTAGCTGGTTTTCCAGCTTCCAAGATGGCGCCGGGTCGCCAGAGCGCTACTGCGCATGCGCGAGCATGACGTCATCGCTACGGCGGCGGCGGCACCAGATTTAAATTTCAGGCAGTTCCCTGTGTTTCTCTGTGGCTGCATGTGCACAGAGAAACGCAATTATTTTGAGAAAAAACTCTTATGGATATTCTCCTGTGCTGTCCCCCTGTTACCAGCTGCGCACTCTGCTAAATTTGTTTCTGCTATCAGGTTAGTCATTCACCCATTCTATGGTTTCTGGCTGCAATCTCTCTGCCTGCTTTCTTGCACACTCATTCCCTGTGTTACAGGATTTACCTTCCATGGAGGCCGCTGCCCCAGCAGACCATCGCCAGCCTAATAGGTAAGAGGGGAAGACGGGTGAGTAAGAAGAGGAAAAAGAGAGCCTGTCACTAACGCTGTTTAAATTGAACAGCCCCACCAGGTCGTCCAGATCATCGCACTCAAGACGCTCGAGAAGGAGTCGCTCAAGTCGCAGGCAAAGCCGCTCAGATCGCGGCCGAAGCCACTCAAGGCGCAGGCAAGGCGGATCAAGTCGCAGATCAAGATCCTACTCCCGACATGGTCACTCCTACCACAGGAGAACTCCTACGCGCAGGCACTCTCCACATGCGCAGAGTCTCCGTCCATCCGCAAACTCCTGCTGGATTTGTGGCGCAATAGCGCTCCCAGACAAGTTGGCCTGTCGGACATGCTTAAACGAAGCAACTAAAGACAGAGAAATGGAATCAAGCCAACCAGCTAGAGAACCGACCCTACAAATCGCAGGGCCCGAAACAAGCAGATCGATAAAAGACACCTCGTCTTCTGCTCCTTCCACATCAAAGGTGACAGAACCTCTGTCCGACAGTGAGGATATCGAGACATCTACTGGCTTCGACTTCACATTGGTCGAACCCTTCATCAAATCAGTTAAGGAATCGATCGATTGGGTGGAAGAAAAAGAAACTCCTCATAAAGTGAGGAAATACTTCCCAAACCTCAGAAAAGATCCTGAGACTTTCCTGTTCATTGAGGAGCTGGAGGACTTAATCAAGGAGGAGTGGCAAAAGCCGGAGAAAAAAGCCAGTCTTGCCAATCGACTAGCAAAGCTCTACCCTTTGAAAGAGCCCAACGTCAACCCTGTATCCCCGCCAGTGGTAGACTCCTCACTGATGAGACTTGCCAGACACGTAACACTTCCAATTGAGGATGCAGTTACTTTCAAGGACGTGTTGGATAGAAAGATCGATCTCTCAAGAAAACCTACCTATCCGCAGGGGGCGCATGCAGGCCAGCAGTGGCACTAGCAGCCGTAGGAAGGGCTATTTCCAACTGGTCTTCCAATGCCGAGAAGCTAGTAGCAGAAGGAGTGGAGCAAGAGAGAGTAATCTCTGCCCTCCAAGAGCTATCCCTCGCAGGCGATTTTGTCGCAGAAGCATCTGTAGACATAATTAAATCTACATCGAGGGCAATGCTGAGCTCAGTAATGGCCAGAAGGGCACTTTGGCTGAAGCCCTGGTCGGCGGATCTGTCCTCAAAATCAAATTGGTGTAAAATTCCCTTCGATGGGGCTAACCTCTTTGGTGAAAAACTAGATTCGGCCATACCGAAGGTCACCGGGGGAAAATCTGGCATTATCCCTTCGGATAGAAGGCCTAAACAGCAAAGGCCGCCCACCTTCAGAAGGAACCTACCCGACAAATATAGGGAGGCAAAATCTTACAGACCCGGCAGAGAATACAGGAGGAACTGGAGGAACCCCCAGTCTTCTTTTCTCAAGCTCCAAAAACCCAAGACTCCTGGCACAGGGGATCAGAAGTCCTTTTGAAGACACGCCCGCCCAACCGGCTGTAGTAGGAGCCAGGCTCACGAAATACGCAAGCAGGTATGGGCGGAAACAATAACGGTAGCTACCGTCCAACTCGGCCACAAATGGAGATTTCGGAAACGTCTAAGAGACCGTTTCTGTATAACAAAACTACCGGCATCTCAAGAGAAGAGACTACTACTGACCGAATATATTCAAGGTCTAGACCAGAAACAAGCTATAGTGAAAGTTCCACTATCCCAGAGGGGAAAAGGGGTTTATTCACCCTTATTCCTGGTGAAGAAAAAAACAGGGGATCTTCGCCCCGTCCTGGACCTAAAAAACCTAAACCGGATAATCCAGGTAGAAACATTCAGGATGGAGAGCCTGCAGTTGATCCTTCAGGCCATAAACATCGGAGACTGGATGCTCTCTATAGATTTACAGGACGCCTACTTACATATCCCCATTCACGTCTCATTTCAAAAGTATCTCCGCTTTGCGGTAGACCGGCAACACTTCCAATTCCGAAGCCTCCCATTCGGGATCTCCACCGCTCCAAGGACATTCACAAAGGTCCTCTTGCCAGTGATAGCCCTCTTAAGAGAACAAGGCCTAAGAGTCCACCATTATTTGGACGATATCCTTCTACTTGCAGACAACCAAGAATCCCTCCTTATACATCGAGTGATCCTAATCTCCACCCTGCAGAAATTCGGGTGGCTGATCAACTGGGGGAAGAGCAACCTAAATCCCACACAGAGGATGATTTTTCTAGGGGCAGAACTGGATACCCTCCTCAATACCATAGAACTTCCAGGTGAAAAAATCCCCACCCTGATCCAGAAGGCAAAGAGACTACTCTTGGTCAGCTCGATTCCCGCCAGGGAATGTCTCAGTATACTAGGGTCATTCTCAGCGACTATCCCGATGGTCCAGTGGGCCCAGTGGCACACAAGGCCTCTCCAAGTGTCATTTCTAAGACAATGGAACGGCGTATCAATGTCCCAACCAATTGTGATCCAAGAGGAAGTAAAATAATCACTCTGGTGGTGGACCAGATCGCACAACCTAAAAAGATGCAAACACATAGTCCTCCTCTCTCAGGAAATAATCACCTCGGATGCCAGCAGGGAAGGATGGGGAGCACACTACCGGCACCATGCAGCCCAAGGGCGCTGGCCGTTCAGGACGTGCAATATAGTTTCCAACATATTAGAAATGAGAGCGGCGTTCAAAGCCCTTCTAGCCTTCAGCCCCTTCCTGAGGGGGAAAGAAGTCCTACTGAAAATGGACAATCGAGTAGCAGTCGCCTACATCAACAGGCAAGGAGGCACCAGAAGTCGCTCAATGTTACAGGAAGTCCGACCAGTCTTCGAGTGGGCACAGCAAAACCTATTGGGACTACGGGCAGCGTACGTGCCGGGAGCCCAGAATCAAGTAGCCAACACCTTGAGCCGAAAATTCGTGTCCAACAACGAATGGGCCTTAAGCCACCAAGCCTTCTCCCTGATAACCAGAACCTGGGGAGTACCGGAGATAGACCTGGCGGCAACCCCATCCAACACGAAGTGCCTAAGGTTCCTGGCGAGGGTACCTTTCCCAACAGCAGAAGGTACGGATTGCTTACAACACAGCTGGGACTTCCGCCTAGGCTATGTGTTTCCACCGATACCAATTATTCCCAGGCTGCTACTCAGACTCAAGAACTCAGGGTCCACGGTGATAGCAGTCCTTCCCTTCTGGCCAAGACACCCATGGTTCACGACCCTCCTCCAGCTGAATACAGCAGACCCGCTACCGCTGCCCATGTCAGCGGATCTACTGTCCCAAGGTCAACTCCTCCATCCATGCCCAGGAAGATTACACTTCACAGCATGGAGATTGAAAGGTCTAGGTTCATAGCACAGGGCTGCTCACAGGAAGTGATAAACACTCTCCTCCAAGCCAGAAAGGCCACCACCAACAATACCTACAGGAAAATTTGGGAAAAGTTCCTCACGGTCGCACAACAACAGTCCTGGGATCCATCATCTCCAACAATGGCGCAGATCCTAGAATTTCTACAACTAGGTCTCGACAAGGGACTTGGATCAAATACCCTGAAGGTGCATGTGTCAGCTTTATCTGCCATGACGGGCGTGAGGTGGGCACGAGAGTCACTCATCGCGCAGTTCCAGAAGGCCTGCCTGAAACTAAGGCCTCCCAGGAAACCTTCCTTCCCGACCTGGGACCTTTCAGTAGTACTGGATGCCCTGTGCCGTGAACCGTTCTTTCCAGTTGAGGGAATATCCTTATGGAATCTAACGCTAAAAACCACCTTCCTGATAGCGATTACATCAGCTAAAAGAGTCTCGGAGATGCACGCTCTGATGGCAAGCGAACCATACCTAACCATCTACCCAGACAAGATAGTCCTGAAGCTGTCGGATCGCTTCATCCCAAAAGTGGCATCTTCCTTTCATTTCAATCAGGAAATATGCCTTCCCACTCTAACCATGGAACAGGGGAACCCACATCCACTAGGTATCAAAACCAACATCCTGGCATACCTCTCAATGACCAGTGACCTAAGAAAAACGGAGAACCTCCTAGTCATTCCATATGGCTCAAGGAAGGGTCAAGCAGCAACCTCCCGCACTATTGCAGCTGGTGTGGCTGGTAAAGACCGTCAGTAGAGCCTATGCGTCTAGTCAAGCTCAAGTACCCAAGGGCGTGAGGGCACACTCCACAAGGGCAATGGCGACCTCCTGGGCGGCTTTCTGCAAGGTCTCTTCAGAAACAATCTGCAAAGCAGCCACCTGGTCTTCCAAGAGTACCTTTATTTCGCACTACAAAGTGGACTCGGCCAGATTGTCCACGGTAGAATTTTGGAGGGCAATTATACGCTCCAATACCTCAATTCCTTGTAAATAAAATATCTTTATGCTCAGACCCACCCAGTTTGGCAAGTTATTCCCCATATGTGTATGCTGCCATGATGCGACAGGAAAACGGAAAATGGTATACTCACCTTTCCGTAATTTTCCTTTCCTGTTGCATCACATGGCAGCATACAAATACCCACCCGTCTGAGGTGAGGTATCTAGATACTGAGAATACTGGGGCGGGGGCCCTCTCAAGGTTTAATAGCTACGCGGTCCTATCAGGTTGCGGAGGCGGAGCCACAACCCATATGTGTATGCTGCCATGTGATGCCACAGGAAAGGAAAATTACGGAAAGGTGAGTATACAATTTTCCGTTTTGTCAAAGGCTTTCTCTGCGTCTGTTCCACATTGTGTGGGGTCCTTACCTTCTTTCGGTATTACAGTAATGTGGGCTCTCAAAGTATAAGTATAAAAGATAGAGGTCAAATCGCTCAGTCCATTAAACATTTTTACCAGGTAGGGCCCCAAAATAGCCATTAGTTTAATAATACACAGTGAAGCATTTTGGGCCCGGTGCTTTACCAGGCTTTGATGTAATTCTGTAATTCCTCCAAAGTAATGGGTAAATACAGTTCTGTGTCATATCAGGGCATACCAGATGATATTAGATATTTATCTATTGTTAACAGATTGGGCATGTCCTGTTGCAGATTATAAAGTGAGGAATAAAATTCTGCAAACTTCTGAGTTATTTGTTTTAGGTAGGGTAAATTTCCTTCCCTCTGCTCCCATAATCATAGGGATATGTCATTGATTGTTGCTCCCGTAATGTTCGACCCAAAAATCTACCACATTTAATTACCTGATTAATACAATTGCTTTCGCCCTTTCTGTATGGACTTTTGAGCTTTATAAAGCAACAACTCCGTGACCTGTCGACATGCCACCAAAAGATCTCTTTCTATCTCTGAGGAAGGGGTATATTTATAAATTCTTTCTAATCTATGTATTTCTGCTAAAATAGATGTTAGTTTTGCTTCCCTTTCCTGTTTAATCCTAGCCCCGTGTTTAATCAGGACCCCCCGAATCACTGCTTTATGAGCCTCCCATATCACCCAGGGTTACATTCCAGAATATCATTGGTCTGAAAGAACCATGTCACTTCCCTTCTGACGTCTTCCAAATCCTCCTGGTTCTGTAAAGGGCTTTCATTAGGTTTCCACGTTGTCTGGTTGCGGTGACTAGGGTCAAAGATATATTTCAAAAATATTGGCACGTGGTCTGACCAAGTAATTGACCCAATCATGGTATCGATTATTGAATGTAGTTGACTGTGGGAGATAAAAAAAAGTCAATACGAGAGTATGACTGATATACCGGGGAAAAAAAGGAATAATCTCTCTCTCCGGGATGGAAAAGGCACCATACATCTACTAATTTAGCTCCGTAGAGTGATTGAAGGATTTGTTTCCGTATATTCAAAGGCACTGACTATGATCCTATTGATGTATCTGTATGATTAAGATCTACCCCCACAATCAAATGATCTTCTGAGAATTCCACAAGTTTACTTAAAGTATTCCTAAAGAATACGTCTTGTTGTACGTTTGGTGCGTAGAAGGAGGAGGAGGAGTATTTGAGACAGAGATAGAGACAAATACTCTTGAAGGAATATTTGTCACTATTCGGGAGTATTTAGTCCCTTAGTATTAAGGTACATTATAAAAAGATTATCCATTTCCTATACTCCACCCCCGAGCCCCCCACGCCCAGGGTAAGCTCAGGAACAGAGGACAGGGACACAGCCTGTGGGTGAGGGGGGGAGGAGGGAGAGGGACAAAGAGGAAGAACGAGAGATAAAAAAAAAATATAAAAAAACTGTGGCCCTCTGGGGTGAGCTCTGACCTATAGCCCCCCCAAGGGTCACCTAAGCAATTTTCTATTAAACACACCGTGCCTTCTAAATCTAGGCTGTCTAGGTGCTAACTTAGTGAGGGGAAGTATCCTAAGAACGAACAGGCCGAGGAGCACTCTCGGTGATCCCTGCCGGCTCCCAAATAAATCAAAATAACATAACACACGTTTAATTCACAACCTTTTCAGATTAGAGAACCTGGTGTGGACAGGAAGGCAGGAACAAGAGAAATATAGGGAGATATGGTCTCGCTGGAACCTTTTTTTATGAACTCAGAGGAGGGAGAGACTCTCATTGTTGAGGACCCAGAGGGGTGAGGAAAATGCACCGTGGGGTTGCTGAGATCTCAAAACGGAAAGCGATGTATGTAACTGTGGGTGGACCCTGGGCAATGGAAGGAGGGAGTGAGGGGGAGGAGGAGAGATATTAGCATTATTATTATCAGTAGGAGAGATACTGTATTTTTTGTTTTGGTGGTGGTGTTTTTTTTTGATTGGAGAATAAAGTGTGTGGGGATTAGAACATGGGAATTAAAGACCAGAGGGGAAGAGTCGAAAGGACTAAGGAGATAGCTTGATAATAACCACCCTGGTCAGGACATGGCTGTATTGTGATTATTTTGCTGTAACGAATGTGATATTATGGATTGTTCTTCTCTGAAATAAAATAAATGATTTAACATTTAAAAGAAAAATAATTTTTTTACCTGATTCTTCTGTATAGATCTTAAAGGGGTGTTTTAGCTAAAAATAATTTTTTAAAAAGTCAGCAGCTAAAAAAAAAGTAGCTGCTGACTTTTAATAAGTACACTTACCCTCCCAGGAGGCCCGCGATGTTGGTCGTGGAGGCCGAGATGTTCCTCGGCCCCTTCCGGTCCCAGCGCCGCCATCCTCAGTAAGGGAAACAGGCAGTGAAGACTACGGCTTCATTGCCCGTTTTCTACTGCGCATGCGCATGCGCAAGTCGCGCGGCGCTTTGTAAATGGGACGCGCTGTGTTAGGGAACACACAGTTCCCATAACACAGCGCGCCCCATTACCCAGAAGACAACGCGGCGGAGGACAGAAGAACGAAGATCACTGCGGCTTAGGAAGGAGGCAGATTAGGAAGACTGCCTAGCAACAGGGATTTCGGATCAGGTAAAACATTTTTATTTTTTTCAGAATATTAATGCTTTTTTTTTTTTTTAGGGTGTCCCCCCACTTTAAGTTAAGCCAGCCATAGCTGGATTGAATCTTGGCTGGTTCAGCAGGAGAGACTTCAGAAATAGTGTTGGGCTAATGGTTCGGTCCGTTCGAACACCCAAATTGTCGGGACGTTCGACTGTTTGTTCGGCCCGCCAAGCGCTCCACAATGCACCACGCGCTACACAGTGCATTGGAAGTCCTGATTGGCTGAAGCAATGATGGACTTGCCCAATCAGGGCACAGGACACTGTCAGAGCCATGATTGAAGAAAGTACTGATGACCAGGGCTGGACTTACTATTGGGCTTGACTGGGCTCAAGCCCATGGGCCCCGCCCAATAGGGGGCCCCGTAGGCGCCGCCGAGATCACTATACGCTATACACAGTCTGCGGGCATCTGCCGCTGTGTGTCTCCGAGCTGAGTGTAAAAAACTTTGGCCGCGCAAAAGTCCCGCCCTGCTCCTAGATCAGCTTGTGTGATAGATGCAGTGTTCTGTCTATCACACGAGCTGATCTAGTAGGAGGGCGGGACTTTTGTCACAGTGCGGCAAAGTTTATTACACTCAGCTCGGAGACACACAGCGGGAGATGCCCGTGAACTGTGTAATCCAGGCACTGACTACAGTAAGACTGCATTATGGGCACGGCAAGGCTGTATTATGGGCACAGCATGGCTGCGATTATGGGCATGGTGAGACTGCATTATGAGCACGGCAAGGCTGCATTATGGGCACAGCAAGGCTGCATTATGGGCAAGGCTGCGATTATGGGCATGGCAAGGCTGCGATTGTGGGCACGGTGAGACTGCATTATGGGCAAGGCTGCATTATGGGCATGGCAAGGCTGCGATTGTGGGTACGGCGAGGCTGCATTATGGCCACGGTGAGGCTGCGATTATGGGCATGGGGAGGCTGCGATTATGAGGACGGTGAGGCTGCGATTATGGGGATGGTAAGGCTTCATTATGGGCACGGTAAGGCTGCGATTATGGGCACGGTAAGGCTGCGATTATGGGCACAATGAGGCTGCGATTATGGGCATATGACAAGGCTGCAAATGACACTGACAAGGCTGCAAATGACAAGGCTGTAAATGACACTGGAGCAAGGCTACACTGACAAGGCTGCAAATTACACTGGATAAGGCTGCAGATGGATGGGCAAAGCTGCAGATGGACACTGATAAGGCTGCATTGATGTGCATTTAAATGTAAGTTTTTTTCCTTAAACTTCCCTCGTAAAAGTTTTTTTCCTTAAAATTCCCTCCTAAACTCGGAGTGCGTGTTATACGCCGGCGCATGTTATACGCCGATAAATACGGTAATGTATAGAAGGTAGGGCCCGAAAGTGACTCAAGCCCAGGGGCCCCCACCACCCTAAGTTCTGCCCTGCTGATGACTGTGCCCAATCATGACTCATTGCTCATAGACACACCCCACACTATAAAAGGTTCTTTCACAGAGCAGCCATTTGCAATGTGATATTGGAGTGGAGATATATAGATAGAGCAGGGCTCTGTTCATTGCTACTAGCAAGTTAGTGTGCTATAGTGTGCTATTGTGATTCTTTTGTGAGTGTGGAGTGTAAGTGTTGTGTTACTATAGTGATAGTGCAGCATGAGTGTAGTGCGACCATTCATTTTTACTTTATTATTATTATACAGGATTTATATAGCACCAACAGTTTGCGCAGCGCTTTACAACATGGGGGCAAACAGTACAGTTAAAATACAATTCAATACAGGAGGGATCAGAGGGCCCTGCTCGTTAGAGCTTACAGTCTAGAACTTTAGTGTCAGTTTAGTGTTTCAGGGCAGGTTTACTGCGGTATATTGGGGTGCATTAGTGCACGTTTACTGCAGTATATTGAACTGTGCTAGTGCACTTTTACTGCAGTATATTCGAGTGCATTAGTGAACTTTTACTGCAGTATATTAAAGCGCCTTAGTTCAGTTTCACTGCAGTATATTGAAGTGCATCAGTGCATGTTTACTGTAGTATATTGTAGTGTGTCAGTGAAGTGTGTCTGTGTAGTGAGTACTCAAGTTAAAGAGGAACTGCAGTCTGCTCACATAATTTGTAATAAAAACATCTTTGCTATTCTGAAGCTTCCCTCCAACCACTTTGCATATTATTTTATGTATACTGTGATTCTGTACTTGCCAAATATGCTGCAGAAATCTCCCTCCACTAAGTCTAGCTGCAGCCATTTTAACTGTGGGCAGCTGAAGCTGCTACCAGTTCACTTCCTGGATTTACACAGACACACAGAGGCACCCCTCCAGCTCTGCAGCCCTGCAGCTCTCATTGGCCCTCTGTTCTGTTAGGGGTGAGGAGACTAATCTGTTGTTCCTACTGATGCTATCTGATATCGCTAATGACACCAATATAGTGATCAGTGATAAATGCTGTACACTGACACTGTACTAATGGCACTGGCTGGGTGAGAGGGGTGATAGTGGCAACAGCTGTAGTTTACAGTGCCTGCGGCTGTGCTGCACTGCTGCCTATCACTGTGAGCCATGTCAGCTGTGAGCCGGTGCCAGCATAAGCACTTCTTGAGGACCCCCCAGCTTTAGAGCCCCCACTCTCCTGGTGCCCTAAGAAGGCTGCCTGAGCTGCCTTAGGCTGGCGCCGGCCCTGGTTATCAATAACAGTATAATGCCTAATTATGTTTCTTCTTAAAGGTAATCTCCACATTTAATGTCCCTTCAAATAGCTTGTTTGGAAGCTGGCCAAAAAACTATTTAGACCCCTTTCACACTGAGGCAGTTTTCAGGTGTTTTAGCTCTAAAAATAGTGCTTGAAAACTGCCTCCCATTCTTTTGAATGGGTGCTTTCACACTGGGGCGGTGCGCTTGCGGGGCGGTAGGAAAAGTCCTGCAAACAGCTTCTTTGGGGTATGTTTGGAGCACTATAAATAGCGTTTCAGTAATGCAATCTATACACTGGGGGGAGAACCTCTGGGGGAATCTAGGATAGAAAAGGACCTGGGGGTCCTAGAAGATGATAGGCTCAGTAATGGCATGCAATGCCAAGCTGCTGCTAACAAAGCAAACAGAATATTGGCATGCATTAAAAAGGGGATCAACTCCAGAGATAAAACGATAATTCTCCCGATCTACAAGACTCTGGTCCTGGAGTATGCTGTCCAGTTCTGGGCACCAGTCCTTAGGAAGGATGTACTGGAAATAAAGTGAGTACAAAGAAGGGCAACAAAGCTAATAAAGGGTCTGGAGGATATTAGTTATGTGAGCACTGAACTTATTCTCTCTGGAGAAGAGACGCCTGAGAGTGGATATGATTTCAATATACAAATACCATACTGGTAACCCCACAATGAGGATATAACTTTTTCGCAAAAGGGAGTTTAACAAGACTCGTGGCCACTCATTAAAATTAGAAGAAAAGAGCATTAACCTTAAACTATGTAGAGGGTTCTTTACTGTAAGAGCAGCAAGGATGTGGAATTCCCTTCCACAAGCGGTGGTCTCAGCGGGGGGGGGGGGGCATTGATTGTTTCAAAAAACTATTAGATAAGCACCTGAACGACTGCAACATACAGGGATATACAATGTAATACTGACATATAATCACACACATAGGTTGGACTTGATGGTCTTTTTTCAACCTCACCTACTATGTAACTATGTCCCTGCCCATTGAAATTAATTCCAAAGTGGTGCAAAAGGGGTATTTTTTCCATTTTTTTTAAGGTCCCGTTGTCACAGGGCCCTAAAAAAAGCACCCCGCTAGCGCCCGAAAAGCTTTGCTAAAACGCTGCTAAAGTACCACAAAAATGACCGGCGCTTTAGCGGCTGTTTTAGCAGCACTTCAGTGTGAAAGGGTCTTACTGTATTAACAGTTGTCAGGTATGCTTAACCTGAGCTACATACATTACACAGTGCTGTGTTCTGGCAGTGAGACAGAAACTTCCTTCTCACCACTCCCTGAGCACTGCTCAGTCATTCACTGGAAGCTTTGCATTCTATGAATGAATACAAAGCTTATTCTGATTGTCCGAGATGGAAATGTTGATGTTATCTGCCCACCTTTCTGCTTCAGCCAATCAGAGTAGCTTTGGTTTATTGCTTATGGTATATCATTGATATGATTTTGATTGAATAGTTGCTTTGGTCAAGCCTGGACCAGTTTGATAAGTATGAATATCCCTGACCTGACTGATCCCTGAGCAAGCTGCAAATAACTGTAGTTTCACTGTAGTATTTGCTTCTACTACAGTGACAGCAGCATACTTCCAGGTCTAGTACCGGACAGCTTCCCTTCTGCATAGTGACTTTAGGGCAGGGGTGCCCAACCAGTGGCCCGGGGGCCACATGTGGCCCGCAGAGCCTTCTGATGTGGCCCGCGACCTCTTGCTTTGGGATAGCAGGTTCTCAAGCCCAGATCATGGGTTGCCGACCCGCCATCCTGGAGCATCAGTGTTTTAAATGAAGCCAGCGGTAGAGGAAGCAATCGGCTGCGGAGGGAGTAGAGCCGCATTTGCAGATGCTTCCTGTATAGTGCCGGCTCCTGTCCCAAGCGGAGTGATACCAAATGCATTCTGCCTGGGACAGCCGGCGATACCTGAATGGAAGACTGTTATTAAAGGTAAGTTTATTAATAAAAGCAGTGTATATATGGGCATATCTGTTCTGTAATGGTTACCCGGCTGCTTTGAAACTGATCCGCAGGTGCAGCGCATTGCACCTTCGGGTTACCTGCACTGAGTCATAGACTTCTGTTATTATCTGCGGGGTTGGTGCACTTTCAGAAAGTGCACCACACCTGCAGGATATAATAGACATCGATGGCAAAGTGCAGCTAACCTGCAGGAAAGCCACAGGTGCACTGTACTGCGCCCGCAGTGCAGGTAAACTGCCGCACATCAGTGTAAAAGCAGCCTTAGGCCCCTTTCACATGATTGGTTCAACCCACGCGGACCCTCCATTCACCTCCATGGAGCGGCAGATGTAAACTGACTTGTGTCTATTTGCACCCACCTACCTCCAATCCGATCCACAAAAAAAAAAGAAAACAGAAGGAGATCCGTCCCCTTCCATCTGGTTGGATCGGATAGGGGGGCCCACAGAGTAGAGT
Organism: Lithobates sylvaticus; assembly: GCA_028564925.1. NCBI lineage: Eukaryota > Metazoa > Chordata > Amphibia > Anura > Ranidae > Lithobates > Lithobates sylvaticus. Next base: position 181,847,247 of record CM053036.1, read on the forward strand.
GGGCTGTGTCCATGTCCGGTCTGCATATACAGAACAGACACGGATCTGTCTTCCGTCCGCTCTACTTATTGTGGCCCGCAACCAGTTACCAATTCTCTTAAGTGGCCCTCGCTCTTCAAAAGGTTGGGCACCCCTGCTTTAGGGGGTCCCTTGCTCAGCACTGCCATCATTCACACAGTGACATCATGATCTCCACCTTGTCCAATCCGTGAACACCTTGCATTCCTGAAAAAAAAAAATACAATGCATTCTGTGAGTGACGGCAGTATGGAGCAAGTGACCCTCTGTGGTTATCAAACAAAACCAGGACCAAGAAGACTGTTGCTATTACTGTATTAGTGGCTTCAATACGAAATAGCCAATACTGATCTTACCTCAAACTGCTGAGTGGAATCCTGTGATGTGTGGACTTGCCATTGACTTGCCTAGTGATAGTTTTCCCTTACCTGTGATAAATGGCTTTCAGTAGCTATAACAGTTCTGTATAATGCTGATCATACTTCAAGCTGCTGGAGTACAATCCTGTGTTTTCAGGGTTTCAGTGGTTAAAAGTTCCAGCAATAACAAAGCTGTTCCCTGTGATAATTAGATTTCCATTGTTTTAAGGGCTAGTTTGCACTTGCTTCAAAACATAGCTTCAGACACGCTTTGTTAACCACTTGCTGACCACCTCACGCAGATATACTGCGGAAGAATGGCACGGGCAGGCAGAGTAACATATGGGTACGTTACTCCCCTCCCGCGTGCGGTGGGAGCGATCGTGCCCCCCTGGTGCCCGAGGCTGTCGGCTTCGTTCCAGGAGCGATCCGATATGAGGTGGAGGCCATTGATTCATGGCCACACCCTCACGATCACTGCTGGCGAGATGAGAAGCTTCCTCTGCTTCTGAAATGTAAACAGAAGCAGAGGAAGTGAAGTTCCGGCGCCCGAGGAGAGAAGACATCAATGTGAGTTTGCACTAACACTACACTAACACCAGTACACATAGGCACATAACCCCCCCCCCATCACCCCCTGCACCCCCTGTCACAGTGACACCACCATATAGGCGTGACACCCGCTATTATTGTCCCTTCTGTCCTGACAAGCCTGGTCTTTGCAATGGTGAATGTTTTGAATGCTACCATACACTAGTTGAGTATTAGCGTAGAGTACAGCACTGCACAGATTAGGACACACTTTCACAGGGTCTCCCAAGATGCCATCGCATTTTGAGAGACCCGAACCTGGAACCATTACAGTTACAACCGTTACAGTGTAAAAAAAAAAACAAAAAAAAATATATAAAATAAAAAAAAAAAAAATAGTTGTCGTTTTATTGCTCTCACTCTCTCTATTCTCTCTCTATTGTTCTTCTTTTTTTTTTACTGTATTCTATTCTGCAATTTTTTATTGTTATTATGTTTTATCATGCTGGCTTTTCAGGTATGTCATTTTTTTTATACTTTACTGTTTACTGTGTTTTATTGTTAACCATTTTTTTGTTTTCAGGTACGCCATTCAGCTGCAGCGCAGATTTATTTATCTTGACAGCAACAGCGTTTGCTCCCACGATACGGAAAGCCGTGACTCCAGCGCTGTAGGAGGTGATTTCACCACCACAGTTAAAAAAAAGAGAGCATATATACCGAAGAATGGGGGCAGCAGGGGTGGAGGAGCAATTTGCTCCTAACTTTTTGGGCGGATGCCCCCATGCTTCGGCATATATATATTTTAGGCACAGATTGCGTTAAAAAAATGTTTTATTTTTTACTATGTTTTTTTTGTATTTGCTTTGCAGGTATTACTGTTATACTGTAATGTTACTTTGTTTTATTGTTAACCATCATTTGCTTAGCAGGTACGCCATTCAGTTGCAGTGCAGATTTATTTATCTTGACAGCAACAGCGTTTGATCCCACGATACATAAAGCCGTGACTCCAGCGCTGTAGGAGGTGATTTCACCACCACAGTTAAAAACAAAATGGTGCATGTATCCCCATCATTAGAAGTGGGTGGGTGAAGGGAGGTATTCTAATGGTGGGCATGCCCACCAATCAATCTCTTTTTTTCGTTCAGCCCACAGGCTGCATGAAAAAAAAAGACAATATATGCGCAACAAGGACCAGAAATGTACTGGTATGTTGCTGGACTTTGAGTGGTTATACCAGAATGATGCCTGCGGGTTTAGGTATCATCTTGGTATCATTCTTTTCAGCCAGCTTTCATGTAAAAGCAATCCTAGCAGCTAATTAGCCTCTAGACTGCTTTTACAAGCCATCTTGCATGGTTTTCTCTGGCTCTCCTGTCCCAACAGGGAACCTGAGAATGCAGTCGGTGGTTCCGCCAGCTGACCATAGAGCCAAGAAGAAACCGGAAGCTACAAGCATTTCATGACTTCGATTTCGCCATTGGGAAATTGGGAAAGCATTTTATCACACCGATCTTGGTGTGATCAGATGGTTTGAGGGCAGAGGAGAGATCTAGGGTCTAATAGACCCCAATTTTCTCAAAAAAGAGTACCTGTCACTACCTATTGCTGTCATAGGGGATATTTACATTCCCTGAGATAACAATGAAAATGATAAAAAAAAATAAAAAATGAAAGGAACAGTTTAAAAATAAAATAAAAAAGCAAACTAAATAATAAAAAAAAAAAACTGCTCTCGCGCAAAGGCGAACTCAAGCGTCGGTCTGGCGTCATATGTAAACAGCAATTGCACCATGCATGTGAGGTATCAACATGAAGGTCAGATCGAGGGCAGTAAGTTTAGCAGTAGCCATCCTCTGTAAATCAAAAGTGGTAACCTGTAAAGGCTTTTAAAGGCTTTTAAAAATGTATGTAGTTTGTTGCCGCTGCACGTTTGTGCGCAATTTTAAAGCATGTCGTGTTTGGTATCCATGTACTCGGCCTAAAATCATCTTTTTTATTATATCAAACATTTGGGCATCATAGTGTGTTTTAGTGCATTAAAATAAAAATAAAAGTGTGTTTTTTCCCAAAAAAATGCGTTTGAAAAATCGCTGCGCAAATACTGTGTGAAAAAATAAAAAATAAAACACCCACCATTTTAATCTGTACTGCCTTTGCTTTAAAAAATATATATAATGTTTGGGAGTTCAAAGTAATTTTCTTGCAAAAAAAATATTCTTTTTCATGTAAACAAAAAGTGTCAGAAAGGGCTTTGTCTTCAAGTGGTTAGAAGAGTGGGTGATGTGTGACATAAGCTTCTAAATGTTGTGCATAAAATGCCAGGACAGTTCAACCCCCACCCCCCAAATGACCCCATTTTGGAAAGTAGACACCCCAAGCTATTTGCTGACAGGCATGTTGAGTCCATGGAATATTTTATATTTTGACACAAGTTGCGGGAAAAAGACAACTTTTAGTTTTTTTTGCACAAAGTTGTCACTAAATGATATATTGCTCAAACATGCCATGGGCATGTGTGAAATTACACCTCAAAATACATTCTGTTGCTTCTCCTGAGTACGGGGATACCACATGTGAGACATTTTGGGAGCCTAGTCGCGTACAGGACCCCGAAAACCAAGCACCGCCTTCAGCCTTTCTAAGGGTGTCAATTTTGGATTTCACTCCTCACTGCCTATCACAGTTTCGGAGGCCATGGAATGCTCAGATGGCACAAAACCCCCCAAAATGACCCCATTTTGGAAAGGAGACACCCAAGCTATTTGCTGAGAGGCATGGTGAGTATTTTGCAGCTCTCATTTGTTTTTGAAAATGAAGAAAGAATAGAAAAAAAAAATATTTTTCTTTTTTCAATTTTCAAAACTTTGTGACAAAAAGCGAGGTCTGCAAAATACTCACCACACCTCTCAGCAAATAGCTTGGGGTGTCTACTTTCCAAAATGGGGTCATTTGGGGGGGGGGTGCCATCTTGGCATTTTATGGCCTTCAAAACTGTGATAGGTAGTGAGGATTGAAATCAAAAATTTCTGCCCTTAGAAATCCTGAAGGCGGTGCTTGGGTTTCAGGGCCCCGTACGCGGCCAGGCTCCCAAAAAGTCTCACACATGTGGTATCCCCATACTCAGGAGAAGTAGCAGAATGTATTTTGGGGTATAATTCCACAGATGCTCATTGCATGTGTGAGCAATATATCATTTAGTGACTGTGACGAAACGTCCCTACACTCCTCTTGAGTGCTTTCGTCATATACCACTTCCTCCCAGTCTGAATATAGATCTCAGATATTCCAACCGCTCCCAAGCACAAAACGAGACGAGACTTGCTTAGTGCTAACATAGACTGTTTTAACAGAACCAAAATGACAAGTATTCATAATACAGTAGAAGAGGAGACCCCCCCCCCCCTCCTGCTCATATTACTCTAACAATACACCTGTAACAAATTAACATGAGCTAATTAACTAATCCCTTCAAGCAGCCGATGTGACTCTGTGCCCATCAGGATTTCACTACAGGTCAGACTTGTTGTCACGAGCTTCACACAGTAGATTATACATTATCATAATTACAACCACAAGACATTTTATCACAATAGCAGGAGCTTCAACTAGGAGTCGGCCCGTCTACCACATTGTACAGAGGACAATGTGATCAGCTCTCTCAATTAAAATCTCGAGTTCATGACACTAGCATCTGACAGTGTGTGTCCCAACAGCATGAGACAACACACATTATATATACATATATACAGCATTGAATCTGACTAGCACAGATTATAGTGGGGTTCTCATTCACCCTGTGCCCCTTAAAATCCAGGGCCCATAATCAGTCGGCAAGAGGCTCGCATTCAGTCCTCTCAAAAAGCCTGTGTCCCAGCTAGGTCTGTCACACATCTTCCCTTTTGGCAGGAGACTAACACAGGAGGAGAGCCCAGACGGGTTGACTCCGAAGTTAGCCAGGGGTTCCAGTCCTCTAATGCTGGTATCCACACAGTACCCCAAACAAATTGTTCCAAACAGAGTATTCCTCATCCAGCCAGATCCCTTGAGAAAGTCACGTGACCTGTGACGCAACGCGTCGGGAAGGAGGAGCCTGAGTGACGCCGTGCTGGGACACGGACAGAGCAAGGAGGAGAAGGGCTAACAGCCCTAACTAAGGAGCCTGACCTACTGCATTATATGCGCCTTATACATCTGGGTATATGTGAGTGCAGGCAAACACTTTTAGGCATTTATTTATTTAACATAAATGCTGCGCAATGTTTTTTGTGTTATTTCTTTTTTCTCTTTCATATAAATACCGGAGCAAGACACCAACTTAACCTTTGAAGAGAAAGCAATCAGCTAAGTGATAAGGGAATATTTATACCAGTTACTTTCTATTTAACACCCATACACTTACAATTTCATTATCGGCCGATTTTACCGATTTTGGTAATTATATGTTTATTTATATCAATTTGCTAGTGGATTGATGCATCAGCTATCAGCCGCTCATTAGAGTTAATTATACTAGCATTACTGATTGGTAAATATATTGAGCAGACACAGCATTGGATTAGGATTATTTATTGGCATCTATTTCACATTTGTTTTGGAGCATTTATTTATTTATATATTTATTCACATGAACACGGAATTTTTGAATATTTATTCATTCACATTTATTGTGGAGTGTTTGTTATTCAGTTTTTGCATCTTGGGCAGCTGAATTATTATTGATTATTACGCATTACACGTAATTTCAGTTATTATTTTAATCATCACGGACTTTGTATCTATTTATTGGATTTAGGAATATATGTTTGAAGTCTATAAGTTTGTGGACTGTATTATCACACACAGAATATTTTAACATTTACAGAGGCACGAAATTCATTTATTTATCATTCATTTATTTATCACGGATTTGTACACTATTTAATATTTATTTGAGATCATATTAGATCAAGGTTGATCTGCGCACTATTCTTTACTTTCATAGTATACCTTTTATATGACTTTTAAGTGTCGGTTATACTTTTAATGGTGCAGCACATCATTTAGCTATCTTATCTATTTATAACTCTGGTTTTATATATTTTTATATTTCTACATATCAGCGCTTTAGTATTTTATATACATATCCTCACCCAGCCAACCTCTGCCTCTCTCAGAGAACATATCCACCGCTGGGGAGATGCCTGGACTAACCCTTCTCCCTGGAGTCTTTTCAGCCGCTGGAGAGAAGACAGGGTGACTGGGCTCACTCCATCATGCTGTTGAGGATCTGGGCCGACCGCCCAGCATCCCTGGGGTATACAAGTGGAGACTGAAGTCCCATCCACCAATATCAGCTCAAGCTGCAGTTGTGAAGTGCAGATTGCATTCTCTCCTTGGGTCCTGATCTGCTGCTCAGGAGTAGGGATGAGCCGAACACCCCCGGGTTCGGTTCGCACCAGAACCTTCGAACGGACCGAAAGTTCGCGCGAATTTTCGAACCCTATACGTTATAATGGACGCGAACGTTCGAAATCAAAAGTGCTAATTACAACGGCCAATATGCATGTTAATGTCATAAAACAGGTTTGGGGACCCGGGTCCTGCCCCAGGGGACATATATCAATGCAAAAAGAACTTTTAAAAACTAACGTTTTTTCGGGAGCAGTCATTTTAATGATACATAAAGTGAAAAAAAAAAAGTGAAATTTTCCTTTAAATATGGTACCTGGGGGGTGTCTAAAGTATGCCTGTGAAGTGGCATGTGTTTCCCGTGTTTAGAACTGTCCTTGCACAAAATGACATTTGTAAAGGAAAAAAAGAAGCCATTTAAAACCACTTGCGGCTTTAGGTTTGTTCTTAAGTAGAATCTGAACAGGTACATTATGAAGTGTAGCTCCATCCCAAAAAAATATATTTTTAAGCTTTTTGGAGAACATAGGGAGGGGTTATCACCCCTGTAACATTTGCTGTCTTTGCACATCTGTTCAGAACATGTCACCTCACTTTCCGTCCCAATGACAAATGTTTTTGGAAAAAGTGGGGTTTTAATTGAAACAAGGATTGGTGATAAAGTATCAGTAGAGAGGAGATACCTTTTTCCCAAATTAAATCTAACAGGATAGAATTTCCCTTCCTAGGGGTAGATTTCCTCTCACTTCCTGTTTTCTCTTTCCATTTGCAAGTAGGAGTCGTTTGTAAGTTGGATGTTTGAAAGTAGGGGCCTGGCGTATATACTCTGCAGAAATTTGCCCTATTAGATGTTGGTGTAGCCACAAGACTGGTGGGCACAGGAATGGGCCCTGCTGTGAGTTAATAGATCAAGATTTGTAATTGCATGCACCTGTTGAACAGGGCAGAAAAATGGGGGGTGGTGGTGGTGGTGGACGGTGTTGCCACAAGACTGTAAGCTCTCACAGTTACTCTTGGTGGGCGCAGGAATGGGCCCTGCTGTGAGTTATTAGATCAAGATTTGTAATTGCAAGCACCTGATGAACAGGGCAGAAAAATTGGGCCTTTGGCGGTGGTGGTGGACGGTGTTGCCACAAGACTGTAGGCCCTCATAGTTACTCTTGGTGGGCGCAGGAATGGGCCCTGCTGTGAGTTATTAGATCAAGATTTGTAATTGCAAGCACCTGATGAACAGGGCAGAAAAATTGGGCCTTTGGCGGTGGTGGTGGACGGTGTTGCCACAAGACTGTAAGCTCTCACAGTTACTCTTGGTGGGCGCAGGAATGGGCCCTGCTGTGTGTTATTAGATCAAGATTTGTAATTGCAAGCACCTGATGAACAGGGCAGAAAAATTGGGCCTTTGGCGGTGGTGGTGGACGGTGTTGCCACAAGACTGTAAGCTCTCACAGTTACTCTTGGTGGGCGCAGGAATGGGCCCTGCTGTGAGTTATTAGATCAAGATTTGTAATTGCAAGCACCTGATGAACAGGGCAGAAAAATTGGGCCTTTGGCGGGGGTGGTGGACGGTGTTGCCACAAGACTGTAGGCCCTCATAGTTACTCTTGGTGGGCGCAGGAATGGGCCCTGCTGTGAACTATTAGATCAAGATTTGTAATTACCCGCCCCTGTTAAACAGGGGCTGAAAAATTGTGCCTTAGGCACTGGTGCTGGTGCCACAACACTGCAACCCCTCACAGATACTGTACTTGGAGCACAGCAGTCACACGTGTTGCGAAGCATTTTTTAAAAAAAATTGTAAGTACACGCCCCTGTTAAACAGGGGCTGAAAAATTGTGCCTTAGGCACTGGTGCTGGTGCCACAACACTGCAACCCCTCACAGATACTGTACTTGGAGCACAGCAGTCACACGTGTTGCGAAGCATTTTTTTAAAAAAATTTGAATCCCCCCCCCTGTTAAACAGGGGCTGAAAAATTGTGCCTTAGGCACTGGTGCTGGTGCCACAACACTGCAACCCCTCACAGATACTGTACTTGGAGCACAGCAGTCACACGTGTTGCGAAGCATTTTTTTAAAAAATTGTAATTACCCGCCCCTGTTAAACAGGGGCTGAAAAATTGTGCCTTAGGCACTGGTGCTGGTGCCACAACACTGCAACCCCTCACAGATACTGTACTTGGAGCACAGCAGTCACACGTGTTGCGAAGCATTTTTTTTAAAAAATTGTAAGTACACGCCCCTGTTAAACAGGGGCTGAAAAATTGTGCCTTAGGCACTGGTGCTGGTGCCACAACACTGCAACCCCTCACAGATACTGTACTTGGAGCACAGCAGTCACACGTGTTGCGAAGCATTTTTTTAAAAAATTGTAAGTACACGCCCCTGTTAAACAGGGGCTGAAAAATTGTGCCTTAGGCACTGGTGCTGGTGCCACAACACTGCAACCCCTCACAGATACTGTACTTGGAGCACAGCAGTCACACGTGTTGCGAAGCATTTTTTTTATAAAAATTGTATGTACACGCCCCTGTTAAACAAGGGCTGAAAAATTGTGCCTTAGGCACTGGTGTGGTGGCATGGATCATTGAGGAGGAGGAAGAGGATAGTCAGTGAACATAAGAGGACAGTCACTCAGCATCAGCATAGGCAGTCTTGAAGGGATGTGACATTAAAAATTATTCGGTTATATCCGCCTCAGGTGCCTGGTAGCTGGTGGTGATCCAAGACTGATTCATTTTGATGAAGGCCAGTCGATCAACCGAGGCAGTGGACAGGCGCACCCTATGATCGGTGACAAATCCTCCAGCAGCACTGAATGTGCGTTCGGAAAGAACGCTGGAGGCAGGACAGGCCAGTAGCTCAATTGCATACTGTGCAAGCTCTGGCCAGTGATCCATCCTCAGGACCCAGTAAGCCAGAGGATTTTCGGTGGGAAAGGTGTCCAAGTCTGACCTTGCCCCAAGGTATTCCTGCACCATGTATATCAGACGCTGGCGATGGTTGCTGGAACCGATCATACCTTGGGGCTGCGGACTAAAAAATTGTCTGAACGCATCGGTCAGACGTCCACCTTCCCCACCGCTCCTTCTGCTACTGATCGAAGCCTCAGCAACTCGTCGCCCAGGACCAGGAGTTTGTAACCTCCCAGTTTCTGGGAACGCGTTGCACAGACCTTTCTGCAAGGCCTCCCTGAGATGTCTCATCCTCTGCTCCCTCTGCGACGGCAAGATAAGGTCCGCAACCTTACCCTTGTACCGCGGATCAAGGAGAGTGGCCAGCCAGTAATGGTCCCTCTCCTTGATCCGAAGAACACAAGGATCCTTCCGCAGGCTTTGCAGGATCAGGGAGGCCATGCAGCGTAGGTTAGCTGAGGCATTCGGTCCGGAGTCTTCTGGGTCACTGAGGATGACATGATCGCCAGCCACCTCCTCCCAGCCACGTACAAGTCCACTGGTTTGTTGGGACTGTACATCATCCCTAAAAGACTGCTGCTGCTGATGCTGAGTGCCAGGCTCCACCTCCATGCTCACACAATCCTCCTCCTCCTCCTCCTCCTCCTCATCCTCTTCCTGTGTGATGGGTGGGACAGAAGGAACACTGTCCGGATAAAGGGGGCCTTGAGAGGCAAGGAAGTCCTCCTCTTGCTGCCTCTGTTCTGCCTCAAGTGCCCTGTCCATTATCCCACGCAGCGTATGCTCCAACAGGTGGACAAGAGGGACAGTGTCACTGATGCATGCACTGTCACTGCTCACCATCCTCGTGGCCTCCTCAAATGGTGAGAGGACAGTGCATGCATCCCTGATCATGCTCCACTGACGTGGGGAAAAAAAACCAAGCTCCCCTGACCCTGTCCTGGTGCCATAGTCGCAAAGGTACTCATTGATGGCCCTCTGCTGCGTGTGCAGTCGCTGCAGCATGGCCAACGTTGAGTTCCACCTGGTGGGCATGTCACATATTAGGCGGTTCTTGGGCAGGTTCAGCTCCTTTTGCAGCTCAGTCAGCCGAGCACTGGCATTATAAGATCGGCGGAAATGCACACAGACTTTCCTGGCCTGCCTCAGGACATCCTGTAAGCCTGGGAACCTGCCCAAGAACCGCTGCACCACCAGGTTGAGGACGTGAGCCATGCAGGGCACATGGGTGAGCTGCCCCTGTCGCAGGGCGGAGAGGAGGTTGGTGCCATTGTCAGAAACGACCATTCCTGGCTTAAGCTGACGTGGCGTCAACCACCTCTCGGCCTGCCCCTGCAGAGCTGCCAGAACCTCTGGCCCAGTGTGGCTCCTGTCCCCCAAACACACCAGCGCAAGCACGGCATGGCATCTTTTTGCCTGCGTACTTGCGTAGCCCCTTGTACGCCTACGGAGCACCGCTGGTTTCAAGGACAGAGCACTGGAGGAAGAAGAAGAGGAGGGGGTGGAGGAGAGAGGTGTGTCACAACCAGTAGCAGTAGTAGCGTTTTGGAGGCGTGGTGGCGGAACAACCTCCAACACTACTGCACCTTGTCCTGCATCCCTCCCAGCTGCCAATAGAGTGACCCAATGGGCCGTGAAAGAAAGGTACCGTCCCTGTCCATGCCTGCTGGACCATGAGTCAGCGGTAATATGCACCTTACCGCTGACCGCCCTGTCCAGCGAGGCATGGACATTGCCTTCCACATGCCGGTAGAGAGACGGAATCGCCTTCCGTGAGAAAAAGTGGCGTTTGGGAACCTGCCACTGAGGAACCGCACATTGAACAAACTCACGGAAGGGGGCCGAGTCTACCAACTGAAAAGGCAGCAGTTGAAGTGCTAGCAATTTAGCCAAGCTAGCATTCAACCGCTGGGCATGTGGATGGCTGGGAGTGTACTTCTTTCTACGGTCCAGCAGCTGGGGCAGGGAAATTTGCCTGCTGCAATCGGACGTCGGTGTACTGCAAGTACTTGGTTGTGACACACCTAATTCTACACCTTCAGTCCTCTCAGAGCAGCTTTCAGAGAGGACTGAAGGTGTAGTGGGGATGGAGATCCCAGCTGATGAGGAGCAAGGAGAGGTCCGCTTAGTTCTTTGGTGTGGGTCTTTTATGTGTGCCTGCCAACGAGCTGCATGGCAGGTCGACATATGTCTGGTCATGCTTGTGGTGCCCAAGCGGCTGATGTTTTGGCCACGCGAGATACGCTTGAGACAAATATTGCAAATAGCAGTGGTGCGATCTGATGCACTCGTCTCAAAAAAGGCCCACACCAAAGAACTTTTCTGATAACGTGCAGAGGCAGCGCCCTGCACAGGCGGAGCTCTGCGGTGTTGTACAGTTGCTGTGCTGGCCTCTACCTGGCCTCCAGGGGGCATCCTGCCTCGTTGGACATGTGACGCCGCATCCTCCTCCTCCTCGTCCTCCTCCTCATCCTCTCTCCCTTCAGGCACCCACGTGGAGTCAGTGACCTCATCATCCCCTCCCTCTTCACCACTAGAGCAAACCTGGCAGTAAGCTGCAGCTGGTGGAACAGTACTGCCAGATTCCTCAAGCTGGGTATCATCATCCGAGCCTTCGAATCGTTGGGCATCCTCCTGGAGCATGTACCCAACACTGTGCTCAGGAGGAGTCGGGACTCAGGAGACATGGTGGGTCTAGGGAAGGGGTGGCTGATGATGCCATTGAGTACGCGTTGGCAGCTGCTCTGCCAGTACCCTGAGCCTGGGTGAGAGAGGATGAGGAGGATGAGGAGGGCTTGGTCATCCATTCTACCAAGCCTTCAGCATGATGCGGCTCCACATGTCCAGCTGCCGAAAACAAAGACGCGCGTGTCCCATGGCCACGTGCTGATGACGATGCACGACCACGTCCACGTCCACGGCCACGTCCACTAGAAACAGAGCCTGCCTGCCCTGTGTTCTTGGCTCTGCACGCTCTGCCTCCCCTTGGCGGTCTTCCAGCCATTGTAGTCGGTAGTCCTGTGGGTGCTGCTGAGAAGAATATATAGGAGCTCTGTGTGATGCCACTAACACACTAGAAGTCCTATGGGTGCTTCTGCAAAGAAAATAGAGGAGCTCTGTGTGATGCCACTAACACACTAGAAGTCCTGTGGGTGCTGCTGAGAAGAAAATATAGGAGCTCTGTGTGATGCCACTAACACACTAGAAGTCCTATGGGTGCTTCTGCAAAGAAAAATAGAGGAGCTCTGTGTGATGCCACTAACACACTAGAAGTCCTGTGGGTGCTCTGAGAAGAAAATATAGGAGCTCTGTGTGATGCCACTAACACACTAGAAGTCCTATGGGTGCTTCTGCAAAGAAAATAGAGGAGCTCTGTGTGATGCCACTAACACACTAGAAGTCCTGTGGGTTCTGCTGAGAAGAAAATATAGGAGCTCTGTGTGATGCCACTAACACACTAGAAGTCCTATGGGTGCTTCTGCAAAGAAAATAGAGGAGCTCTGTGTGATGCCACTAACACACTAGAAGTCCTGTGGGTGCTGCTGAGAAGAAAATATAGGAGCTCTGTGTGATGCCACTAACACACTAGAAGTCCTATGGGGTGCTTCTGCAAAGAAAATAGAGGAGCTCTGTGTGATGCCACTAACACACTAGAAGTCCTGTGGGTGCTGCTGAGAAGAAAATATAGGAGCTCTGTGTGATGCCACTAACACACTAGAAGTCCTATGGGTGCTTCTGCAAAGAAAATAGAGGAGCTCTGTGTGATGCCACTAACACACTAGAAGTCCTGTGGGTGCTGCTGAGAAGAAAATATAGGAGCTCTGTGTGATGCCACTAACACACTAGAAGTCCTATGGGTGCTTCTGCAAAGAAAATAGAGGAGCTCTGTGTGATGCCACTAACACACTAGAAGTCCTGTGGGTGCTGCTGAGAAGAAAATATAGGAGCTCTGTGTGATGCCACTAACACACTAGAAGTCCTATGGGTGCTTCTGCAAAGAAAATATAGGAGCTCTGTGTGATGCCACTAACACACTAGAAGTCCTATGGGTGCTTCTGCAAAGAAAATAGAGGAGCTCTGTGTGATGCCACTAACACACTAGAAGTCCTGTGGGTGCTGCTGAGAAGAAAATATAGGAGCTCTGTGTGATGCCACTAACACACTAGAAGTCCTATGGGTGCTTCTGCAAAGAAAATAGAGGATCTCTGTGTGATGCCACTAACACACTCAAGTCCTATGGGTGCTTCTGGGAAGAAAATATGTGAGCTCTGTGTGATGGGACTAACACACTTCAAGTCCTATAGGTGCTTTCTGGGAAGAAAATATAGGAGCTCTGTGTGATGGGACTAACACACTTCAAGTCCTATAGGTGCTTCTGGGAACAAAATATAGGATCTCTGTGTGATGGGACTAACACACTTGAAGTCCTTTAGGTGCTTCTGGAAGAAAATATAGGAGCTCTGTGTGATGGGACTAACACACTTCAAGTCCTATAGGTGCTTCTGGGAACAAAATATATGATCTCTGTGTGATGGGACTAACACACTTCAAGTCCTATGGGTGCTTCTGGGAAGAAAATATAGATCTGTGTGATGGGACTAACACACTTCAAGTCCTATAGGTGCTTCTGGGAAGAAAATATAGGTGCTCTGTGTGATGGGACTAACACACTTCAAGTCCTATAGGTGCTTCTGGGAACAAAATATAGGATCTCTGTGTGATGGGACTAACACACTTCAAGTCCTATAGGTGCTTCTGGGAAGAAAAATATAGCTCTGTGTGATGGGACTAACACACTTCAAGTCCTATAGGTGCTTCTGGGAACAAAATATAGGATCTCTGTGTGATGGGACTAACACACTTCAAGTCCTATAGGTGCTTCTGGGAAGAAAATATAGATCTCTGTGTGATGGGACTAACACACTTCAAGTCCTATAGGTGCTTCTGGGAACAAAAATATGATCTCTGTGTGATGGGACTAACACACTTCAAGTCCTATAGGTGCTTCTGGGAAAAAAATATAGGTCTGTGTGATGGGACTAACACACTTCAAGTCCTATAGGTGCTTCTGGGAACAAAATATATGATCTCTGTGTGATGGGACTAACACACTTCAAGTCCTATAGGTGCTTCTGGGAAAAAAAATATAGGTCTGTGTGATGGGACTAACACACTTCAAGTCCTATAGGTGCTTCTGGGAAGAAAATATAGGATCTCTGTGTGATGGGACTAACACACTTCAAGTCCTATAGGTGCTTCTGGGAACAAAATATAGGATCTCTGTGTGATGGGACTAACACACTTCAAGTCCTATAGGTGCTTCTGGGAACAAAATATAGGTCTGTGTGATGGGACTAACACACTTCAAGTCCTATAGGTGCTTCTGGGAAAAAAATATATGATCTCTGTGTGATGGGACTAACACACTTCAAGTCCTATAGGTGCTTCTGGGAAGAAAATATAGGTCTGTGTGATGGGACTAACACACTTCAAGTCCTATAGGTGCTTCTGGGAACAAAATATATATGATCTCTGTGTGATGGGACTAACACACTTCAAGTCCTATAGGTGCTTCTGGGAAGAAAATATAGGTCTGTGTGATGGGACTAACACACTTCAAGTCCTATAGGTGCTTCTGGGAACAAAATATAGATCTCTGTGTGATGGGACTAACACACTTCAAGTCCTATAGGTGCTTCTGGGAAGAAAATATATAGGTCTGTGTGATGGGACTAACACACTTCAAGTCCTATAGGTGCTTCTGGGAACAAAATATAGATCTCTGTGTGATGGGACTAACACACTTCAAGTCCTATAGGTGCTTCTGGGAACAAAATATAGGATCTCTGTGTGATGGGACTAACACACTTCAAGTCCTATAGGTGCTTCTGGGAACAAAATATAGGTCTGTGTGATGGGACTAACACACTTCAAGTCCTATAGGTGCTTCTGGGAACAAAATATGATCTCTGTGTGTGTGATGGGACTAACACACTTCAAGTCCTATAGGTGCTTCTGGGAACAAAATATATGATCTCTGTGTGATGGGACTAACACACTTCAAGTCCTATAGGTGCTTCTGGGAAGAAAATATAGGTCTCTGTGTGATGGGACTAACACACTTCAAGTCCTATAGGTGCTTCTGGGAACAAAATAATGATCTCTGTGTGATGGGACTAACACACTTCAAGTCCTATAGGTGCTTCTGGGAACAAAATATATGATCTCTGTGTGATGGGACTAACACACTTCAAGTCCTATAGGTGCTTCTGGGAAGAAAATATAGGTCTGTGTGATGGGACTAACACACTTCAAGTCCTATAGGTGCTTCTGGGAACAAAATATATGATCTCTGTGTGATGGGACTAACACACTTCAAGTCCTATAGGTGCTTCTGGGAAGAAAATATAGGATCTCTGTGTGATGGGACTAACACACTTCAAGTCCTATAGGTGCTTCTGGGAACAAAATATATGATCTCTGTGTGATGGGACTAACACACTTCAAGTCCTATAGGTGCTTCTGGGAAAAAAATATAGGTCTGTGTGATGGGACTAACACACTTCAAGTCCTATAGGTGCTTCTGGGAACAAAATATATGTGATCTCTGTGTGAGGGGACTAACACACTTCAAGTCCTATAGGTGCTTCTGGGAAGAAAATATATCTCTGTGTGATGGGACTAACACACTTCAAGTCCTATAGGTGCTTCTGGGAAAAAATATAGGTCTGTGTGATGGGACTAACACACTTCAAGTCCTATAGGTGCTTCTGGGAACAAAATATATGATCTCTGTGTGATGGGACTAACACACTTCAAGTCCTATAGGTGCTTCTGGGAAAAAAATATAGGTCTGTGTGATGGGACTAACACACTTCAAGTCCTATAGGTGCTTCTGGGAACAAAATATATGATCTCTGTGTGATGGGACTAACACACTTCAAGTCCTATAGGTGCTTCTGGGAACAAAATATATGATCTCTGTGTGATGGGACTAACACACTTCAAGTCCTATAGGTGCTTCTGGGAAGAAAATGTAGGTCTGTGTGATGGGACTAACACACTTCAAGTCCTATGGGTGCTTCTGGGAAGAAAAATGTAGGTCTGTGTGATGGGACTAACACACTTCAAGTCCTATAGGTGCTTCTGGGAACAAAATATATGATCTCTGTGTGATGGGACTAACACACTTCAAGTCCTATAGGTGCTTCTGGGAACAAAATATAGCTCTGTGTGATGGGACTAACACACTTCAAGTCCTATAGGTGCTTCTGGGAACAAAATATATAGCTCTGTGTGATGGGACTAACACACTTCAAGTCCTATAGGTGCTTCTGGGAACAAAATATAGGAGCTCTGCCTGCCTGCCACGAACACACTACAAGTCCTATAGGTGCTTCTGGGAACAAAATATAGGAGCTCTGCCTGCCTGCCACGAACACACTACAAGTCCTATAGGTGCTTCTGGGAACAAAATATAGGAGCTCTGCCTGCCTGCCACGAACACACTACAAGTCCTATAGGTGCTTCTGGGAACAAAATATAGGAGCTCTGCCTGCCTGCCACGAACACACTACAAGTCCTATAGGTGCTTCTGGGAACAAAATATAGGAGCTCTGCCTGCCTGCCACGAACACACTACAAGTCCTATAGGTGCTTCTGGGAACAAAATATAGGAGCTCTGCCTGCCTGCCACGAACACACTACAAGTCCTATAGGTGCTTCTGGGAACAAAATACAGGAGCTCTGTTTGCTGCCAGTGCCTGCCTGCCACGAACACACTACAAGCCCCTCTTTCTAAATCAATCTTTCTAAATGAATCTATCTAACTCAATCTCTCTAAGTAAATCTCTCTAACTAAATCCAGCAGAGTGACACAGAACGATCCTGCTCTATCTACGCCGGAACAGCATGTGACCGGCGCAGACGGCGTGGCGGCCTTTTATAGGGGGGGGGGCGTGTACTAAAGCCCTGAGCTGTAATTGGCTACAGGCGTCCTGCCTGTAGCCAATTATGGCTCTTCGAGTTTCCGGCGCTGTGATTGGCCAAGCATGCGGGGTCACAGTGCATGCTTGGCCAATCATCAGCCAGCAATGCACTGCGCCGGCCGCGCCGGCCGCAATGCATTGCGGGCCGCTCGCATCACACGAACGTGATGCGAGCGGCCAAAATAGTTCTGGGCTCGCCGAGCGAGCGAACACCCGGTGCTCGATGCGAACATGGGTTCGCATCGAGCACCGGGCCCATCCCTACTCAGGAGTGACCACCGCCTCCTCACCCTCGGCCTCCGGAACTGCCACAGGTGTGGGGAAGAGGTCTTGGACCCTTTGTCCGGTGACCAGCGCTTCAGCTGGGGAAGTTCCTTGTAACTCCACGGATACTGCCGTTGGTGCTGGGCAGAGCACAGTGAAGTTTGGCCCTAATACCAGCTCTTCTGCTGGAGGCTCATCAGGTTGTTTTTCCTCAGCAGAAAAGTCTATCAAATCCCCAGTCTCTGCAACTGGTGTCTGGGGATATAGGTTCACCATCTCCTGTCCATGGAACCCAGAAGATGCTATCAGTGCTGAGCAGAGGTTGGCAGAGCTCTGGCCGGTTGTCAGCACTTCAGCTTTGGGGATGGCAATTTCCAGATTTTCCACTGCCGATTCTCTGGCATGCTGCTGGACAGGCACATTCCTCCATCCAAGATCATCCCATGCAGAAACAGGATCATCAAGGTCAGTCAGCACTTCCGCTTTGGGGGCGACAATCTCCGGAGTTTCCACTGCCGATTCTCTGGCATGCTGCTGAACGTGTTCTAGCAGTTTCCTGTATGCCCTTTCCAGATGCTGTTCCTTCCTTAGCAAATGGTCCAGATCTGGTTTAAGCTCTGAGACCCCTGCAAGACCGAGCATAGCCTCTCTATATTCTTGCAGGTCCTCAAGGGTAGGTTCCCCTTCATCGCCAAACACAAAACGATCTGTAAGGCTCTCCCACAGCAATCCAGGGCCTCCAAAGTCATATCCCTCCGGAGAGCATTCTGTTGTCTCCCCTAAATATCCCTGCTCTGCTTGACATTGCAGAGCCCGATAATGATTGTCCAGCTCTATCTCCTGCTGGACCAGCCTGTCCAACTCAGTCACCCATTGCTCCTGGGGCTGCTCTCCCAGGAATGCCATCCGCAATGCCCGTTGGTCTCTGGCCCATTGCTCTTGGGTTGGAAAGCACTTGCCCTGTTTTATACCAGCGAGCTGGAGGGCTCCAATCCAGAGCTCCACCCGAATCTGCTGCCTGAGCTCCAGGTATTCATCCTCAGACACAGTCCTGGTGTATGCTGAAAGGACGATCCGCAGCAGCCCCGGGAACTCTGATGCCAGATCCATATCTCCGCTGGGGTGACCGAAGTCTGCTATCCTGATCTTGGATCCCTGTGGAGGTTTGGATGTCCCAGACTGCAGGAAGCACGATCCCACTGCTTGCCAACAATGTGACGAAATGTCCCTACACTCCTCTTGAGTGCTTTCGTCATATACCACTTTTTCCCAGTCTGAATATAGATCTCAGATATTCTTGCTTAGTGCTAACATGGACTGTTTTAATAGAACCAAAATGACAAGTATTTATAGTACAGTAGAAGAGGAGATCCCACCCCCCTCCTGCTCATATTACTCTAACAATACACCTGTAACAAATTAACATGAGCTAATTAACTGATCCCTTCAAGCAGCCGATGTGACTCTGTGCCCATCAGAATTTCACTACAGGTCAAAATTGTTGTCACCGAGCTTCACACAGTAGATTATACATTATCATAATTACAACCACAAGACATTTTATCACAATAGCAGGAGCTTCCACTGGGAGTCGGCCCGTCTACCACATTGTACAGAGGACAATGTGATCAGCTCTCTCAATTAACATCTTGAGTTCATGACCCTAGCATCTGACAGTGTGTGTCCCAACAGCATGAGACAACACACATTATATATACATATATACAGCATTGAATCTGACTAGCACAGGTTATAGCGGGGTTCTCATTCACCCTGTGCCCCTTAAAATCCAGGGCCCATAATCAGTCGGCAAGAGGCTCGCATTCAGTCCTCTCAAAAAGCCTGTGTCCCAGCTAGGTCTGTCACAGTGACAACTTTGTGCAAAAAAAAAAGTTTGTAATTTTCCCGCAACTTGTGGCAAAATATAAAATATTCCATGGACTCAACATGCCTCTCAGAAAATAGCTTGGGTGTCTACTTTCCAAAATGGGGTCATTTGGGGGGGGGGGGGGTTTGTGCCATCTTGCCATTTTATGGCCTTCAAAACTGTGATAGGTAGTGAGGAGTGAAATCAAAAATTTACACCCTTAGAAATCCTGAAAGCGGTGCTTGGTTTTCGGGGCCCCGTACCCGGCTAGGCTCCCAAAAAGTCCCACACATGTGGTATCCCCGTACTCAGGAGAAGCAGCGAAATTTATTTTGGGGTGCAATTCCACATATAACCATGGCATGTGTGAGCAATATATCATTTAGTGACAACTTTTTTTGTCATTATTCAATCACTTGGGGCAAAAAAAATGTAATATTCAATGGGCTCAACATGCCTCTCAGCAATTTCCTTGGGGTGTCTTCTTTCCAAAATGGGGTCATTTGGGGGGGGGGTGTACTGCCCTGCCATTTTAGCACTTTAAGAAATGAGATGGGCAGTCATAAACTAAAAGCTATGTAAATTCCAGAAAATGTACCCTAGTTTGTAGACGCTATAACTTTTGCGCAAACCAATAAATATACACTTATTGACATTTTTTATACCAAAGACATGTGGCTGAATACATTTGGCCTAAATGTATGAGTAAAATTGAGTTTATTGGATTTTACTTATAACAAAAAATTGAAAATATAATTTTTTTCTACATTTTCGGTCTTTTTCCATTTATATCGCAAATATAAATGGCAAATACCATCAAAAGAAAGTTCTATTTGTGTGAACAAAAGGACTCAAATCTCGTTTGGGTACAGCATTGCATGACCGTGCAATTACCAGATAAAGCAGCACAGTGCCAAATTGTAAAAAGTCCTCTGGTCTTTAGGCAGCCAAATGGTCTGGGACTTAAGTGGTTAAAGCTCTGTGAACACCAGTCAAAGCTCCTGTCACTAAATAAAATGGTTAGCTTTCAGTACTGTTTACACCTTGCTTTTGCTTGGTGCTTCAATGAGCCTTTGGTGGGGCTTTGATGGGGCTTCAATGAGGCTTCAAAGAGGCTTTGGTGGAGCTTCGATGAGCCTATGGTGGGGCTTTTATGGAGGCTTTGAAGACGCTTTGAAGCACCACTAAAGCTACATAGGTATAATTTTTGAAGCAAAGACAAAGCAAAGCAAAAGCAAGGTGTAGACAGGACTGTAAGCTAACCATTTTATTTTAGTGACATGATGCTTTGACTAATGTTCAGAGAGTTTTAACAAAGCCTGTCCGAAGCCTTGCCATGCAAGTGTAAACTAGCCATTAATGTGTGTTTAAGCAAGTCCATCTGAGTACCTGTCACAGTTCATCTGAGTACCCAAGTACCTGTCACAGTCCATATGAGTACCAGTGTACCTGAGTACCTGTCACAGTCCATATGAGTACCAGGGTACCTGAGTACCTGTCACAGTCCATATGAGTACCAGAGTACCTGTGTACCTGTCACAGTCCATCTGAGTACCTGAGTACCTGTCACAGTCCATCTGAGTACCCGATACCTGTCACAGTCCATCTGAGTACCCGATACCTGTCACAGCTCATCTGAGTACCTGTCACAGTTCATCTGAGTACCCGAGTACCTGTCACAGTCCATCTGAGTACCTGTCACAGTCCATCTGAGTACCTGAGTACCTGTCACAGTCCATCTGAGTACCCGATACCTGTCACAGTTCATCTGAGTACCTGTCACAGTTCATCTGAGTACCTGTCACAGTCCATCTGAGTACCTGTCACAGTTCATATGAGTACTGAGTACCTGAGTACCTGTCACTGCCCTTCAGAGTCTCCCAAGTACCTATCTGTAGCCCATCAGAGTACTCCACCCCCTGGAAGTGATACAGGGAATGGATGGCACGAAGAGGCACAGGTCACCAGCAGATGGAATACAGTTGTGTTGAAATACCTTGAGAGGTGAGCAGCTGTGCGGAAACTGGTATCACAGAAGTCCAAACAGGCCAGGGATCAAACACTGAAGAAAGCAGGATAGTCCGGTATACAGGCAGAAGGTCAGGCACTAGAGATAGCAGGCAAATCCGAGTCACAGGCCAAGGGTCAAACACAGGAGACAGCAGACAAGTCCGGGTCACAGGCAAGGGGATCAAACACTGAAGGGTAAGCAGAATCTGATAAACAAGCCGAGGGTTGGTTTCAGGAGATAAGCAGCGTAGTGAGGGGCGATCCGGGTCAAATCAGTTGATCAAGGAATACAGGAAAAGGAAGTAACTCCGACAGGAAGTTGAAGACAAACCAGCAACCTGTCAGATCATCAGAGTGTCTTTAACCACTAGCTGAACGCTGGCTGTCTATTGACGGCCAGGCGGCGCAGCTCTCAGGGCGGGAGGGCGTCATATGACATCCTCCCCTTCCCGGCCCTCCAGGGAGCGCACGCACAACGCCAGCAGCACGCGCACGCCGTGTCACTGGGCACCCGATGCGCGTGCCCAGTGGCCGCGATGTCTGCCGGGCACCCGCGATTGCCCGGTAACACAGCGGTTATCGTGGATCTGTGTGTGTAAACATCCTGTAAACACACAGATCCACGGTCCTGTCAGAGGAGAGGAGCCGATGGTGTGTTATCTGTACAGAGAAACACCGATCGGTCTCCTCCCCTTGTGAGTTCCCTCCCCCCAAAGGTAAGAATCACTCCCAGGGAACATATTAACTCCTTCAGCGCCCCCTAGTGGTTAACCCCTTCCCTGCCATTCACATTTATACAGTAATCAATGCATTTTTATAGCACGGATCGCTGTATAAATGTGAATGGTCCCAAAAATGTGTCAAAAGTGTCCGATATGTCCGCCGCAATATCGCAGTCATGATAAAAATCGCAGATCGCCGCCATTACTGGTTAAAAAAAAAATAATAAAAATGCTATAAATCTATCCCCTATTTTGTAGACGCTATAACTTTTGCGCAAACCAATCAATATACACTTATTGAGATTTTTTTTACCAAAAATATGTAGAAGAATACGTATCGGCCTAAACTGAGGAAAAAAAAAGTTGTTTTATATATTTTTTGGGGATATTTAGTATAGCAAAAAGTAAAAAATATATATATATTTTTTAAACTTGTCCCTCTTCTTTTGTTTATAGCGCAAAAAATAAAAACGGCAGAGGTGATCAAATACCACCAAAAGAAAGCTCTATTTGTGGGGACAAAATGATAACAATTTTATTTGGGTACATTGTTGCCTGACCGCGCAATTGTCATTCAAAATGTGACAGCGCTGAAAGCTGAAAAATGGCTTGGTCAGGAAGGGGGTGAAAATGTACTGTACTGAGGTGGTTAAAGAGGGAGTCCGGCGAAATTTTTCTACAAATACTGCAGGCTGCTGACTTTTAAAATAAAGACACTCACCTGTCACAGGGTCCAGCGATGTCGGCACCCTGGGCCGAACCGTCCCTCGGTCCTCGGATGCTGCCGCCGCCATCATGGGTATGGGAATCAGGAAATGAAGCCTTGCGACTTCACTTCCCGGTTCCCTACTGCGCATGCGCGAGTCGCGCAGTGCATTAGGAATACTCCACGCTGTCTCTGGGATTCGTGTGTGTCCCAGCAGACAGCGCAACGGGACAGGAAGAGGCATAGACACGGAGTCTATGCCTGGAAGTGGGTGCAAATACCTGTCTTAGACAGGTATCTGCACCCCCCTGAAAGGTGCCAAATGTGACACCGGAGGGGGGGAGGGTCCCGATGAGCGGAAGTTCCACTTTAGGGTGGAACCCCGCTTTAAGTAGGTCAGCCAAAGCGTCATGTTGGACGTGCACTAATACAAACGCACGCGCGTCATTCCAATGACCCACGAATGCGGGTGCGTAGAACGGTCGTTCCGCCGCGCCTGCGCAGGTGCCGGAAACCCGTTCGGAAAATATTACTGAATTGATTATTTCTCTGACATTTATGCTCGTAGAACGCCTGAAGGTGCTACATCAATGTTGGGCCTTTGTATGTGGCCAAGCTGTGTAAAAGTCTCACATATGTCTTATCGCCATACTCGGGAAGAGTAGCAGAATGTATTTTGGGGTGTAATTTGTTGTATGCATATGCTGTGTGTGTGAAATAACCTGATAATATGACAATTTTGTAAAAAAATAAAATTAAAATTTTCATTTTGCAAAGAATTGTGGGAAAAAAATACAACTTAAAAAACTCACCATGCTATTTACTTAATACCTTGGAATGTCTACTTTCTAAAAATGGGTCATTTGGGGACTATTTGTCCTGACTTGTTAGGCCCCTTTCACACTGAGGCGCTTTCTAAAAATAGCGCCTGCAAAGCGCCTTCAAACAGCCGCTGCTGTCTCTCCAGTGTGAAAGCCCGAGGGCTTTCACACTGGAGCGGTGCGCTTGCAGGCACTGAAAAATGTCTTTGGAGCGCTGTAGAAGCGGTGTATTTATGGCTCCTAAATCGCCCCTTCCCATTGAAAACAATGGGGCAGCGCTCCAAACCCGCCTGCAAAGCGCCGCTGCAGCGGCACTTTGCAGGCGGTTTTAACCCTTTTTTCGGCCGCTCGCGGGGGGGTAAACCTGCCCCGCTAGCAGCTGAAAAGCGCCGCTAAAATAACGGTGTGAAAGTAGCCTTAAGCTGGCCATACACCTATAGATTATCAGCAGATTTTCTATGGTTAGATGGAAAAAGTGGGAGATTCCTCCATCCACACAGTTTAGCGAACATGGAGAAATCTGTTGCACTTTTTCCATTTAACCATAGAAAATCTGCAGATAATCTATAGGTGTATGGCCAGCTTTAGTGTCTCAAGAAATGAGATACACCAGATGTACTGAAGGCCTGATCAGATGTGATCAATTTTCAGTGATTGGCACCATAGTTTGTAGACTCTGTAAGGGCTCTTTCACACGGACGGACCGTATGTCCGTTTTTCATCCATCCGTTTTCGGATGAAAAACGGACATACATGTATCCCTATGGGATAGCGGGTGTCAGCGGATGAGCATCCGCTGACACCCGCTCTCGTCCGTGCCCGCTATGCTCCGTTTCTGCAGACGGAGGAAAATCCCATTTTTTCATCCGTCTGCAGAGCGGATCGGGTGACGACGGACTCTACGGTCCGTCGTCACCCGATCCCCCATAGGGGAGAGCGGCGCTCTGACAGGTCCGTCCCTGCACGGAGTGCAGAGACGGACCTGTCATCTTCCTGCTCAGCGGAGATCGCTCCGGCGATCCCCGCTAAGCAAGCGGCTATCCACGGGGCGGATCAGCACTGATCCGCCCTGTGTGAAAGAGCCCCAAGGGCTCTTTCACACGGGGCGGATCCGTATTGATCCGCCCCGTGAAGATCCGCTGCTCAGCGGGGATCGCACAGCTGTTCCCCGCTGAGCCGGCTGATGACAGGGCGGTCCCTGCACACTGTGCAGGAACCGCCCTGTCAGTTCTCCGCTCTCCTCTATGGGGGATCGGATGAACATGGACCGTCTGTCCGTGTTCATCCGATCCGCTCTGCAGACGGATGAAAAAATAGAGTTTTCCTCCGTCTCCAGAATCGGACAATTGCAGAGGCGGACAATAGCGGGTGTCAGCGGATGCTCATCATGTACAAAATGTACAGATTTATTTTATTTATAGCACAAAAAATAAAAAACCCACTCGTGATTAAATACCACCAAAAGAACGCAAATTACATATGGGTACAGTGTTGCATGACTGAGTAATTGTCAAAGTGTGAGAGCGCTGAAAGCTGAAAATTGGTCTGGACAGGAAGTGCCCTGTATTGAGGTGGTTAAGGTTAAAAAGTTCTGATCTGTACATAAGAATTGGCCCTAGGGCCCCTGTCACACTGTCAAACCGCAGTGCTGTTGAAGCACAGTGTACCATTATATCCCACGTTTTTGTTGCTTTTTCTGAAAGCGCACCAGAAGTCTTACATGCTGCATCTTTGGTACACTTTCAAAGAATGCACCAAAAATGTGGGACATAATAGAAGTCTGTGTGAAACTGTGGGTACAGGTACACTGTGCTGAACCAGCACTGAGGCCATACCGCAAAGCGGCAGTGTGAATGGGGCTAAGGATGAGCTCCGGCGTGTTCGCACAGCCCACATGCAGAGCCCGCCAGGAAGTCGGCACTGCGCTGCGCTAATCACAGGCAGTGAGACAGTCCCCGATGCGCGGCTGCAGAGATTGGGAAATGTCTCACTGCCTGTGATTAGCACAGCGCAGTGCCGACTTCCTGGTGGGCTCTGCATGTGGGCTGTGCGAACACGCCGGAGCTCATCCTTAAAAGGGGCCTTAAAAGGGCTATTAGATGCACTTGAACCATAATAGAATAGGTCATTTTTTAAAAGTTAATCTTACTTTACAGTGAAATAGTGTTTTGCCAATGCAGGTTTATTTAACTATAAAAAGGCAAAAAAAAACGTGCTGATGTGTCAGCAAAATAAAAACAAAAAAATCAGCAGCTTAAAGTGAGATAAAAAACAAATAGAGATAATAGAGAAGCTGCACTAGAAGAGCCCCAATTGTTGCAAAAGGATCCTTGATTGAATGTCATAAAAATATTTGATTCACAGCAAAAAGTGCACAGCCACCATATGAAAAACTTGCTTACCAGGTAGCAAGCAAAGTAGGCAGATGGCTATACCCCAGCCAAGGCCTTTAACTTGCATAGAAGATCTTAGAAACGACTATCACAGGATGAATGGCTGTAATGTCTCTCACACACTTGTACATGCACATCTTACCTTTGTTTTTGATCAATGGTTAGCTTATAGTGGACTCGTCAGACAACATGTCTTCATGGTACATACTATTACCTTTATCCTACCACTTTAATATGCAAATATTTTTATGACATTAAAGTGGTTGTAAACCCATACAAACCACTTTGACCTACAGGTAAGCCTAGATTAAGGCTTACCTGTAGGTCCAAGAAATATTTGCTAAAAGACATGCGCCGTAGACAGCGCCGCTGTTCAGGGCGATATGCCGCGAGTGGTGGCTCCCGTGCGCATGCGCGGGAGTGACGTCATCGCGGCTCCGTCCAATGACAGCGCCGGAGCAGCGAGACCCACTAAGAAGATGGAGGCTCCGTACACAAGGGGACAGCGGTGACTTCAGGTAAGTGACACATAATGGACTACTATGCGATGCATAGTAGTCCATTATGCTTTACCTTTGCAGGGAAACAAAGAGGAAGTAAACCCATCAGCGTTTACTTCCTCTTTAAATCAAGGATCCTTTTGCAACAATTGGGACTTTTCTAGTGCGGCTTCTCTTATTATCTCTAGGTTTATTTAACTGCCTCTCTCCCCAGATGTGTCTGATGAGGAGGCGCTGCCTTGAAATGTGTTAGGCAAGAAGTGAACATGTTGTCCCTGAAACAGATGTGTTAAAAGCAGTGGCGGCTGGTGGGCTTTTAATTTGGGGGGGGCGGCACTGCTAGCACCCCCCCACAGGGCAGCCGGCGGCGTGGCAATGACAGCACCCCCGGTGGCCCTGTCACTTGCCCTAACATGGCTGTGATCTCCTTACCTCCCGGAGGTGCGGGGAGCAGCGGGCCGCAGGTGCGGGGAGCGGTGGCTCCGGTATCCACTCCTTCATCTCCTACAGCTTACTGTTCCTCCTCCACCTAAGTGCTAGGCATCCAAAAGGATTGCCTGATGCATAGCTCAATCAGGAAACAGTTCTCACGAGTTGTCAAGAAGTGACCTGCCTCCTGATTGGCGGGGAGGACCCTTTAGTGTGAAAATAATAAAAATGTATTTGCTATAGTCACACAACAGGGTGGAATCGGGACTCAGTGCTCTGCTCCAGGAGCCCACCCTTTTTTGAAGCCTATTAGAGTCTCTGGCTCTAATAACATTATGGCTGATGGGTCTATGCATCATTGTGTGATGAATACCATGAAAACTATCATTACTTGGTGTCCTGGTTTGGAATTGAAGGCAATGCTGTTGAATGAACACATTTTTTGTTGAATGTTGGGCTCTGAACTTGGTGGGCTGCAGAGTCCCCGGATAACCCTGCTTATTGATACATTGATGTTCTGGGCCAGAAATGTGGAAACATTTAAACATTCGAAGAACAGAACAGCTGGGAATACTCAGTGTTGTGCAATCTCAGTGTGCTCAGTCTGGAGTGTGAGGAGCACAGAAGTGTGAGCTCCTTCTACCCGCTCTTCGCCCTCTGAGGTAACTCCGCACTTCGCACTCTAACCTCCAAGATCGTCCAACATGCCAATCAGCAGGCTCCTCCCCCTCCTCGTCTTCTTCTCCGTCCAGTCCAATCAACAGTCTCTGGGGTCAGAGCTGGAGGAGGCGATGGGTCGCCAGAGACCTGCTGTTCTCATCATAGGTTCGGGCATTGCCGGGATCGGAGCTGCCGAGAAGCTCTACCAGAATGGATTCCGTAACATTAGGATCCTGGAGGCCACAGGGAGGACCGGAGGGCGCATACGGACGCAGAGCTTTGGTAATACGGGTCACACTGCTAGACGAATACTTCCTCACATAGGAGGCTTTCCACCCACTGTGTATTACGCTATAGCAGGGGGAGCACCAACAGACAGTGTCCACAAGAGGGCAGCGCTGACACTCCAGATACCAGGCAGAGTCAGAGAACACAAAACTCTATTCTATGAACTGCAATCTCTTTACACCAAATCAGCTGTACTACTGTATATGAAAACTACATTAGACTACTATGTATGAAAACTACATTAGACTACTATATATGAAAAGTACATTAGACTACTATATATGAAAACTACATTAGACTACTATATATGAAAACTACATTAGACTACTATATATGAAAACTACATTAGACTACTGTATATCAAAACGCAGAAAAGATAGGTGCAAATCTCAGAAATGAACCACATTCGCAATATATATATATATATATATATATATATATATATATATATATATATATATTTTTTTTTAAAGTATAAATACTTAAAAAGTATTGAAAGAGCATTACTGTCTCAAAACCTGTATATCTTTTATCAGACATCATATCACTCCAATAATAGTTCATAGATAACTTATACCAATCTAAACAAATAAGAATAAATCGTACTCATAACATCTGTGACACATCTGTTCCGGATGTGAATTATTCACATAATTTATTCTGGCCATTGAAATGAGTAAACACGTCGAGTTCATGCACGTTTACACAGGTCAAGCATTTTTTTTTGCCAAAATGCTGCTCCTGGCTTCACTGTCTGTTTTTATTTTTCTGCCTCTAAACGCCTATGTGTGCACGGACAATAAGTAAAGCACATGCTCAGTTTCTCTCCCATTTTTAAGCATTTTTAGGCACTGCTGAGTTTGTAGAGGCCAATCTGCTGACAGCCTTTAGCCTAGGTTCACATATGTGCGATCTCCGACATCGCATGTGATTCACACCCTCCCTGCAGGTGCCGATCACATGCGATGTCTGTGCAGTGCAAGTTCAGACATACTTTTGTATGACTGAACTCACATTAGATTTGCATGAAAATAGAGCAGGGACTTTTTTTTCCGGATCGCATGGGTGTTCTCACCTATGCAAACCGATTCATGTGCGAGTTCACAGTTCCCACTGCGATCTGTGAACCGATCTTGGGGTGTCATTAACAATGTATTGACACCCGCAGCGGTTCCCAGAGGGCAGTGTGAGCTGCCTGCAGGAGAGATGCGATGCGGAAACTGGCACTGTAATCCTGCTGGTTCCCGCATCGCACATATGTGAACCTAGGCTAAAGCAGAATTAAACCCTCCTATCCTTTACAGCCAAGGATGCTGCTTCTGTTTAAGCTGCAACTGCCATGATACTGCACATGTGATCAGTTATGACACCAGCCATTTGATGATTTGACCGTTTGGTTGAGGACAAAAGCAAATGTGGCAGTTAGTAATCCCGGTGTTCTATCAGAATACTGCTACCATCAGAAAATGCAACCAAAGTGACATTCTGTCGTGGCCATCTTGGTACACCCCCACTCGTCTGCAGTAAGCCTACAGTGAGAAGGCGGCAAGCTGACATCTATTTACAGTTTACACCCACTGAAGTCTTGCATTTTACACTTTTATTTTTACCAGTAAACTCTGCTTATATACCGTATTTATCGGCGTATAACACGCACCCCAAGTTTAAGAGGGAATTTTAAGGAAAAAAACTTTTAGGAGGGAAGTTTAAGGAAAAAAACTTACATTTAAATGCCCATCAATGCAGGCTTATCAGTGTCCCTTTTGTGTCATTGCAGCCTTGTGTCATTTCAGCCATGTGTCATTGTAGCCTTGCCCAGGCAGGCTGATAATTTTAATTTGACGCCGATCTCTGTTCCGCTGATTGCGAGAGGAGCGAGCGCCGCCGACATACACAAAGCCGAGTGTACTCGGCTAGGTTCGGCTCCTCTCGCAGTCCCGCCCAGTCCCGCCCTATGATGGACATAACACAGGTCCAATGGTGGGACTGGGCATGACTGTTAGCGGAGCCGAGCCTAGCCGAGTACACTCGGCTATGTGTATATCTTGGCGGCGCTCGCTCCTCTGCTCACAATCAGCGGGGGGTCGTCGTATAACACGCACCCACGATTTTCCCCTGATTTTAAGGGGAGAAAAGTGCGTGTTATACGCCAATAAATAGGGTAGTTAAATACAGTATTTGGAAGTCTGTGACACTGTTTTGATGTTTAATTTTAAAAGCATCGGCAAGTCTGCTGATCTCACAGGTTTGCTAATCTGACAGAACACTGCTGATTTTGAAATTCAACATCAAAACAGTTTAACAGATTTCAAAATCCTGTATTTCATTTATATAAACTCAGTTTACTGGAAAAAATAAGTGTGAAATGCAATTTCACAAATTTGCAAATGCAATCCTGTGATTCTAAAGGCAGTTTTTTTATTTTTAACTTAACTGCAGTGACCAGCAACTCCCCTAGCTGCCCCCCCCCCCATACTTACCTGATCTCCATCTCGATCCAGTGTTTCACCCAAGAGCAGCAGCACTGCTCACTCTCTCCCTCCTCACAGGACTCAGATGTAGCAGCTGGGAGCCATTGGCTCCTGCTTCTGTCAATCACAGCCTGTGAGGAGGAAGCGGGGGGGGGCGCGGGGGGCAGAGCCAAGACACAAGCAGCTAGCTATAGGGGCACTCTGAAGGCAGGGGAAGCCAGAATCGCTGGTGGGAGACCCCAGAAAAGAATTGTGTGTGTGTGTGTGTGTGTGTGTGTGTGTGTGTGTGTGTGTATGTATGTGTATAGTGTATATATATATATATATATATATATATATATATATATATATATATATATATATATATATATATATATATATATATATATATATATATATATATATATATATATATATACACACAATATAAATTAGGGATGCACCGAAATTTTGGCCACCGAAAAGCCGAAAGAAAATTCTTGCCAAAAACTGGGCGGGGCTCCGCCCTCCACCCCTGGTGCCGCCTATCAGGGGGGCTTTATATATCGTAGAAGAGAGGAGAGCTGCCACCTGTTTGATTACAGCGCCGGGAACATCACAGCTTTAATTTTTTCATTTCAATAGCTGTGTGTTCCCCGCTGTTAAAATGCAGCACGCTCTGCTCTAGATTCAAAGAGTCTCGTATGGACCTGGGGGGGAGAGCGGGGCACATGCTACTTTTTTCCACAATTTTATTTTATTTTTATTTATTTTTACATTTAGCTGTCAGCTGTTTCCTGCCTTCTGCTTAGCAACTATCTATATACAGTGTTAAAATAAAAAACACAACAGAGATTGCATGACAAACACAAAACTTATGTTTCTGGTGCGGTTCCATTGAAGTCTATTACAAGCAAAATGCTGAAAAAAAGTCCCCAACTCTAACCAAAAACGCATCGTCCGCAAAATGCATTGATGTGAACTTGTACCTTACGAAACCATGTTAAATGGACTGTAGTGCGTTTCTGCAAAATGCACTTAAAAACGCATAGGTGTGAACCTAGGGTTAAAGCAGAGTTCCGCCTGCAAAAAAATGAAAAATAAAAGTGAGCAGCTACAAATACTGCAGCTGCTGAGTTCTAAAATAAGAACACTTACCTGTCCAGGGCGCCCGCAATGTCCTCACCCATAGCCGACCCGTCTTTTGGCTCCTGGTGGAGGCGCCAGCATCTTAAGTAAGGAAATCGGGAAGTGAAGTTTTGTGGCTTCATAGCCTGTTTCCCTACTGTGCATGCGTGAGTCGCGCATTACTGGTCCCTGCTTTCTGACTGACTGGTCCCTGCTGTCTTCTGGGACTTGTGTGTCTGCCAGAAGACAGCTGGGGGGAATGGAGGAGGGGCCGGACATGGCGATCTTTCACTGGAAGTGGGAGCAAATACCTGGATTAGACAGGTATCTGCTCCCCCCCCCTGAAAGGTGCCAACCGGGGGGTAAACTGGATCAGCGGAAGTTCCATTTCTGGGTGGACCTCCACTTTAATATGCATTTGCCTGTGCTTTAGTTTAAAATCAAATGTTTTAAAAGATATACATCAAACTTCTTTTTTTCTCCACTTTAAGCAAAGGGCCTGGCTGAGATTGGTGCACAGTGGATTCATGGACCGTCCCCAGAGAACCCAGTTTTCCAGCTGTCAGCCCAGTATAATCTTTTAGGTCCTGATGCCCTGCTTGAGGAGAACCAGAAAATGGACGTGGGAGGCCACCCTCCTGCCATCCCTGTTATCTATACCAGCTCTGGAAAAAATATCAGTATGCCATTAGTGATGAATCTAACAAGTTTGTACTTTGAGTGGCTGGAGAATGCTCGGAATTTTACAAAAGATGCCTGCAGTCCAGATGCCAGTGTGGGAAGTTTCTTACGCCAAGAGATTTTGCGTGGCTCAAAGGAATGGGATAAGGACACACATGAGCTTAATATGGCAGTTTTAAGGTCATTTCTTAATATTGAGTGCTGTGTGAGCGGAACCCATACAATGGACCATGTGGCTCTTTGTCCCTATGGAGAGTATACAATGTTTCTAGGACTGGATTGCACCTTTCCTAAGTAAGTACACAAACTATGCAGTATCAGTTTAAGGGTTGGTTCACACTGGTCCGACATATGCTCAGACTTTGAGAGCACAAGTCACATGACAAGTAAAAATCAATGGTTCCCTATGAGAGCCATCTTAACTGGTCCAACTTTGAAATAGGTTCCTGCACTACTTTGGTCCGACTTGGGCAAGATGTCAGCCCATTAATTTAAATGTAAGTCGCATCCAAGTTGGATCATCATCTTAACTGAGGGGGCCCCCAGATCCTGCCCCCCCCCCCCCCCCCCCCCCCCCCCCCCATGTGAATGAGTATGAGGTATATTGTACCCTTTCCCATTTACCAAAAGAAGTGTAGTGTTACAAAAAAAACAAGAGACAGTTTTTGACAAGTCCTTTATTAAAAATGAAGAGTGTCCCCCGTTGTAGCTCCAACGTGTCTTCTTTCTCCGGTTCTGCCACCAATGTCTTCTTCCTCCAGTTTTCTCCCTCCATCGATGTCTTCTCCCTCTGGTGATGGGGGGGACAGCCCTCCTCCGTCGCTGGCTCCTGCTATTGTGTCAGCTCCGCTGTCTGCTGATTCTTGTATAGCTATGGGGCATCGCCATCTGGTGATGTCACCCAGAGACCCGCCCCTTGTGACATTACGAGTCAGATGTCAGAAGGGGCAGGGTTTCTGGGTGATGTCACCATTTTAAAAAAACATTTGGAGTCGGGTTCCCCTTCAGCATCCATACCAGACTCAAAGGGCCAGGTATGTATCTGGGAAGGACCCTACCCCCATGTTTTTTTTTTTTTTAAAATAAATTTGGCATGAGATTTCCTCCATCCCAGAAGCAAGGGAATTGTTTTGATCAATGTACGAGTCATAATCATCTCAAAAGTCAGATCTCGTTCATTGAAGTCGCATGGAAGTCAGACACAATGTCTCCGGGCAAAGTCGGATCGGAAGTCGTGCAGCTTCTGTGTCGGAGCAGTGTGAACCCAGCCTAAAGTGGTAACCTTTTCTAGGCAAACCAAAGTTTAGTTTTTGGAGATGTTTATTTTATGGTAAAAAAAAAAAAAAAGCAAAACAACTTAAGTCCATGAGCAGCATGAGGGCTCTACTTCTTTCTGAAAGTTGTTTTAATCTGCAGTGTCCTATACCTGAAAAGCACAACCTGGGAATCTGGCTCCAAAATAGGAATACAATATTTTTGGGATCCTCAGACTAGAAAATATATTCACCTTGCAATGCTCTATTTAATGCAAATTTTAGGGGTGTCCAGAAAAAAAGCCAACGTATTTGGGGTTCCAGCAAATGTTAAACTGAAGCTTGGGCACAGTAAACAATGGATAATAACCTTTAGACCGCTTTCACACCGAGCCGCAGCCGGCGTCGGTGGTAAAGCGGCGCTATCTTAGCGCCGCTTTACCGTCGTTTTCGCTGCGTTATTCGGGTGCTAGCGGAGCGGTTTTAACCCTCCCCGCTAGCGGCCAAAAAGGGGAGCGGCGTTTTGCCGGCGGTATCGCAGCACTGCTCCATTGACTTCAATGGGGAGCAGCAGTGAGTTCACCGCTCCAAAGAAGCTGCTGGCAGGACTTTTTGTGATGCCC
Organism: Lithobates sylvaticus; assembly: GCA_028564925.1. Classification (NCBI taxonomy): domain Eukaryota; kingdom Metazoa; phylum Chordata; class Amphibia; order Anura; family Ranidae; genus Lithobates; species Lithobates sylvaticus. The sequence goes on from CM053036.1 coordinate 181,881,243, forward strand.
TGCCAGCGCACCGCTGCAGTGTGAAAGCCCTCGGGCTTTCCCACTGGGGTGCATGGAGCAGCTATTTTCAGGCGCTATACAGGCGCTATTTTTAGCGCTGTAGCGCCTGAAAAAGGCTGGCAGTGTGAAAGGGGTCTTAGGCTCCTTTCACACTTGACCAGTCTTTTGCAGAGCATGAATGAGGCACACGTTAATGCGTTACTTTAAGGTAGTCCATTCATTATAAACAAGTTGCCAGCTTACTGTACCGGACCAAAGAAAAAAGCACATGATCTTTTTTTTTGCTATGCAGCACACAACTCAATGCATGTCAAATTTGTATTGGCAACTAATTTATATTTTTTATTCAAGGCATCTCACAATTGTATTTGTGAGTGTGGGTGACATAACATATAGGCTCAGTAGGGAGGCTATTAGGTTAGAATGAACCTTAAATTACAATTGTTTATTTTTGAGGGTAGAAGCTCCTTGACTTTAAAGACAATCTCCAAAACAGGGAATGGAGGTTAAAAAACAAAGGGAGGAGGGCAGGGGAACCTTTATAGTGTAGTACAGGGGTCTCTAAACTGCGGCCCGGGGGCCAGATGTGGCACTTTGCTTGCCTTTATCTGGCCCTTGGGGCACTATTCCACCAACTGACACTCCCCTCCACTACTGGGATGTGAGAAGGTGGAAGTGCTTACACACCTTTATTCATTCCCCCTACTAACACCATCAATGGAGCACTATTCCTCCCATTAAAACAAATGATGGGGCACTGATGCTGGGGCATTTTCTAGTTCCAATGGCCAGTCTAGTCCCCCTAAAGCCTGAAGGATAGTAAACTGGCCCCTTGCTCAGAAAGTTTGGAGACCCCTGGTGTAGTGTATATAATCTGTGGTTGGACGAGTAGATGAAAGAGAAATTACTTACAGTGGGAGGATGCTAGAAGCCACAATAAATCTGCATATGCTAAAGAGCTTGTGGAAAATGTGTCTCCATGCAAACCTTTTCGGTGGATAAATATGAACTAACTTTAAAAAGAGTTAGTTACACTGCAGAGCTTGGTGAGGAGATCTCTAAGGGCTGATTGGAGGGAAGAGACACGCCCCCTTCACACAGCTCACAGGAACAGATCTGAGGCTGTCAATCAGCTGAAGGTCCCTCCCCTGTCACCATTTTTCTCTTGGTGTCAGGAAAATTGTTAGAAGTTACTCATGCTGATAGCAGAGAAATTAAGCAGCAGACATAAATTACACTCCGTGCTCTTAATTGAGACAAGTACACACTATAGAGCATGGGTGCTCAACCTGTGGCCCTCCAGCTGTTGCGGAACTACAAGTCTCATGAGGCATTGCAAGCCGCTGACCATCACAAGCATGTTTTCCAAAGACAGAGGCATGATGAAACTTGTAGTTCCTGCAACAGCTGGAGGGCCACAGGTTAAGCACCCATGCTATAGGAGGGATATGCTATGTTCATATTTCATGTCTGAGGTTTACAACCACTTTAAGCAGTGTAATGCAACACCTATTACTTTTCTCATTGTGCCTTCTCTGCTCCATCTGGAAGTGTTCTGGAAATGTTATTGATAGGCAACTCCTATCATATTAATTAGTGGTTCCAAATTAATAACTACTGCAGTAGGGAACAGACACAAAAAATACACTCAGCATCTTTTCAACATAAGTGTTCTGTTTATTTTGATGCAATTTTTATACACATGATTACGTAGCCATGGGAGATTTTGCTGCTCAGTGACCAGGCCATTTTTTGCGATTCGGCACTGCCTCGCTTTAACTGACAATTGCTCGGTTATGCGACGCTGTACCCAAACAAAATTGACGTCCTTCTTTCCCACAAATAGAGCTTTCTTTTAGTGGTATTTGATTGCCTCTGTGTTTTTATTTTTTGTGCTATAAACAAAAGAAGTGCAACAATTTAAAAAAAAAAAAAACACAATATCTTTTACTTTTTGCTATAATAAATATCCCACATTTCTTTAATCAAATGTTTAGACCGATATGTATTCTTCTACATTTTTGATTAATTAATGATTAATTTGGTTTGCGCAAAAGTTATAGCGTCTACAAAATAGGGGTTCGATTTATGGCATCAGACACATTTGACACATTTTTTTGAAACCATTGACATTTGTACAGCGATCAGCGCTATAAAAATGCACTGATTACTGCGTAACTGTCACTGGCAGGGAAGGGGTTAAGTGTGTTCCCTATGTGTGTTTTTAACTGTGGGGGGATGGGACTGTCTAGGAGAGAGAGAGAGAGATCGGTGTTCATACATAGTATGAACACACGATCCGTCTCCTCCCCTGAAAGAACCAGGATCTGTGTGTTTACACACACAGATACAGGTTCTCGCTCTGTCACAGGCGATAGCGGGAGCCTGGTGGTCATTGCACCCGCCGGGGAACTCGCATCAGCTATGGGCACACGCCGCGGGCGCGTGCCAAAAGGCGAAGCGACAGGGGGGACGGGGAGGGGACGGGGGGGCCGGTAGAGAGGGAAGCTAAATAATTTTATAATATATATATTTTTTTTGTTTTGTTTTGTTGTCCTTGCTTTTGATGTATTCTGAGGTAAAGCCTAAGAGGGAATAAGCTAGGAGATATGAAATATGGAATAGGTGAAAGTACGAGATGAAATATTATAAATTGCAAAAATTTAATAGTTTGATGGATGTATTGGATTGTATGTGAAAAAGATAAAAATAAAGAATTTATAAAATAAAAAAAAAGGCGAAGCGACGTAGAGTGATGTAGTTTTGCCCAGCCTTGCCATTCTGCCGCAGTAAAACTGCGGCAGCTGGTCGGCCTGCAAAGAGTGGGCCAAAATTGCTCCACAGCAATGTGAAAGACTCGTTGCCAGTTATCGCAAACACTTAATTGCAATTGTTGCCGCCAAGGGTGGCACAAGCAGTTATTAGGTTTAGGGGGGAAATTACTTTTTCACATAAAGCCGGGCAGATTTGGACATCTTTTTTGCCTTAATAAATGAAACCATCATTTAAAAAAATGCATTTTGTATTTACTACAAATGCTCTTGAGTTTATGACAAGGATAAAGACTTTGATATCTGTAATTAGTAACATACTAGTTGGGAATTCTCACACTTAACACATTTCTATTTGTAATTACAGGGGCTTTGAAAGTCTTGTGAATCGGATTAAAGCAAATATACCAAATGACACTGTAATACTGAATAAAGCTGTTAAGAGAATTTCCTGGGATGGCTCCTTCCAAGGCAGTGACTCCCGTGTGTATCCCGTGCAAGTGCAGTGCGAAGATGGAGACACATTTGTGGCGGATCATGTAATTGTCACCGTCCCATTAGGTAATGTTCAGTACATTGGATAACATTCATTACATTACAGTGTGCTAAATGCTGCTGCAGATTACTACAACTATGCTGCAATATAGCTTACATAGTTGGCACCTTACAAAAAGACTATAAACTTGATGTGTTTTATATTTCTATTCAATGCATTTTTATTAAAATATATAGTTAAACCCCAAACCATTAAATATACAGTATATTGCAGTTAACAAGTTCTTAGCTATGGTGGCTGCGTTTGTTTTTATTTCCAGGCTAAGAATTTTTTTTCAGCAAGTACAAATAAGACCTGCTGATCCTGCCAGAAATGCATTGTCCTTGTCCATTGAGTGAGTGTAGCCACCCAGGGACAGGAAGGGTTATTTGCATGACCACCAGGTAAAAACCAAGGAAACAAAGCCTGAAAAACAACTAATGCAGACACTAAAGACTGCTAGGCTACAGTATATACAATTTTTGTTTTTAAAGCGGAACTACAGTAATTTTTTCAACTTTTTCCCTTGTTGTTTTAACTTTGGATAGTAAAACGTTATTTTTTCTGCCAGTAAATACCTTATACAGCGCACTTCCTGTTTCTTGTTTGGTAAAAAACCTAGGCTTATGATATCATGCACAGCTCTCTCTCTCTATCTCTCACTCCCGAGAGTTTTCCAGGAAGGGAGGGGGCATGAGTCATAAGAGGACCAATGAGAGCTTCAGAGCTGAAGATGTTCCTCTGTGTGTCTGTGTAAAGTGAACAGGCAGCAGCTTCAGTTGCCCACATTTAAAATGGTTGCAGCCAGACTCAGTGGAGGGAGATTTCTGCAGCATATTTGGCAAGTACAGAATCGCAGTATATATAAAATATGCAAAGTGTTCGGGAAGCTTCAGAATGGCAAAGATGTTTTTATTACAAAATTGTGTGAGCAGACTGCAGTTCCGCTTTAAGTTTAGATATGTATTATGTTTTCAAAAGGTAATAACTAGGGTTGCACAGATACCACTTTTTTAAGACCGAGTACAAGTGCCAATACTTTTTTTTAAAAGTGATACAAAAATACTAAATCGCAAACAATGAATTCAAACCAAATGAGAAATAACTAAATAATTAAGCCGCAAACATGCTAAAAAGGGATCCGACACTAATATAAAGAAATGAAAAGTGATAAATGCTGCGCTCTAATTAACTTCTCACTATGTGCACAATTAAGGTGCTAATGATAAACAAATAATCAGTGCTAAGCCCAATTACTCCTTGTAAAGTGCAAGATAGTTATTAAACTGAAATTAATAACAGGTATGATAACCTGAATAAATAGTGCCAACTAAATAAATAAATTAATTAATCACACCAATATAACTGAGAACCGGTATGCATAAGCTGAAAAGATGCTTAAAAAATAGTAATTAATCATAGGCAAATAGGGTTAAAAATCACAGATCATAAATACATCTAAAATGTCCATCCAGCATAAAAATAAAAATAAACAATAATGAAATGAGTTTCAGAATTCTTTCTATTTATAATGCTTGCAAAACTCAGACTGTCCAGTTCCCTCCACAACACAAAACACAAATCTCTCACGCTCTTATAGCAGCTGAAGCTTGTTTCCGTTAGGGACTGGGATCATTAGACCAGTGTTGTCAGGCATCATTGCATGCAAACTCATAAAATAGAGAAAAAATACATATCATTGCGCAATATATAATATACATGTCACGTACCTAGTGGCGAGTCTGGATTGCAGTGGGAGACCTCTCTTACATCCCAGACTTGCGACCCCTGGTGATGAGGACAGGGGGCGCAGGAGTCAAAGGAGGCACGAGTGTCTGAAAGGAACAGCAGCTGCAGGTGGGTCTCAGGACTAGACCGGCGGAGACGGGAACTGGCAAGTAGCAGATGGCAGGAACCAGCAGACAGCAGGTGGCAGGAACCAGCAGACAGCAGGTGACAGGAACCAGCAGACAGCAGGTGACAGGAACCAGCAGACAGCAGGTGACAGGAACCAGCAGGCAGCAGGTGACAGGAACCAGCAGACAGCAGGTGACAGGAACCAGCAAGCAGCAGGTAACAGGAACCAGCAGACAGCAGGAACTGGCAGGTGTGCAGCGGACTACAGGAACCAGCAGACAACAGGAACTGGCAGGTATGCAGCGGACTACAGGAACCAGCAGACAACAGGAACTGGCAGGTATGCAGCGGACTACAGGAACCAGCAGACAACAGGAACTGGCAGGTATGCAGCGGACCACAGGAACCAGCAGACAACAGGAACTGGCAGGTATGCAGCGGACTACAGGAACCAGCAGACAACAGGAACTGGCAGGTATGCAGCGGACTACAGGAACCAGCAGACAACAGGAACTGGCAGGTATGCAGCGGATCACAGGACAGGTGCACAGGTAGGTCAGACAAGCCGGGTTCGGTAACAGACAACACACTGCGGATAAGCCAAGGGATGAGCCAGAGAATAGTCGTGGAAAGCCGGGATCGGGGCAGGCTGGAAGCAGAGCAGGTAAGAGGACAAGCCGGGTCACAGGTGCAGATACAGAGAGGTACAGGACTTTGGCAACGGAACGCTGTAGATCAGGCAGCAAGGATTGCATGGAGATGGCTGGTTTAAATAGCCCGCCTGGCGCTCGTAACCGTGCGCGCGCCCGTCCGAGTCCGCGCACGTGCACCCGCTCGATTCCGCGCATGCGCAGTAGCCCGCGCACCCGTTCGAGCCCGCACACGCAATCGCAGCGGTGGGGAACCACTAGGCCCAGCAGAGCTTTCCTTACATTGCCCCCCCCCCCCCAAGGGGCAGCCTCCGGATGCCCAACTGGGAACACTTTTCTGGGTGAGCTCTCTTGAAAGCTTGGATCAAATGTTTGGCATGTAAGTTGGTTTCGGGCTCCCAGGAATTCTCTTCAGAACCGTACCCTTTCCACTTGATGAGGTATTGCATCTGGTTATTCCTTTTACGGCAGTCCACAATTGTCTCTACCTCGAATTCCTCTTCCCCATTAACCATTATCGGGGCCGGGGGATCCGTGGATCGCCCAGGGAAGGAATTGGGGACTGCTGGCTTCAGGAGTGAGACATGGAAGACCGGGTGTACCCGAAGTGACTCCGGCAACTCCAGCTCGTATGCTACCTCGTTGATCTTCCGTTTCACAGTGAAGGGACCCAGGAATCTGGGGCCTAACTTCCTAGAAGGGCAGGCAAGTCGGAGATTAACTGTGGACAACCATACTTTGTCTCCAGGTTCCAGTACCAATTGCCCCCGTCTGCCCCTGTCAAAGACCTCCTTGTTAAGATTTTGTGCCCGAGTCATAGTTTCCTGCAACAACTTATTGTTAACTGAAAAGAAGTCCACGGTCTCCAAAACAGCAGGAACAGCACATTCTGGTACAGAGTTAGGCAGGAATGATGGGTGGTAACCATAGTTGGCAAAGAACGGAGTCTGTTTGGTAGTGGAGTGGGTGGAGTTATTGTAGGCGAATTCCGCCAATGGTAACAGAGAGAGCCAGTCCTGTTGAGAAAAGGATGAAAAGCAACGCAGATACTGCTCAAGAGTTTGGTTTGTTCTTTCAGTCTGCCCGTTTGTCTGTGGGTGGTAAGCCGAGGATAAAGATAATTCGATGCCAAGGGAGTTGCATAGGGCCTTCCAAAACCGAGACGTGAATTGGACGCCCCTGTCCGAGATGATGTTTGCTGGAACTCCGTGAAGTCTGACAATGCCCGTAATGAAGGCCTGAGCGGTTTCTGGTGCCGAAGGAGTCCCCTTCATGGGAATGAAGTGGGCCATTTTGGTCAGCCGGTCCACTACCACAAAGATGGCTGTATGGCCTTCAGAAGGGGGAAGTTCTACAATAAAGTCCATGGTTATTAACTTCCACGGCCTTTCCGGAGCAGGTAGGGGTTTGAGTAGCCCCCAGGATTTGGTCCTGCAGCTCTTGTTGCGGGTGCACACTGTACATGATTCCACATATTTTTGACAGTCCTTTGCCAGTTGGGGCCACCAGAAGGTGCGTTGGACCAGGTCCGTGGTCTTGGCTATGCCGAAATGCCCAGCCAGTACATGGTCATGGCATAGCCCAAGTATGGTGACCCGGAGACTTTCCGGAACGAAGATCTTACCGCCGAACCAGAATAGGCCATCTTTGGCGGAGACTCCTGGCTTAGCGGGCGGTGGGTCCTCCCTAGACGCCTGCCTGATCCGGCTTAGTAAGTCTTCGTGGAGAAGTAGAAAATTCTCTGCCGTTAAGATGGTGTCGGGTGGATTAGGCTCCTTAGGGTCGATGAACATCCGTGAGAGGGCTTCAGGTTTGGTATTTTTGGAGCCCGGCCTATAGGTAACATGGAAGGCGAACCGGGAGAAAAACAGAGCCCACCTGGCCTGACGTGGCTTTAGCCTCTTGGCGGCCTTCAAATACTCCAGGTTCTTGTGGTCAGTATATATAAGGATTGGGTGAGCCGCTCCTTCCAACAGGTACCGCCATTCCTCCAATGCCGCCTTAATTGCCAACAGTTCTCGGTCGCCCACGTCGTAGTTCCGCTCAGGAGGTGTCAGCTTGCGAGAAAAGAACCCAACGGGGAACAGGAGGGCCTTGGGGCCTTGCCTCTGCGACAGTATCGCCCCGACAGCGATTTCCGATGCGTCCACCTCCAAAACAAATGGAAGAGCCGGATCCGGGTGCTTCAAGACGGAGGCAGAGGTGAAGAGTTTCTTGAGGGCGACAAAGGCGGCCTGGGCCTCGGTTGTCCATTGGAACCGAGTCCCTTGTCGGGTTAGTTGTGTGATGGGGGAGATAATGGCCGAGAAGCCTTTAATAAATTTCCGGTAGAAATTAGAAAAACCCACAAACCGCTGTACCCCTTTCTTATCCACCGGTGCAGGCCAGTCTAGAATAGCGGAGATTTTCTGGGGGGTCCATCTTGATGCCTTCAATGGATATGATGAGCCCCAAGAACTGTATGCTCTGTTGTTCAAACTCGCATTTTTCGGGTTTCGCGTACAGACCATGTTGCCGCAGTCGCCCCAACACGCATTTGACGTGTTTTCGGTGACTGTCAATGGAGGAGGAAAAAATCAAGATGTCATCTAGGTAGATGATTACGAACAAGTCTAAGTAGTCTCGAAAAATGTCATTAATGAAATGTTGGAACGTGGCAGGGGCGTTACAGAGTCCGAAGGGCATCACAAGGTATTCAAAGTGCCCGAATCGCGTACGGAAGGCGGTCTTCCATTCATCGCCCTTCCGGATGCGCACCAGGTTATACGCCCCGCGGAGATCCAACTTGGTAAAAATGACCGCTGCCCCCAGCCTCTGGAACAACTCAGGAACTAACGGCAGGGGGTAGCGATTTTTGATGGTCACCTTATTTAATTCCCTGTAGTCGATACATGGCCGAAGGGAGTGATCCTTTTTCTCGACGAAGAAGATGCCGGCTCCGGCAGGTGACGTAGAGGAACGGATAAAGCCCTTCCGCAGATTGTCATCAATGTAGTCTTTGAGGGCGGAGAGCTCCAGTTCGGACAGGGGAAAGATCCTCCCAAAGGGAACTTCAGCTCCGGGAAGGAGCTCAATAGGACAATCGTAGACCCGATGAGGAGGAAGGGTCTCTGCCCCCTTCTTGCTAAAGACATCCAGAAAGGAATGATAGTCCTTGGGAACCAGCTGGCGGGTCTCGTTGTCCAGACACATTAAAGTGGTTGACTGGGAGTTAGTCCGAGGAAGACAATGTTGGGAGCAGTAAGGAGAGGAGAAGGTGATCTCCTTGGTGGACCAGTCAATGCAGGGGTTATGGGCGCGAAGCCAAGGCATGCCCAAAATGACCGGGAACAGTGGGGAAGAAATAATGTCCAGACAGAGTAACTCCTGGTGGAGATGGTTTATGCATGCCGGGAGAGGCTGTGTTTCAAGGGTGACAGGCCCAGACCTGATGGCTGAACCATCGGCCAGGTGTATCTGCAGTCCTCGGGCCTTGTTCTGTAAAGGGATGCTATGAGCGGCAGCAAAGTCCGAGTCCATGAAACAACTGCAGGCTCCAGAGTCAATAATAGCGGGGACCGTAATGTTCTTTCCGGGGAGCTGCAACAAAATAGAGAGAGCAAGGTGAGAAGAGGCGTCAGAAACGGCCATAATCTGGTCAACTGAAGGAGGGCGCCACTTACGGGTCTTGGCTGGGCAGGTCCGCACATAGTGCCCTGGCTCCCCGCAGTATAGGCACAAATTGTCCCGACGGCGTCTCAGCCGCTCCTCGGGGGTGAGAGCAGGGCGAAGCACACCCAACTGCATGGGCTCAGTTCCTTCGGTGGAGGCAGAGGGTCGAGACGACGGTGGACCTCTGGGGAAGTAGGGAACCTTTGGTAGCATCCAGGAGGGACGGGATGGAGCAGAGGCTCTCTCAGACCGTCGTTCGCGTAGGCGCCTGTCGATCTGTATGGCCTGGTTGATGAGCTCCTCAAGGGTCGGAGGAACCCCAACCCTAGCAAGTTCATCCTTGAGGGGATCTGACAACCCCAACCGGAACTGGTAGCGGAGGGCCGAGTCATTCCAGCTGGTATCAGCACTCCATCTCCTGAACTCGGCAACATAGTCCTCGGCGGGCCTACGCCCTTGAAGTAGGGCATGAAGAGCAGTTTCGGCTGTGGCACAAAGTTGTGGGTCCTCATACATTCGGGCCATTGCCCAGACTTGCGACCCCTGGTGATGAGGACAGGGGGCGCAGGAGTCAAAGGAGGCACGAGTGTCTGAAAGGAACAGCAGCTGCAGGTGGGTCTCAGGACTAGACCGGCGGAGACGGGAACTGGCAAGTAGCAGATGGCAGGAACCAGCAGACAGCAGGTGACAGGAACCAGCAGACAGCAGGTGACAGGAACCAGCAGACAGCAGGTGACAGGAACCAGCAGGCAGCAGGTGACAGGAACCAGCAAGCAGCAGGTGACAGGAACCAGCAGACAGCAGGTGACAGGAACCAGCAAGCAGCAGGTAACAGGAACCAGCAGACAACAGGAACTGGCAGGTATGCAGCGGACTACAGGAACCAGCAGACAACAGGAACTGGCAGGTATGCAGCGGACCACAGGAACCAGCAGACAACAGGAACTGGCAGGTATGCAGCGGACTACAGGAACCAGCAGACAACAGGAACTGGCAGGTATGCAGCGGACCACAGGAACCAGCAGACAACAGGAACTGGCAGGTATGCAGCGGACTACAGGAACCAGCAGACAACAGGAACTGGCAGGTATGCAGCGGACTACAGGAACCAGCAGACAACAGGAACTGGCAGGTATGCAGCGGACTACAGGAACCAGCAGACAACAGGAACTGGCAGGTATGCAGCGGACTACAGGAACCAGCAGACAACAGGAACTGGCAGGTATGCAGCGGACTACAGGAACCAGCAGACAACAGGAACTGGCAGGTATGCAGCGGATCACAGGACAGGTGCACAGGTAGGTCAGACAAGCCGGGTTCGGTAACAGACAACACACTGCGGATAAGCCAAGGGATGAGCCAGAGAATAGTCGTGGAAAGCCGGGATCGGGGCAGGCTGGAAGCAGAGCAGGTAAGAGGACAAGCCGGGTCACAGGTGCAGATACAGAGAGGTACAGGACTTTGGCAACGGAACGCTGTAGATCAGGCAGCAAGGATTGCATGGAGATGGCTGGTTTAAATAGCCCGCCTGGCACTCGTAACCGTGCGCGCGCCCGTCCGAGTCCGCGCACGTGCACCCGCTCGATTCCGCGCATGTGCAGTAGCCCGCGCACCCGTTCGAGCCCGCACACGCAATCGCAGCGGTGGGGAACCACTAGGCCCAGCAGAGCTTTCCTTACAATACACCAGGGAATTGTAAAGGCGAAGATTCCACTCACAAACCCTCAGGATAAAAAATGCACTTCAGGTCAAAGACAATAAGCCGGTTCGAGCGTGGTGCATGCCGCTGCTCTCGTGCTGACACCAGATTCAAACAGTAAACGTCACTGTCTCCTCCTACGCGGTGCGTCACAGGTCACGTGACTTTTTCAAGGATAGCCTTGAAAAGGTCACGTGTGCAATGATATGTATTTTTGATATGTATTTTTGCTCTAGTTTATGAGTTTGCATGCAATGACACCTGACAACACTGTTCTAATGATAGCCTTGAAAAAGTCACGTGACCTGTGACGCAACGCGTAGGAGGAGCCAGTGACGTTTACTGTTTGAAGCTGGTGTCAGCACAAGAGCAGCAGCATGCACCACGCTCGAACCGGCTGATTATCTTTGACCTGAATTCCCTTTTTTTTATCCTGAGGGTTTGTGAGTGGAATCTTCGCCTTTACAATTCCCTGGTGTATATTATACAGTGGTGTGAAAAAGTGTTTGCCCCCTTCCTCATTTCCTGTTCCTTTGCATGTTTGTCACACTTAAGTGTTTCGGAACATCAAACCAATTTAACCGCTTCAATACCCGCCCATAGTCATATGACGCCCACAAGGTGGATCTACCATCCTTGGTGGGCGTCATATGACGTCCTCGTATTCCCGGGCGCCTGGGGGGCGCGCCCGCGGCATCGCTCGGGACCCGGTGCGAGTGCCCGGCGACCGCGATGTCCGCCGGGCACCCGCGATTGCCCGGTAAAACAACGGGACCGGGCGGGACCGTGGAGCTGTGTGTGTAAACACACAGCTCCACGTCCTGTCAGCGGGGAGGAGACCGATCATGTGATCCCAGTACGGAGGAACACATGATCGGTCTCCTCCCCTTAAGTCCCCTCCCCCTACAGTTAGAATCACTCCTATAGGGACACACATTAACCCCTCCAGCGCCCTCTAGTGTTAACCCCTTCCCTGCCAGTCACATTTACACAGTAATCATTGCAATTTTATAGCAACGATCGCTGTGTAAATGTGAATGGTTCCAAAAATGTGTCAAAAGTGTCCGAAGTGTCCGCCGCAATGTCGCAGTCACGAAAAAAAAATCGCAGATCGCCGCCATTACTAGTAAAAAAAAAAAAAAAAAAAAAAATTCAATAAATCTATCCCCTATTTTGTAGACGCTATAACTTTTGCGCAAACCGATCAATATACGCTTATTGCGATTTTTTTTTTACCAAAAATATGTAGAAGAATACGTATCGGCCTAAACTGAGGAAAAAAATAGTTTTTTTTTTAAAAAATGGGATATTTATTATAGCAAAAAGTTAAAAATATTGTTTTTTTTTTCAAAATTGTCGCTCTTCTTTTGTTTATAGCGCAAAAAATAAAAACCGCAGGGGCGATCAAATACCACCAAAAGAAAGCTCTATTTGTGGGGAAAAAAAGGACGTCAATTTTGTTTGGGTGTAACGTCGCACGACCGCGCAATTGTTAGTTAAAGCGACGCAGTGCCGAATCGCAAAAAGTGCTCTGGTAAGGAAGGGTGTTTAAAAGTCCTGTATTGAAGTGGTTAAACAATAGTCAAGGACAACACAAGTAAACACAAAATGCAATTTGTAAATGAAGGGGTTTATTATTAAAGGTGAAAAAAAATCCAAACCATCATGGCCCTGTGTGAAAAAGTGATTGCCCCCTAAACCTAATAACTGGTTGGGCCACCCTTAGCAGCAACAACTGCAACCAAGCGTTTGCGATAACGTGCAATGAGGCTTTTACAGCGTCTTGGAGGAATTTTTGCCCACTCATCTTTGCAGAATTGCCCTAATTCAGTTACATTAGAGGGTTTTCGAGCATGAACGGCCTTTTTAAGGTCATACCACAACATCTCAATAGGATTCAGGTCTGGACTTTGGCTAGGCCACTCCAAAGTCTTCATTTTGTTTTTCTTCAGCCATTCGGTGGTGGACTTGCTGGTGTGTTTAGGATCATTGTCCTGCTGCAGAACCCAAGTTCGTTTCAGCTTGAGTACACGAACAGATGGTCGGACATTTTCCTTCAGGATCTCTTGGTAGACAGCAGAATTCATAGTTCCTTTTTATCACTGCAAGTCTTCCAGGTCCTGAAGCAGCAAAACAGCCCCAGACCATCACACTACCACCACCATATTTTACTGTTGGTATAATGTTCTTTTTCTGAAATGCAGTGTTCCTTCTACGCCAGATATACTTGGACACACACCTTCCAAAGAGTTCCACTTTTGTCTCATCGGTCCACAGAATGTTGTCCCAAAAGTCTTGGGGATCATCAAGATGTGTTGTGGAGAAATTGAGACGAGCTTTGATGTTCTTTTTGCTCAGCAGTGGTTTTCTCCTTGGAACTCTGCCATGCAGGCCATTTTTGCCCAGTCTTTTCCTGATGGTGGAGGCATGAACGCTGACCTTAACTGAGGCAAGTGAGGCCTGCAGTTCCTTGGACGTTGTTGTGGGGTCTTTTGTGACCTCTTGGATGAGTCGTCGCTGCGCTCTTGGGGTAATTTTGGGCGGCCGGCCACTCCTGGGAAGGTTCACCACTGTTCCATGTCTTCCTCATTTGTGGATAATGGCTCTCACTGTGGTTCGCTGGATTCCCAAAGCTTTGGAAATGGCTTTATAACCCTTTCCAGACTGATAGATCTCAATTATTTTCTTTCTCAATTGTTCCTGAATTTCTTTGGGTCTCGGCATGATGTGTAGCTTTTAAGGATCTTCTGGTGGACCTTACTGTGTCAAGCAGCTCCTATTTAAGTGATGCCTTGATTGTGAACAGGTGTGGCAATAATCAGGCCTGGGTGTGGCTAGAGAAATTGAACATTGAACAAGGGGGGCAATCACTTTTTCGACAAAGGGCCATGATGGTTTGGATTTTTTTTCACCTTTAATAATAAACACCTTCATTTACAAATTGCATTTTGTGTTTACTTGTATTGTCCTTGACTATTGTTTAAATTGGTTTGATGTTCCGAAACACTTAAGTGTGACAAACATGCAAAGGAACAGGAAATGAGGAAGGGGGCAAACACTTTCACACCACTGTATATTGCGCAATGATATGTATTTTTGCTCTATTTTATGAGTTTGCATGCAATGACGCCTGACAACACTGTTTTAATGATCCCAGTCCCTAAACAAGCTTCAGCTGCTATAGGAGCGTGAGAGATTGGCGTTTTGTGTTGTGGAGGGAACTGGACAGTCTGAGTTTTGCAAGCATTATATATAGAAAGAAATCTGGAACTCATTTCATTACTTTTATGCTGGATGGACATTTTAGATGTATTTATGATCTGTGATTTTTAACCCTATTTACCTATGATTAATTACTTTTTTAAGCATCTTTTCAGCTTATGCATCCTGGTTCTCAGTTATATTGGTGTGATTTATTTATTTTATTTATTTAGTTGGCACTATTTATTCAGGTTATCTTACCTGTTATTATTAATTTCAGTTTGATAACTATCTTACACTTTACAAGGAGTAATTGGGCTTATCACTGATTGTTTGTTTGTTTATCATTAGCACCTTAACCACTTGCCTACTGGGCACTTAAACCCCCCTCCTGCCCAGACCAATATTCAGCTTTCAGTGCTCTCACATTTTGAATGACAATTACTCATACAGTAATTTACAGTAACTCGTACAGTAAGTACAGTACAGTACCCAAATGAATTTTTCCCCACAAATAGAGCTTTCTTTTGGTGGTATTTGATCACCTCTGGGTTTTTTGCGTTATAAATGAAAAAAAGACCGAAAATTTAAAAAAAGAAAAAAAAACGAATTTTTCTTTGTTTCTGTGATAAAATTTAGCAAATTATAAATTTTTCTTCATAAATTTTGCCCACAATTTATACTGCTACATATCTTTTGTAAAAATAACCCAAATTAGTGGATATTATTTGGTCTTTGTGAAAGTTATAGAGTCTACAAGCTGTGGTGCAAATTATACAAAATTGATCACATCTGATGTACTGGTGGCCTCATTTCTTGTGACCCGAACTTTTGTTTCCACAAAATTGTCATTGTAATAGGTTATTTCTCTCACATGGCATGTTTATACCACAAATGACACCCCAAAATAAATTCTGCTACTCCTCCTGAGTATTACGATACCACATGTGTTGGACTTTTCCACAGCCTGGCCACTTAGAGAGGCTCAACATGCAGGGAGCGCCATCACATGTTCTAGGAGCATAAATTACACATCTAACTTGTTGAATACCTATTACACTTTTGAAGGCCCTGTAGCACCAGGACAATGACACGTGACACTGATGACAGATGGCACTGATGACACGTGACACTGATGTGGCACTGATGACACTAATACAGGGCACTGATGACACGTGACACTGATGACAGATGGCACTAATACGTGGCACTGATGACACGTGACACTGATAACAGATGGCACGTGACACTAATAGGTGGCACTGATGATGGATGGAACTGATACGTGGCACTGATGACAGATGGCACTAATGACAGATGGCACTAATATGTGACACTGATATGGCACTGATGACAGATGGCACTATGTTGCACTGATGTGGCACTGATGACAGATGGCACTTCTACATGGCACTGATGACAGATGGCACTTCTACATGGCACTGATGACAGATGGCACTTCTACATGGCACTGATGACAGATGGCACTTCTACATGGCACTGATGACAGATGGCACTTCTACATGGCACTGATGACAGATGGCACTTATACGTGGCACTGGGGACAGTTGGCACTGGGGACAGGTGTCAGTGTGGACAGGTGTCAGTGGGGACAGATGGCACTTTATTTTTGTTTTTTGTTTTTTCTTGCACTTACGGCCGCTGCAGCCATTCATCTCTCCCTCCTCACACGCTGTCTTTGTGTGAGGAGGGAGAGCCGGCGCTGAGAGATGATCTCACATGTTTACATGCGAGATCATCTCTCATTGGACACGCCGATCGCTCTGTAAACGGCCGCTGTGATTGCCCGTTTACAGCGATCTGTGACTGGCTGTGTCCAAGGGGCACGGCCAGCACAGAACTTCCCCGATGCGCGCTCTCAGGAGCGTGCATTGCGGAAGTAAACAGGAGGACGTCCAGGGATGCCCTCCCGGCAGTTAGCATCCGCGCTGTAGCCGTCTTTTGGCTATAGCGTGGGCGCGAAGTGGTTAATTGTGCACATAGTGAGAAATTAATTAGAGCGCAGCATTTATCACTTTTCAATACTTTTTTTTTCAAGTACTCACCGATTACCGATACTGTGACAGTGGCACTAATATGCAGCACTGTGTCAGGGCTGGGCTCAGCCCTTCCTTCTCAGAGCAGGTCGCTCAGCTGTCGGGTAATTGCCAGCTCCAATTTTTTCTACAGTGACTCACCTGATGATGATATCCTGTTCGTCAGTCCTGCTGGTTACTTAAGCTGTCCAGTTCAGTTCCTCTCTCCCTTCGTCTTGGTCAAACACATCCAGAGACTCTCTCCTGTGTACCTGTTGAAGACTTGCTTGGCTGACTTCCCTTCTGGTTCCTGATCCTGCTTGCTGTTCCAGTACACTGATTCTCCGGTTTCCTGATTTCCTGGCCTGTCCTGAAGTACGCTGATCTCTGGCTCCCTGACGTCCTGGCTTGTCTGACTATCCGTTCTGGTTACCGAACTCTGGCTATGATTTGACTACATTGCTCTGTTTACCTTTTACTACTATTATTATTATTATTATTATTATTATTATTAAACAAGTGTGATTTTAACTGCACTTCTGTCTCGGTCTGATTTATGGTTTCTGACAGTAGGCGAAGGCCATAAATTCAGAAGATGTAGTCAATCCACTTGTTGGTAATATTTTTTCCAGGTTGGATGAGCAGGATCACCGTATGGATCAGTTTGCCTTAGCGTTACAGACGCTCCTGAATCACATTGTTCACCTTGAATCTCCCACTGTGGCTGCTCCGGTACAACCTGTGTCGCAGGTCGTCCCTGCTGCTGCTGCTCCAGTCTCTGTACAGGCACCCGCCTCGAGTATTACCACTATAAGAGGTATGTCTGGCTCCGCTCTGTTTCCCCAGCGATTTGGGGGCAATCCAGTTCAATGCAGAGGGTTCCTCAATCAGGTTGAGATATACTTCGAGATGCTTCCCCAGGCGTTTCCCACAGACAGAAGCGGGATATCTTTGCTTTCTGAGAGAGCCTTTGCCTGGGAAAACCCTCTATGGGAAACGCAAAAACCTGTTGTCCTGAGTTACCCCAAGTTTGTGGCTTCCTTTTAAAAGGGTATTTGACGTTCCCGCGCGCTCTGCTTCTGCTGCCAAGTGCCTCATGTCCATCAGAGTACGAGAACTGTTGTCGATTACGCCATTGAATTCCATACTCTGGCAGCAGAGGTTGCGTGGAACAATAAAGCCCCTGTGGCTGCTTTTTCTCATGGTCTCTCGGATACCATCAAATATGAGATGGCAGCCTGAGATATACCCACTGAGCTGGAGAAGTTGATCACGTTTGCCATCCTCATTAAATCCAGGCTCAAAAAAGACTCTGAGCGTTTGTGGAAGCCTCCTGTACATTTTTCTCCGAGCCTTGCAGTCCCACCCTTGCCTCCCTCACCTCCCATGCCTCCTGGTACTGAGTCGGTCAATGAAGTGGAACCCATGAAGTTTGAAGTCTTGTCCTACCCATCCAGGGAACGCCCAAACCTTGAGGTCCTGTAGCAGACTGACCTTAGGCGGCGTTGTTTCGTCCCCAGTTATCCAGAAGGATATGCCTCTGGTCCTGGTTATCCTTTTTTGGTCTGAGTCATCCGTCGATATACAGGCTGTAATCGACTCTGGGGCTGCAGGCCTGTTCATTGATGCTGCCTTTGTATCTAAGCACTCGATTCCGCTGCAGCTTGGTGCCACTCCACTTGCCATTGAGGCTCTTGACAGGAGACCTGTACAGCCTTCCCCTGTGACTTATGAGACTGTTCCGTTGTCCATGGCCGTAGGGGCTCTTCCCTATGAGATAATCCAATTCCAAGTTTTTTCCTCACCTACGTTTCTGCTGGTTATTGGTTATCCTTGGTTACAGAAGCACAACCCCTCTTTTTTGATTGGCTTTGTGCTGTGGTTCTCTTCTGGTCACCACAATACATCAAGACATGTTTCCAGAATGTGGCTAAGGTCCTATGCACCTCTTCACAGTACCACGATATTAGCAATGTCTTTGATAAAGGTCAAGCTGATAGTTTGCCTCCACACCAGTCATATGATTGCACAATTGACCTTCAACCTGGTGCCATACCTTTGTCGGTCTCAGAGGATAAGGCCATGGAGGAGTATGTTGCAGACGCACTTTCTCAAAGATTTATCCGCAAGTCCTTGTCTCCTGCTGGTGCTGGTTTCTTCTTTGTGAAGAAGAAGAAGAGTGGTGAACTGAGCCCTTGTATTGATTATAGGGGTCTCAATCGTTTCACGATTAAGAATGCCAATTAATATCGTAAGTTTATTCGTAACTTCTTGTCTCTGGTCAAGCCCCTGACTGATATGACCAGAAAGGACGGTAACCCACAGAGTTGGTCTCCGGAGTCCATTAAGGCCTTTGAGAGTCTCAAGGCTGCCTTTTGTTTCTGCTCCTGTGTTGGCACATCCTGACCCTACGTTACCCTTTAGCCTTGAAGTTGATGCTTCTGAGACTGGAGTTGGCGCCCTCCTGTTTCAACGTGCATCCTTGTGGCTACTTTTCCAAGAAATTGTCACCTGCGAAATGCAATTACGAGAGTTGTTAGCGATCATTTTAGCCCTTAATGAATGGAGGCATCTCCTCAAAGATACCACTGTGCTGGTTCTTGTTCTTACTGACCAAGAATCTCACATTCTTGTCTGAGGCTAAACACCTCTCTCCCAGAAGGGAGCGATGGGCTCTTTTCATGTCAAGTTTCAATTACATTGTCTCATTCTTACCCAGTATTAAGAATGTAAGGGCTGACGCTTTGTCGCAACAATTTTCCCCCACTTCCAAGATGGAGTCGGTTCCTGTGATTCCTCCTGATCATATTCTGGCTACGGTTCTCACCAGTCTCACGTCTCCTTTTGGGTGACAAAATTCTGGCCACTCAGGTCTATGCTCCTCCTGAGAAACCTTGTGACTCTCGCCTCTGTACCTGTTGAAGACTTGCTTGACTGACGTCCCTTCTGGTTCCTCATCCTGCTTGCTGTTCTACGCTGGTTCTCCGGTTTCCTGATTTCCTGGCCTGTCCTGAAGTACGCTGATCTCTGGCCCCCTGATGTCCTGGCTTGTCTGGCTAACTGTTTACACTGGCTATAATTTGACTACTTTGCACTGTCTGCCCTTTACTATTAATATTAAACAAGTGTGATTTTAACTGCACTTCTGTCTCGGTCTGATTCATGGTGTCTGACACACTGAGGCTGAGGGGCACTGATAAGGCGTCGACTGTCATTGTTTTTTTTTTTTTACATTATATATCTAGTATATAGTGCTTTCTTTTTTGGGGAGGAGTGGATGGTGTCAGTGTTTGTGTTTTTTGTCCTGTTGGGGGAGGAGGGGGCTTTGGTGAGATATCAGGGGTCTAAACAGACCCCTGACATCTCCCCTTTGAGACGGGGAAAGGGACACAGATTCCGCAGTGCCTTTCTCAGCAGCGTCAGCTGCACTGAAGAAGAATGGACAGGAGACAGAGTATACAAATCTCTGTTATGAATGGACAGAGTCCTGACAGATCTGGGAGGGGGGGGGGACGGGAGGACACGGAGGAGCACAGAAGACAGTCAAGGGTGATCGGTGCGGCGGTGGGGGGAGTTGCAAGTGCCGATTTCCCTGTATAATTTCAATAAAGCAGCTGAAAAACACAGGGGGGAGAGGAAGAGAAGCGTCTCTCTGCTGCTTTATTGAAATCTATACAGGGAGATCGGTGCTTGTAACTCCAACCCCCGCCGCACTGATCACCCCTGACTGCCCAGGTATTGGATCAAGCATTGGAGCATTTGCAAGTACAAGTACTTGTGCAAATGCTTGGTATCGATGCTAGTATCAGCATTGGTGCAACCCTGGTAATAACAGTACAAAAGAAGCAACACTCATTATATCAGTTTTGCATTAGAGTATAGGATCAATACAAAGCAGATTAAAGCACTATATAGGTCTAACAAAGGACCAATTTAATGTGCTTCAGACTTTAGGGGGGCCAGACTGACTAGTGGGAGTGGAAAATTTCCTGTCATCAGTAGGAATAAACAATGTCCCATCTTTGGTATTAGGGGAAATATTAACGCACCATCATTGGTATTAATGGGAGAATTAGTGCCCAATCATTTGTGTCAGTAGGAGGAATAGTGCCCCATCGTTAGTAATAGGAAAAGAAAATGCTGCTCCAGGTAAATGATGGAACCAGGTAAGCCGAGGAATGGACTCCTCCCAGGGGTGCTAGCCTCGGATCACCGGCCTAGCAATTTGGATAAAAAAAGAATGGATGGCTGCACACTGAGGTAGTGGTGAATCTCTTTATTGTAAAATCCGCAACATGAATAACACCACAGGACAGGCAAACAGGTACAGGTAGACGCGTTTCACACAGCGATGCTGCGCTTATTCATTACCCTGAATTGTTCCACTGACATCCCTTAAATAGGGCCCCCCTTGTGTAAAACACAGGTGAGGATGTTTTACTTGAAGATATTGAAATAGTTTGTAGTGTGGCAGGGCATATTCAAAGAGTGGCAAAGTGTTTTATGCCTGAAGTTGCGCATAATTTGACCAAACCTTAAGCGAGACCACTTGTAAAAGGTAATTTGGAATGCAAAACCTGGAGTGAAAGATTGTAGGGTTAGGTGAGTGAGATAGGATTACTAGAGTATTTAGTGCTGTTCCAAAGATGCAGGGGGTGAGCTGTAACTGGGTTTGATAAGTTTGGACTGGCTTGTCAGGAAAGCCACATAGACCTATAGACCCCGGGAGATATACAATGTTGCACGAGAGTCTAGATTTGGTTGTTCTAGTCGATGTGTTATAAACCTAAACTGTAGGTGAAATTTATATCTTGCAATCACTGACCTGCTGATCACAGATCACGCATGTAAACAGACTTGCCAGTTATTGTCAGTCATTTCCTCCCACGCTGTGTCTGTGTTACACTAATAATCAGGGCACTGATTATCTGTACAGCCTATCAGTGCCACCCATGAATGCAACCCATCAGTGCTCATTTATGCCACCTATCAGTGCCTCATCAGCAGGACTCTGAGCTGAGAGTGTCTCTCTCATACAGCCCAGAGCCTGCACTGACAGTTCCCCCTCCCTTGCACGAATGCGAGGGAGGGGCAATTGTCAATGCAAGCTCTGGGCTGTATGAGAGACTCTCAGCTAAGAGCCCTGCGACAAACAACCCCACTGGGCCAACCCCCCCCCCCCCCCGACAGTGGAGGAACGCCAGGGCCCGGTCGCAAGTGTCAGTGGTTTAGAAGAAACTGCTAACTTCTATCAATCCTATCAATATCCTTCAGATATATAACCTAAAGCACAATCTCCATAGGTAGTCTTGGGTTTCCACTTTTTGATTCTTCAGGACTTCTAAAAACATAGCACTACTTTCTGTCTCTAAAGACATTTTACTCCTCCCAGGCTGGAAAGGCAAGGACTAGATTATGCTGAACGTCCCCCAGCCAGGAATGAGGAAGGCTCTATCTGAATTTCTGCAGCTCCTAATGCACACTTTGAGAATCTCACATTGTGCAGTGAAATTAAAGCTAATTCAGTATATGAGGGGGACCTGTACAACTGTCCAAGGCTAAAATAAGGCTAGAGTTTAAAAAACATGGTAAGGTATGAATAGGCCTTATTGGCATTGAGGGGTGCTGCTTGGACCTAGCAAAGCTTGTGACAATAGTAAATGAATAGCAATTATTTGCAAAATATTGCTTTACAGTGATCCAGGACTTTAACAGGTGTGTTGACCCAAGCTCCATGCAAAAAAACAATAGGTTTGATGTGGGGGGAAAGTATTAGTAGTTACTGGCATTGTAACTACACAGACAAGTAAAATCAGGGATCCACTAATAAACTAATTTGGGAATCATTACAGCTCTTCTAAAGTCAGAAAGCCCATTCAGATTAGCAGAATTCTTTCTATTCTACTGGGTGCTTTAATTTTTAAGATCTATGCATGTGCTGTTAGGAAGTAATGATCACATGATTCAATGCTATACATTTTCTGCTCTCCCTGTAATGGCAAGTAGCCCAGAGGGGGCAGGCTTGTAAACACTTGGCCCATATTTTTGCATGGATGAAAAGCTGGGTTTTCTAGGTCATTGGGGTACTGGTAACCAGGGGATGGACTCTTGCTCCACAGCAATGCCTGGATGTGAAATAGATGGATAGGGTAGGCTGTGGAGTGGAATAAAGGTACAGTGGAACCTTGGTTAACGAGTAACGTGGTTAACAATCGTTTTGAAAGATGGGCAACTTTTTAAAAAAAATTCAGACTCGGTTTGCGAGTGTTGCCTCGCAAAACGAGCAGAATTCAAGCTAATGTGGTGTGCAGTACTGCATTTGGCCAGAGGTGCGGGGGTGGTTCAGAGCCGTTCGGAATTACTCGGAATCACTCGGAAATACTCAGTTTCTGAGTTCAGCCGAGCTGTCCCAGAGTATTTCCGAAGCTCTCCGCCCCCCTCCCCCACCTCAATAGAAGTCAATGCGGAACAAATTATCTTTGTTTCCATTGACTTCTATGGGGAAACTCGCTTTGATATGCAAGTGCTTTGGATTTCAAGCATTCTCCTGGAACGGATTATGCTCGTAATCCAAGGTTCCACTGTAAATAGAATGTGCACTTTGCAAGTGTGAGTCACACTCATTTTTCATAGTAAATGTAAATGTAGTAAAGTTCACTTTGTAAAGAATACCCAACTGGGTGCAGGGGGAAAAAAAGAGCATTTCTGCTTGCACATCATTGAAAGATGGAAATCAGAAAACTTTACCACATTTAGTAAGCTCTGGGGAAAATTACTGTAACTGAATTTGCAGAGTGCAACTGCTCTTGCAACGTGCATAGCCCATTTGCCCATTAGTACATTAACCCCTATGTGCATATTTTAATGTTACACTTTTTTTTTTGGATTTGAATGTACCTTTTAATATGTGAAGAGAGGGAAAAAAAAATATTAAATAATTCTTTGACCAGACCAGTGGGATGATGGACCATTATGGAAGATTAAACCAAAAAACCTTCTCATGATTTATAATTTCAGGATTCCTAAAAAAACATGCAGAAGATTTCCTTAGCCCCCCTTTGCCTCCAAGCAAGATACAGGCAATAAAGAAATTGGGATTTGGGACCATGAATAAGATCTTGTTGGAATTTGAAAAACCCTTCTGGGAGCCAAACTCCTCATATATTCAGCTGGTATGGGAAGGTTCTTCCCCTCTTACAGAACCTCAGAAAGACTTAAAGAAAAACTGGATGAAAAAACTATCTGGATTTGTGGTACCGGAACCACCAGAACAGTAAGTGAGACATGGCTCTTGGTGGCCATAAATCTTATTTAATGACATAAAAATACATTTTATTCATTAGGATTTTGTCATTGAGGCAAGATGGATTTGTTTGAATAGGATTGTGCTTTTTATCACTAGGCTCGGTCATGTTCTTTGTGGTTTCTTAGCTGGAGAGGAGTCTGAATATATGGAGAGCTTATCAGATGAAGAAGTCCTGTCCACAATGACCTCCCTTCTGAGACAGTTCACAGGTAAAGAAAATGACTAGTCTTTTTAACTGTAAGGCCTCATGCACACTGGACGTTCAAATAACGTTATAAAAACATCAGTAGCTTTGCAGTGAGTTTTTCAACTTTTTTTTCAGCTTTTTTTCAACGTTTTTGCAATAGCGTTTTTCCGCGTTAGTTAGATAAAGAAAGGCCCGTAGGCCTGGTGTATCTGAATTTTGCAAAATAATTTTGCAAAACATTTATGGGGGAACTGTGTCACCCCATAAATGTTTACTGTACAAAGTAAGGTCCGTTGGCATGGACCATAGGGTGAGTACATGGATTGAAAATCGGCTACAAGGGCGAGTTCAGAGGGTGGTGATAAATGGGGAATACTCAGAATGGTCAGGGGGGGAAAGTGGGGTCCCCCTCAGGTTTCAATCCTATTTAATTTGTTCATAAACAACCTGGAGGATGGGGTAAACAGTTCAATCTCTGTATTTGCGGACGATACTAAGCTAAGCAGGGCAATAACTTCTCTGCAGGATGTGGAAATCTTGCAAGAAGATCTGAACAAATGAATGGGGTGGGCAACTACATGGCAAATGAGGTTTAATGTGGAAAAATGTAAAATAATGCATTTGGGTGGCAAAAATATGAATGCAATCTATACACTGGGGGGAGAACATATGGGGGAATCAAGCATGGAAAAGGACCTGGGGGGTCCTAGTAGATGATAGGCTCAGCAATGCCAAGCTGCTGCTAACAAAGCAAACAGAATATTGGCATGCATTAAAAAGGGGATCAAGAAATAAAGCGATAATTCTCCCAATCTACAAGACTCTGGTCCGGCCTCACCTGGAGTATGCTGTCCAGTTCTGGGCACCAGTTCTCGGGAAGGATGTACTAGAAATGGAGCGAGTACAGAGAAGGGCAATAAAGCTAATAAAGGGTCTGGAGGATATTAGTTATGAGGAAAGGTTGCGAGCACTGAACTTATTCTCTCTGGAGAAGAGACGCTTGAGAGGGGATATGATTTAAATTTACAAATACCATACTGGTGACCCCACAGTAGGGATAAAACGTTTCCGCGGAAGGGAGTTTAATAAGACACATGGCCACTCATTAAAATTAGAAGAAAAGTGGTTTAACCTTAAACTGCGTAGAGGGTTCTTTACTGTAAGTGCGGCAAGGATGTGGAATTCCCTTCCACAGGCGGTTTCAGCGGGGAGCATCGATAGTTTTAAAAAATTAACTATTAGATAAATGCCTGAACGACCACAACATACAAGGGATATACAATGTAATACTGACATATAATCACACACATAAGTTAGACTTGATGGACCATTTGTGGAATTTTCACTGTTTTGATATGGACTTTTTTGCACTTTATTGTATGGACATTTAATTATGCACATATGTTTTGGTTAAATGATTTTTGATATTTGTTTGTTTTATGATTCAGCGCTGCACTTTTATATATTGATTTTTGTGCACATGCATATGAGGATGTGGTCAGTGATAGCAGCTGGTCTTTGAATACCTTTCACACACACACACACACACTTTGTGTTTCTAGTACATATATAATTTGTTTTTGGGTAGCTCGCAAGACTCTATCACTTATAGGTTTAACAACATAGGTTGCCAAGTGGGAGGGGGTGCAGAGAGTACAGCATGCATTAAGCATAAGAAGAAATATATAAAAAAATGTAAAGCATCAAGACCAAAGCTTAAAGTGGATATAAACCCACTCTCATCCTTTCTAATCTACTGCAATATTGGTTATCTAGAAGGATATACATGCCTCCTGCATGTATACTTATCTGTCAAATGTCTCCCCTCTGTCTGCTATGAGACCCGAAAAACTGCAGATTTTGTGGGTGGGTCTGTTTTCCAGGGCTCAGGGGGGTGGAGTCGTGATGTCAGTAGACTCCCCGCCCACCTCTACACTCCCCTTATCAACATGCATTTTCTCCTGTGTATTTCTTACACTGAACTTGTGCTATGATCACTAACATCCGGTCAAAACCCAGAAAAGTCCCCACATGACTTCAGCATGCCAAATCATGCTGAGGTGCGGAACAGCCAATCCTTGCAGAGCTGCTGAAGAAAGGAGGGGGGGTGGGAATTAAAAAATAATGCATGTCTTAGGCTAGTGCACGAGATATGTAAATCACCTGTCAATCACAGCAAGGGGGAAGAACGGACAAAGTTTTCAGTTTGTCCATTTTCTTTCACTGAAAAAAGATATGAGGATTGCTCATAGCTAGATTAACTCTTTGTGGAAAGACTGGGCACAGCTGATCTGAAATCCCATACTCTATATTGTGGCAGACAAAAAAAAAAAAAATCGGGTTTACATCCACTTTATCCGGTTCCTGACCGGCGCACGACGATGTACATCGGCAGAATGGCACGGACAGGCAAAAGGGCGTTCAGGTACGTCCCTTTAAGATTGCCACCATGGCATCGCGTTCGCGCCGGTCGGGACCCCCGTGAGTCCGGTCACGGGTCCCGCGGACTCCATCGCCGCGGGGATACCCGCGATCGTCTCACGGGAAGGTTGAACAGGGAGATGCGGAACTAAACAGCATCTCCCCGTTCTGCCTAGCAACTAGTGACACCGATCTCTGCTCCCTGTGATTGGAGCAGAGATCAGTGTTCACTAAATCACAGCCACGCCCCCCACAGTTAGTAACACGCCCCTAGGAACACTTAACCCCTACACTGCCACCTAGTGGTAAACCCCTTCACTGCCAGTGTCATTTACACAGGAATCAGTGCATTTAAATAGCACTGATTGCTGTATAAATGACAATGGTCCCAAAAAATGTGTCACAAAATGTCCGATGTGTCCGCCATAATGTCGCAGTCGCAATAAAAATCGCTGATCGCCGCCATTGCTAGTAAAAAAAAATTTATTTTTAATAAAAATGCTATAAAACTATCCCCTATTTTGTAAACTCTATAACTTCTGCGCAAACCAATCAATAGTCGCTTATTCCAATTTTTTTTTACCAAAAATATGTAGAAGAATAAGTTTCGACCTAAACTGAGGCAAAAAAATGCTTTTTTTTTTTATATATTTTTGGGGGATATTTATTATAGCAAAAAGTAAAAAAATAATGCGTTTTTTTTTTTTTTCAAAATTTACGCTCTTATTTTTGTTTATAGCGCAAAAAATAAAATACCACCAAAGCCACGTTGCACGACCGCGCAATTGTCAGTTAAAGCGACGCAGTGCCGAATCGCAAAAAGTGGTCTGGTCTTAAGCCAGCAAAATGGTCCTGTCTGAAATTTGGTTAAAGGAAAAACAAAAATAGAAAAAAAATGGAGGGGGAAATCGAGCTGACATTTTGAGAGGGGGAAAGACCAACCTGGTTTGAGTCCAATTTTTATTTATTTTTGTTGTTTTTCCCTTAAGAAAAAGAGTGGGAAAATGTGAGAAAAGTAACGGGTAGGGAGTGGAAGTGTGAGTGGGTTTATTTTGGGGGGTGAAGGGGTAGGAGTAGGGGAGAGAGGGGGCAGGAGGATTTTTCCGATCTGATGAAACAGGTCAGTCTAATGGGGAGCTGAGGCCCCCCCTTAAAATGTGTGTGGGATGTAGGATTAATTTTGTAAGGTTTTATTGCGTCTGTGTGCAACTAAGGGCATCATCCGGAGGTTAGGTGCTAGAGAGTTGGTCTATGACCACTTGAACAACACATTGTTTAGGAACCCTAGGGAAAAGAAGTATAGCCAAAGCTTTTTTGGCCATACTTCTCTTGTGGATCAAAGGAGTGCCCTTACTTTTGTGCTCCTGTTACCCAAAGTTAGATGATAGTGGGCTGTGATTGAGAGCCAGAGCTAGCTGTGCCCGCCCCCCTCCAGCACCCCACTCCAGTGAGCTTTGGAGGTGCAGGGTTAAAAGCGGTGACTGACAGTCACTACTCTCTGCTCTGAGCAGGCCAAGAGCTGAGCAATCAGCGGTCATGTGATTGCTTAGTTCTCGGTCATGGAACCAACTTTGGATAGCTCATAGAGGTCAGTATACATATTTACATTTTTAAAATCCCAAACTTGTCCTTTTAAGGCTCATGGTTATTGTGCATGCAAAGTGCAATTTGTGAAGGGACCCTGAAGCTACCCTCAAGGAACCCATGAGCACTGTGGACACTATTCTGCTAGGTAATCCTGCACCCCTTCAAACACAGTCCTGCACCTTGAAGCTATAACATTGAAGGCTTCCTACAAGAGTTTTGAGTGTGTCTTTGGAAATTTGTGTTCATACAGTATTTGTACAGCTAGGCACTGATGTTGGACAAGGAGACCTGTCTTTCAGTCGGTCTTCCAAAAAATCCCAGTGGTGTTCAATTCAGTTTTGCTCAGGTCCCAGTGTAGGCCTAAATGGACCTCACCATGTTACATAGTTACATAGTTAGTTAGGTTGAAAAAAGACACAAGTCCATCCAGTTCAACCACAAATTAAACAAAAAAAAAATATATATATATATACACACATATATATATATATACATATATATATATATACACATATATATATATATATATATACATATATATATATATATATATATATATATATATATATATATATATCTATATATATATATCATACAATCCCATATACCCCATTCTATACCCACAGTTGATCCAGAGGAAGGCAAAAAAAACCCCAGCAGAGCATTCTCCAATTTGCTAAAGCAGGGGAAAAAAATTCCTTCCTGATCCCCCGAGAGGCAATCGGATTTTCCCTGGATCAACTTTACCTATAAATGTCAGTACCCAGTTATATTATGTACATTTAGGAAGGTATCCAGGCCTTTCTTAAAGCAATCTACTGAGCTGGCTAGAACCACATCTGCAGGGAGTCTATTCCACATTTTCACAGCTCTTACTGTGAAGAAACCTTTCCTTATTTAGAGATGAAATCTCTTCTCCTCTAGACGTAAAGAGTGCCCCCTTGTCCTCTTTGTTGACCGTAAAGTGAATAACTCAACACCAAGTTCACTATATGGACCCCTTATATATTTATACATGTTGATCATATCCCCCCTTAATCTCCTCTTATCAAGGGTGAATAAATTCAGTTCCTCTAATCTTTCCTCATAGCTGAGCTCCTCCATGCCTCTTATCAGTTTGGTTGCCCTTCTCTGCACTTTCTCCAGTTCCCCAATATCCTTTTTGAGAACTGGTGCCCAAAACTGACCTGCATATTCCAGATGAGGTCTTACTAATGATTTGAACAGGGGCAAAATGATATCTCTCTCTCTGGAGTCCATACCTCTCTTAATACAAGAAAGGACTTTGCTCGCTTTGGAAACCGCAGCTTGGCATTGCATGCTATTATTGAGTTTATGATCTACCAAAACCCCCAGATCCTTCTCCACTACGGATTCCCCCAGTTGTACTCCCCCTAGCATGTATGATGCATGCATATTCTTAGCCCCCAAGTGCATAACTTTACATTTATCAACATTAAACCTCATCTGCCACATAGTCGCCCAATTTGACAGAGCATTGAGGTCAGCTTGTAAATTGGAGACCTCCTGTAAGGACGTTATTCCACTGCATAGCTTGGTGTCATCTGCAAAGACAGAAATGTTACTTTTGATCCCAGACCCAATATCATTTATAAAGATATTAAAAAGTAAGGGTCCCAGCACTGAACCTTGGGGTACACCACTGATAACCTTAGCCCATTCAGAGTAAGAATCATTAACCACGACTCTCTGAATTCTGTCTTTTAGCCAGTTTTCTATCCATTTACAAACCGATATTTCCAAACCTGTAGACCTTACCTTACACATGAGCCTTGTGTGGGGAACTGTATCGAACGCTTTTGCAAAATCCAAGTATACCACGTCCACAGCCACGCCTCTGTCCAAGGTTTTACTTACCACCTCATAAAAAGAAATGAGGTTTGTCTGACAACTTCTGTCTTTCATGAACCCATGCTGTCTGTTGCTTAAAATATTTTTTTCCTGCAAGAACTCGTCTATGTGGTCTTTTAATAATCTCTCCAGTATCTTCCCAACTATAGAAGTTAAACTAACAGGTCTATAGTTACTTGGTAAAGACTTTGTTCCCTTTTTAAATATAGGCACCACGTTCGCCCTGCGCCAATCCAGTGGTACTATTCCTGTCATTAATGATTCCCTAAAAATTAGATACAATGGCTTTGAAATTACAGAGCTCAATTCTTTTAGGATCCGTGGGTGGATGCCATCAGGTCCAGGTGCTTTATCCACCTTTATTCTGTCTAAATATTTCTGGACCATATCACTTTTGAGCCATTGTGGATTTAGGGCTGTGTCACTACCACCCCCATTGTGGACATGAGCTCCCCCATGCTCCTTTGTATACACAGAGCTGAAGAAAGTATTTAATAAATTAGCCTTCTCTTTGTCCCCAGTCACCCACTCTAGATTATTTTGTAAAGGGCCTACATGCTCAGACTTGACCTTTTTACTATTAATATATTTGAAGAATTTTTTGGGGTTTGTCCTACTATCTTTTGCAATCTGTCTTTCGTTTTGAATTTTTGCATCCTTGATTTCCTTTTTACATATTCTGTTATGTTCTTTGTAACATTTAAATGACACTAGTGATCCTTCATTTTTATATTTTTTAAAAGCTCTTTTCTTATAGTTTATAGCTTTTTTAACTTTGGCCGTGAGCCACATAGGTTTTATTTTTAGCCTTTTAAATTTATTGCCCATGGGAATATACTTTGCAGTGAGTTCACAAACAGTCTTTTTGAAGAATCCCCATTTCTGTTCTGTGCCCATTGTTGCCAATATTCTCTCCCAGTCTAAGTTCTGGAGAGCAGCCCTCATCCTTGGAAAATTTGCCCTCTTGAAATTAAGTGTTTTTATCTTTCCTGTATGTGATTTTTGCTTACAGCTAACATCAAATGAAATCATGTTATGGTCACTGCTACCCAGATGCTCCTTTATCTGAACATTAGTAATATGCTCTGCATGGTTTGAGATTACCAGATCCAGCAGAGCATCATTCCTGGTTGGGGCCTCAATGAACTGGACCATAAAATTGTCCTGTAATAGGTTTATAAATTTTTGTCCTTTAACTGTCCCAGCAGTGCCATTATTCCAGTCAATTTCTGGGTAGTTAAAATCCCCCATTATTATCACTGTCCCAGCCCTTGCAGCCCTTTCTATTTGAGCAAGGAGCTGAGTATCCACCTCCTCATTAACATTGGGTGGTCTATAACAAACTCCAATGATTAACTTTGAACTACGCACATCTGTATGCAGTTCCACCCATAATGCTTCAGACTCATCACACTCTCCATCCCCCAGGTCCTCTTTCACACTCGCTTTGAGATCACTTCTCACATACAGACAGACCCCTCCACCTTTCCTTTTAACTCTGTCTTTCCGAAAGAGTGCAAAGCCAGGAATATTTATAGCCCAGTCATGTGAGGACTGCAGCCAAGTTTCAGCAATACCGATTACATCATAGCTCTCCTGATGCACCAGAGCTTCCAACTCACCTATTTTGCTTGGCAGACTTCTGGCATTGGTGAACAAACACTTTAATGCATTACTATATTTTGACCAGTCACATACTACCCTCTTGGGTGTTCCGAGATTGCAACTAGGACTTGCTACTATATTTACCTTGGGTTTATGTGCTTTAGTTACCCTACCACTAATGCCCCTAATATTACCCTCTGGAATATGTTCCACGCTGACTATTCCTATCTCTGGCCCCTCCCCCCCATCGCCTAGTTTAAAAACCCCTCTAACTTTTTGGCCATCCTTATTCCCAGCTGATCTGCACCCTCCTCATTTAGGTGCAGTCCGTCCCTTCTATAGTACCGGTTATCGACTGAGAAGTCGTCCCAGTCCTCCAGGAACCCAAACCCCTCCTTTCTACACCAGCTCTTCAGCCACTTGTTTACTTCCCTAATCTCCCTCTGCCTTTCTGGTGTGGCTCGATGTACCGGTAGTATTCCTGAGAATACTACCTTGGAGGTCCTTTTCCTCAATTTAGCTCCCAATTCCCTAAAATCGTTTATTAGGACACTCCATCTGCCTCTGACTTTGTCATTGGTGCCAACATGCACCATGACAGCCGGGTCTTCCCCAGCCCCTCCCAGTAATCTGTCCACCAGATCCGTGATGTGCCGAAACCCGAGCGCCCGGTAGACAACATACAGTTCGGCGCTTCAGGTCTTTGTTACAGATTGCCCTCTCTGTCCTTCTAAGAATTGAGTCCCCTATCACCAGAATCTGTCTTTCCTTTCCCTTTGCTCCTCCCCCAATCTCACTGGAGGAGTTCTTCCCCTGGCAGCTAGGAGAGTCCCTCAGCTCCAGCAGTGCTGGTCCCTGACTGGTATCACCAATGTCACTCAATGGAGCATACTTATTGGGATGCTCCAGCCCTGGATCGGCCTCCCTGGCCCTTCCCCCTCTACCCTTCCTGACTGTCACCCATCTACTATTTTCTAGTGCCTTCACCTCTTTTTCTCCACCCATCTCTGTGCTGGCCCCTGCCGGCACCTGCCATGTACGTTCCCGACTCCCCTTTAGTATGGAGGGACTTCTCAGTGCTGACAGTTGCTTCCCCAGATTCAGAACCTAGGCTTCCAGGGAAACAATGTGCTTACATTTTGCACAGCAGTATTCACCCTCGATCAGATGATCAAGGAATGCATACATGCCGCAAGATGTACACCGAGTTGCCTCTCCACACCCGCCGGGCATCGTACCTATAAATTTAATGAGGATTAGAGTTTATACCCAGTCCAAATTACCTAACAACTAGCTTCCTGACACTAATACTCAACAAGACAATACACAGGTACTAACAATCCACACACACTACTCAGACCACACTCAGGTACTTACCCTGCACAGGTACTATGACCCCTGTTACAACCTCCTGTTATAAACTCCTGGTTTTAACTCACCACTTAGACAAGTTCCACTTGGACAGAGTTCAACCAGTCTCAAGGACGAGCAGGCTCACGATGAGCTCTACACAAACTTATATAGGCCTGAAACACCTGGGAGCAATTAGGCACTCCCCTTAATTAGTAAGCTGAAGGAAGGAAAGGAAAAAAAAAAACTGTTTAAAAAGTGTAAGAAGAAAAGGGTATTAAGAAGATAAAATGGAAAAGGTCCAGAAAGAACCTAAAAATGCAATCCTGCAATCACCAGCAGTCAAAAAAGCAAAATGTGTTCACTCTCCACACAGTGTCCTCACTGTTTGGCTTTCAACCAAAATTCTGCACATGAAAACCGTCAAGTTGGAACAGAAAAAGGCCTTCCCCCAAAATTTTACCAGGTCAGAAACACACACATGTCTGAAATGTATTTTTGTATACTTTAGCATTAACAACACCCTCCATTTTGATTTTATGCACCTATAGGCCATATGGTATATATTGGTTGCGTTCCTACAGGTTCTCTAGAATGGTTTCCTTTTTATAACTGAGCGATCTTGCAGACAGCCAAGTGTTCAATTTAGTTGTTATCATTGATTATATATGTAAGTAATTTGTGGAACAGTTCATGTAATTATTCATCCAAATCTGAACAGTACTCAGGGTTGTCAGAAGATTTGCAATAAACCTACATTTATCTTTTAAATAGTGTAGCGCCAAAATAAATGTGATGATCTCTAAATTATAAAACTTGTTGTGACAATAAGTGCAGAAAGTCCATAGATTAACATATTCAAAGAAATACAGAATATTGGTAAATTATATATTCCAAATGCAAATAGAAGTGAAGAAAAATTGAATCTGATGCAACCACTCCAGTGAACTTGAAGATATATGCCAGATTGTGCCCAAACAGCTAAACCAGCACCTTTTGAAGTTGTAGCTCAGTCCGGTGTCTGTACAGTGTCGGCAGAAAATAAATCTCCACTCTGGGTGTCACTGCCAGCGAGAGTTGAGTGCAGTGATACATCCAGAGAGATTTACATACATGCTGTGATGGCAGCCATTTGTTCCGGTGAGTTTGTAATTCACTCGATGGTGGTGGTTCAGCTAGTGGTGGTTCACTTCTGTTTGCATTTGGACTATATAATTTACCAATTTTCTGTATTTCTTTGAATATGTTCAGCTATGGACTTTCTGCACTTATTATTGTCACAACTTGCTTTATACTTTATATATCACCACATTTATTTTGGTGCTACACTATTTATGTATGTGTTTTTAAGGTTAGTTCTACTACCTTTTGTGTTGGCTGCCTTTATTAATATTGAAACTGCATAACACAGATTTTGTCACATATCTACATTTATCTTTACCCTTTCTCTAACCCTATATAGGGAACCCTGAGCTACCCCCGCCCAAGAGTATTCTGCGAACCAAGTGGCACAGCCAGCCTTATACTTATGGCTCCTACAGCTATGTAGCCGTGGGCAGTTCTGGAAGTGATATTGACAGTCTTGCAGAGCCTTTACCCAAAGATATGGATGCCACAAAGGTAAGACATTAAGTGCAGCAAATAAAGTAGCTATGTTTTTAAGGATTCAATCTTCTTCTTTTTTTTTTTTTAATCCATGGGGTCTTTTGTTTTTATTTGTTCCACAATAAGTCCCTTATGCTTCAAAAAATAGGGCAAATGAAGACAAAAATCTCCATGCCTTGGTGTTTGAATCTTAGTAGCTATTCGTTCTGGTAACTGCACCATTGGATTCTGGGAGCTTCCCATGAACAATTTCCCATGCTGTCATTATTTATTATATAGTTTATACACAGCAAGCATAGTAACAAGCTTTGTGATATCCACATGGAAAAATATAAACAATAATCTAACAGAACATATCAAGTATCATCAGACATGCTGGCTGAGCAGTTTTCTTAGTTTTTTCTATTACTCTTCTTGAAATTTTCATTTATCTTTTTTTAAATTTTTTTTTAAGTGAGGTGGATTTGTCATGAGCTGATTACAGTGTTACTAAAACCAGGACCCTGCATTCACTATATCTGGTCTCCCATAGCACATGGAAATGTAATAGTCTTAGTAAATATAAACTGCTAAATGCTTTTTCTCATCAGCAGTTAGAGCAGTCTTGTGACTTCTATAAGTGTCTGGTTAAAGCTTGTAGGGGGAGTTTTCAGTCTCCTCTGACTGTCCTATGAGGCTGCAGGACCCCTGTCTGGACAGTGCTTATTGGCCCTGTGCTGATCACATGCACTCTCCCAAGAAAAAAAAGGTTCAACAGTGAGTGTAACAAGCATGCTTTACTGCATATGCAGACTGATTTTACTCTTGTGGGTTTAGTAAAACTTAGTTTGCAGGAGGAGTAAGAAATATTTGGAGGAAGAGCCTTTCTGAGTTGCATCCTAAAAAAGAAACAATCCACAGCCAGAAAACAGTCCAATATCTAAAATATAGTTCAGAAATGTTAGATATCCAAATAGGAAAGTTTAGCCTTCGTAAAGAAAATGATAGGAAAGTGAACCCATCCAAGCTTTCAGGCATTTTTGCTTATTTGTTTTCCATTTAAGGCCAGAATCACATTTTAGCACATTACCACCAATAACGTTAACGTGTGTTATGTTAACCACTTCAGCCCCGGAAGGTTTTACCCCCTTAATATAAAAAAAGTGGAAGTATCCGCGCTTAGGAGTTTGGAACTGCTGCCCCCCTAGAAAACTACACCTAGATGTAGCAAGGATAGATAAAAACTGTAAAGGGAGGGGTGTTGGGGCTGTTCAAGGTTGAGGGTATATGAGGGGTAAATTATCTCAAGCAGGAGAAGTATAGGTGATAAAAGGAGTATAAAATCGTGAATAAAGTGCAGTGGTATAAACTGGTTAAATGAATCAGCAATAATAAAACACACTAAGTAAAGAGTGTCCAAAGTAAACCAAGGTATTCAGTAGTTATGAGCAACGATAAATAAATATAGAGGATAAGAATTGGTGAAGGTGCACGTGCATAAATATATAAAAAATATATTATGTAACAATATAGTAAATAAATATTGCTAAAAAGCTCAAATTAGTGCGTGGCCTGGAGCTGCATGGAGTAGGGTGTGCAGAGTGAGAGCTCCGTCCGAGCACATATCCTTTTAGCAAATCCTTTGGGGTCTCCCCCCTTGAAAGAGACACCTGCTAACCCGGGACCACTACCCACAATCCTACAAGCATGTCCCCGCCGAATCGGGGATCTGAGGCCGCCAACAAGCTGGCATAGTACCGCCACGAGGGCCGCGGGAGCGGCAAAGAAGATGGCGCTGACCAGGTCCGGGCCCCAGACGAACCAGCAGCGGGAGACACAGCTAAAATCCTGGAGGCAGTATCCCAGTGTCAAGCAACGCTCACCTCGAAAATTGAAGAGGTCAAGGTGGATGTCTCCCTTATTCGGCAAGAAATCCAGAAACTGAGGGACCGGGCCGCCGAGACGGAGCGCAGAGTGAGCCACGTGGAGGCAGACATCACTCCTCTGCAGGTGACCGTGGAGCAGCTCCAACACCAGCTCAGCACCATCCTCCATAAGCAGGACGATATGGAGAACAGGCTGAGGAGATGCAACCTCAGATTCGTCGGCCTCCCGGAACGCGCTGAAGGTGCCGACCCCCCCACATACCTCGAGAGCCTGCTGATCAAGACATTTGGGAGAGAAGCCTTCTCGTCCACATTCGTCGTTGAGCGCGCCCATCGCCTTGCCGCTCGCCCTCCACCAGCCGGTGCGCCACCCAGGACTTTTATCGCAAAACTCCTCAATTGCCGGGATCGTGACGCCGTGCTGCGCCTTACCCGTGAGAGGGGTAACATCCCAGTAGGCAACGTGACGGTGGCGGTATTCCCGGACTTCTCCGCGGAAGTGCAAAAGAAGCGGGCGCAGTTTTCGGAAGCCAAACGCCAACTCCGCATCAAGCATCTCCCTTATGCCATGCTTTTCCCCGCGAGGCTGCGGGTCATGTGCGACGGGAAGGCCCAATTCTTCGAGGACCCAAGTGCGGTGATCTCATGGCTTGAGAACCGCGAACCGGCCGGCCCTGCACGCTGACACCTCATGTGCTCATCAACCCTGATTCCACGCAGCGTATACCCGACCACCAGCATCCTTACCCGGCAGGGTCCAACTGATGCTCCGAGCGTTCCCCGTGACATCCCCCGCTCATCCAGCTGACATCACTGCCGCCTCCCTGCAACCCCTGGTGAAACGGCCGTGGAAGCAAGCCTCACAACTGCCAGCTTGGAGAGACACTGGACGCACACCTCCAGCAAGGATGCTGCCTGCACAGACCTGTGAGTTAACGTTTCCCATCCTCTCCACAACCTGTGTTTTTCCTCCCCAGGCCCATCCATATACTGGCAATGTTGTCCCCCTCTGCTTAATGTCCATCCAGGAACTGTAAGGCCCTGGCCCTGTGTCTCACAGTCACGCGATAGCTCTCCCCCACTTCCACTTACCCCTGAACACACTGCCCAGCTCGGGCGCCCCACCTGCTCTTCTCTGCATGGCATTTAGACCAGCACCCTTACCCCATTGTGCGCTCTGCAGTTTGAGCACCTGTTCGCCCCCTGAACCTTCATGACTGTTAAGAACTCAGGTGGATTTTCCACCTGGCGGTCTGCAACCCCAGCCGCAACTCTGTTTCCCTGGCCAGCTGCCACCCCCATGGCCGTGGAGGGTGGCTGTTCTTTTGATTCGCCCTGCTGGTCCAGTGCTGGCGAAGTTCTTATGTTATGGTTACCAAAACTGTTTTTGCTTATTCAACTCATTTTTTATTTTTTGACATGCCTCATACCTACGTGCTATTATGTGTATCACCTGTCGTGCCTTATAGATAGTATGTTATTATGTTCGGTGCCTCTCACCGTCTGTGAACTGCAAATAATGTGTGTTATGGACCTCTCCCTGCGAATCCGACTGCTTATAGCGCCCCCCCTGTCCCTCCATGGCTTTGCTTAAATTAATGACTTGGAATGTGCGGGGACTTGGTGCCAAACCCAAGAGAATAGCTGTCCTCTCTTATCTCAAAGCTGCGCGTGCGGACATTTTCGTCCCCGTGGAGACCCACCTGGTGGGCCAGGCCCAAATGTCACTCAAAAGACCATGGGTGGGGTGGCTTTATCAGGCCCCCCACACCTCCAACTCCCGGGGGATCGCCATTCTAATAGCCAAGTCGGTGCAATTCCAATTGCACGGTCTGCAGTCGGATCCGCAGGGCAGATTTCTCTTCCTTCATGCTGTTGTGGGCGGGCTCGAGATGCTCATTATGGCATTTTACATACCGCCACCCTTTCAATTTGGTACCCTTCAGGAGGGCCTGGCCTACATGGCTAGGCATCCCACGGTGCCTGCAATGTGGTTAGGCGACTTCAACATGACCATCAACCCTAACCTTGACAGACTCAGTACGTCTACCCAATCCCCGCCTCCCCCCCCCCCCCCCCATTACCAGATTCGGTAGGTTCCTAGCAGAGTTCGCCATGGCGGACACCTGGAGACACAAACACCCAGACAAAATGGCCTTCTCATGCTTCACCCCCTCACATTTGGCTATGTCCCGAATTGACTTGATTTTGCTCTCCCCTGCTCTGCTGCCGGACCTCGGTGAGGTGGGGTTCGGCAGCAGAGTGCTGTCAGATCACTCCCCTTACTGGGTAACGATGCGACTTCCCGCATCTCCGGCCCCTCGTAAGTGGCGCCTGAATCCATCCTGGCTCACTGTCCTGCCTGACCTGGAGGCGGTTGACCGCGAATGGACACATTTCTTTAACACAAACCTCGGGTCTGCGCCCATGGGACTGGTGTGGGAGACCTTTAAAACCCATGCCCGCCTAATACTCTCCACTCGTATAAATAGGCACAAGGCCACGTCTAAAACTATACTACAGCAGTCAGAGGAGAGGCTTGCTTCCCTAGAACAAGTGTTCCTCGCTGACCCCTCCGCGGGTAATGCCTCTCTTTTCCGCCTCCAATCCAGACTTACTGACCAGTTGTACTTTGAAAAGGCCAAACAACGCATATTCTATGGCAACCAACGCATCTTTGAACATGGTGAGCGTGCGGGCAAGCTCCTTGCCTACATGGCCCACCTTGACCATGCCCCCCCAGTAGTGGTCCAGCTCCATACCCCGTCCGGAGAACTGACCTCTGACCCCGACCGGGTGGCAGTGGAATTCAGGAATTTTTACTCTGACCTTTACACATCCACCACATGCCACGCCCCGGCCGACTTGTCTCGACTCCTCCAGACAGTTGACTTTCCGTCCCTCACCCCTCCCCAGGTGGCCCAGCTTGAAGCACCTATAACCTCCGAATGCATAGCCGAAGCGATCTCTCTCCTCCCCGCCTCCAAGTCCCCTGGCTCGGATGGCCTTCCCCTAGAATTTTACGCACACTTCCAAGACACCCTCATCCCCATACTGCAGAAACTTTACACTCACATCTTCGACACTGGGACCCTCCCCCCATCCATGGGGGAGGCTCTCATTGTCCTCATCCCCAAACCAGGCAAGGACCCTGTCCTCCCCGAATCCTATCGCCCTATCTCCCTCCTGCAGTTGGATGTTAAAGTCCTTGCCAAAATCCTAGCCCTTCGCCTCAATAAGGTCATCCTCAGTCTAATACACCCGGACCAAACGGGCTTCATGCCCAACAAAAATACGGCATTTAATCTCCGCAGACTACACATGAATCTACAAGCCACGCATGACAACACTGGATCTAGGGTGGTGGTGAGCCTGGATGCCGCAAAGGCATTTGACTCCGTAGAGTGGGGGTACCCCTGGGAGTGCCTCCGCAAATACGGCTTTGGCCCCAACTTTATCAAATGGCTACAACTCCTCTACCAGGCTCCCACCGCCCGGATTCAGGTCAATGGTAGGACATCAGACCCATTCACACTCTCAAGGGGAACCCGTCAAGGCTGCCCCATATCACCACTCCTGTACGCCCTTGCGGTTGAACCCCTGGCCATAGCAATCAGAGCCCACCCTCACATTAGGGGCCTCCGAAAGGGACACATTACCGAGCTAATTAGCTTATATGCTGATGATATGCTCCTTTACCTGGAAGACTCCGGCCCCTCTCTGGAAGCCGCGCTTCAACTTATTAAGCTCTTCGGGGAATACTCAGGACTACAAATAAACTGGTCCAAGTCCCAGATCCTCCCACTTGACATGGGAGCTCCCACGGCCTCTCAGGCAGCGCTTCCGCTGATCAGGGCGAGCCAAATCAAATATCTCGGAGTACAGTGCACTAGGGCCCCCGAGGAGTACAACACACTCAACATTGAACCACTATTCGCCCTCCTCAAATCCAAGACTCCCTCTAGGGGTTATGGGGCGTATCAATTTGATCAAGATGATCCTCCTCCCCAAGCTGCTCTACCTGTTTTGGCATGCCCCTCTGTCCATTCCCATACGAACCTTTAAGTCCATGGAAGCCATTCTCAATACCTTTGTCTGGGGCACCTCTCGACATAAGCTATCTTGGAAGACCCTGAAGTGCCCAGTGCACCTAGGGGGCACCGCCATCCCCGACCTTCTTCTATACTATACAGCGTCCCAACTCTCCCACTTCTACTACCTCGACAAGACTGACAAAGACCGATACCTACTACTGGTATGCCCCTCCCACACAGGCCCGATCTCCCACCCCTTGCAGATTCTCCTTCTCGGTACCCACGGTCCCCCAACCCCCCAGAAGACCATGCTCGCCCATCACCGTAAAGTTTGGCAACTAGCCATAAACAAGACCAAAGCACCGTCCACCCACGCTCATACCCCTTTATGGAACAACCCTCAACTTCCTGAACTCCTCAAGATACCCGATCAGACCCTATGGATCTCCAAGGGTATAATATTCCTCTCACAGGTGTTAAGGGGAGGCTCAGTGAGACAATTTGTCAGAGGTACTCACCCGGGCCGATATGCTGAGAGCTGCTCCCCTTGCGACTAAGCGCACGATGCCTCTGGAGTGGGTACAGAGGACACCGGGCTCAAAGATGCACGGGTTGCCAGCAGGAGTGTAGCAGGTGGTGTGCAGTAGCGTCGTAGACCAGGAGAGGCTGAAGCTGCACTGGGAGTAGACACCTGGCAGGGTTGTGATCAGGTAGAGGTTGCAGAGGTACCAACACGTATACTGAAGGAGGACCCTCAGGAGCATAAGAGAACTGCAAGTCCTGAACACTGAGCAGGAGATAGTCCAGCAAGCAGGCCGAGGGTCAAACACAGGCAACCAGGCAGTAGAAGTATCCAAAGGCAAGCCGGGGGTCAAACACAGGTAAGTAACTCAGAGAATGTCCAGGAGGCAAGCCGGGGGTCAAGCACAGGTAATCAGGCAGTAGAGGTGTCCAGAAGGCAAGCCAGGGGTCAAACACAGGTAAGTAACTCAGAGAATGTCCAGTAGGCAAGCCGGGGGTCAAGCACAGGTAATCAGGCAGTAGAGGTGTCCAAAAGGCAAGCCGAGGGTCACACAGGTAAGTAACTCAGAGGAAGTCCAGTAGGCAGGCCGAGGGTCAAACACAGGTAATCAGGCAGAGAGGTATCCAGGAAGCAAGCCAGAGGTCAAACACAGGTAAGTAACTCACGGAAGGACCAGTAGACAGGCCGAGGGTCAAGCACAGGTAATCGAGCAGTAGAGGAATCCAGGAAGCAAGCCAGGGGTTCAAACACAGGTAAGTAGCGGTAGCGGTAGTCAGGAGGATTCCGGGTCGGCACTGGTAGTCAGGTAGATGCAGGGTACAGGGTACAGGATACAGGATACAGGATACTGGACTGGAGACAGGACTCAGAAGAGACAACAAACCAGCAATTTGGAAGCGGACAGGGAAGGCCTTTTATAGGCCAGGTAACTGGTCAGGTGGGATACCCGGACGAGTGCGCATGCGCACTCGTCTTCCGTCAGCGCCGCGCACAGTGGTGAGGCGTACTGGCTGGGTTGTGACAGATACCCGAGAGCCGCGGACCCGCGCATGCGCACCTGTTACCCGGCGTACCTGTAAACTTCGTTGCGCCGCTCTACCGCGCATGCGCAACCCTGGAACCCGGCGGAGAGACCTGGTATTTCCCTGACAGTGCCCCCCTCCTAAGGGCAGCCTCCGGATGCCCACTTCAGGATGTCTTTGGTGATATTCCCGGATTAAGCGGGGGGCATGAATGTTTTCGGATGGCTCCCAGGAGCAGTCTTCTGGGGGATACCCCTTCCATTTAACAAGATATTGGACCTGCCCTCTTCTTCTTCGGAGATCCAGAATTTTCTCAACCTCGAATTCTTCCTCTCCTTGGATGGTGATGGGAGGAGGAAGTGGCGTTTGCCTATCAGGGAAAGAATTAGCAATTATGGGTTTCAGCAAAGAGGCATGAAAAACTGGGTGAATCCTATAGGAACTGGGGAGATCTAGTTCAAAGGCCACTGGGTTGATCACCCTCTTGACCTCAAAGGGGCCGATGAACCTGGGACCCAATTTCCGAGAAGGACAAGGGAGTTTTAAATTAGCGGTTGATAACCAAACTTTCTCACCAATCTGGAAAGGCGGACATTCCTTCCTGCCCCGGTTGTATTGTACCTCATAACCCTTCTGTGCTTCCTTCATGGCCTGTTGGATCCGGGTGAAGTTGTCTTGGATACTTTTGACTAGGTCCTGTGCAGCTGGAGTAGGGACGTCTGGAATGGAATCTGGAAGAAAAGAAGGGTGATAACCGTAGTTTGCCCAGAAGGGCGTCTGATTAATGGCAGAATGCAAAGAATTATTGTAGGCAAACTCCGCGTAGGGTAGTAAGCCTGACCAGTCATCTTGGGA
This sequence comes from Lithobates sylvaticus, assembly GCA_028564925.1. NCBI lineage: Eukaryota > Metazoa > Chordata > Amphibia > Anura > Ranidae > Lithobates > Lithobates sylvaticus. The sequence continues at coordinate 181,923,875 of CM053036.1, forward strand.
GTAAGAGCAAAAACACCTCAGGTATTGCTCGAGGGTTTGATTCGTGCGTTCAGTTTGACCGTTGGATTGGGGGTGATATGCTGAAGACATGGAAGTCCTGATTTCAAGGGATTTGCATAGGTCTCTCCAGAACCTAGAGGTGAACTGTACCCCTCGGTCCGAGGTGATGTTAGCTGGAACTCCGTGTAACCTTATAATTTCCCTGATGAAGATGTCAGTAGTAGCAGAAGCCGAGGGGGTACCTTTCATGGGTAGGAAGTGAGCCATCTTTGAGAGACGGTCAATGACAACCAGAATCGTGGTGAAGGAATCTGAAGGGGGTAAATCCACGATGAAGTCCATGGAAATCTCCTTCCATGGACGTTCCGGGACAGATAATGGACGTAACAGACCCCAGGATTTAGTGTTGGACCCCTTGTTCCTTTGACAAATGTTGCAAGAGAGAACGTATTCCTGACAGTCTTTTCTCCAGCCCGGCCACCAGTAAGATCGACCTACCAAGTCCACTGTTTTCTGTACTCCATAATGGCCGGACATCTTGTGGTCATGAAGGGTCTGCAGAACTTGGAGTCTGACAGGAGGAGGGACAAAGATTCGGGCATGGGCCCAGAGTAAATTCTGCTTCCTTTCAAGAAAAGGTAATGTGGGAGAAGAGAACTGGTTGGAAGCCTGTTTGAGGGCTGTGGTTAAGTCAGGCTGAATGGCATGGAGGAAATTGTGGGCGGACAGGATAGTAGCAGGTTCTTTCGAGGATTCAGTGTCCAGAAACATACGGGATAAGGCATCCGCCTTGCCATTCTTGGAGCCAGGACGGTAAGTGATGTGGAAATTAAATCGGGAGAAGAACAAGGCCCAGCGGGCCTGTCTGGGTCTAAGGCGTTTTGCAGCCCTGAGGTACTCCAAATTGCGGTGGTCAGTGAAGATGAGGATGGGTTGGGAAGCTCCTTCAAGCAGGTATCTCCATTCCTCGAGAGCGAATTTAATCGCAAGTAATTCCCGGTCGCCTACATCATAATTCTTTTCAGGGGGACTTAGTTTTCGGGAGGAAAAGGCGACTGGGTGAAGGAGGGCCTTTGGGCCACTTCTCTGCGATAGGATTGCTCCTAAAGCAGAGTCTGAAGCGTCCACCTCTAGGACGTAAGGGAGTTCGGGGTCAGGGTGCTGTAAGATGGGTGCAGAGGAAAAGAGTTCCTTGAGCTTCTCAAAAGCGATCTGCGCTTGGGGAGTCCACTGGAACTTAACTTGCTGGCGAGTCAGTTGGGTGATTGGGGACACAATGGCAGAAAATCCCTGAATGAACCGTCTATAAAAGTTGGCAAAGCCGATAAAACGTTGGACTGACCTCTTGTCCGTGGGAGCAGGCCAATCCTGGATGGCCTTCACTTTTTGGGGATCCATCAGTACTCCTCCGGTGGTTATGATGAAGCCCAGGAACTGGATGGTATCAGTCTCGAACTCGCATTTCTCTCCTTTGACGTAGAGCCCGTGTTTGCGGAGGATGAGAAGAACTTTCCGGACATGTTGACGATGGGCTTCTAGGGAATCGGAGAAAATCAAGATATCATCAAGATATACAATGAGGAAGTTATCCAAATACTCACGAAAAATGTCATTGACAAGGTGCTGGAAGGTAGCTGGGGCATTACAAAGTCCAAACGGCATGACCAGGTACTCAAAATGGCTGAATCTGGACCTAAAAGCCGTCTTCCACTCATCCCCAGAGCGTATTCTAACTAAATTGTAGGCCCCACGAAGATCCAGCTTGGTAAACACTTTGGCAGTCCTGAGCCGTTGAAAAAGTTCGGGAATGAGCGGAAGTGGGTACCTGTTCTTGATAGTAATTTTATTGAGTTCCCTGTAATCTACACAGGGTCTGAGGGAACCGTCTTTTTTTTCAACAAAGAAGATCCCAGCCCCTGCTGGCGAAGAAGAAGGTTGGATGAACCCTTTGGCAAGATTCTCGTCGATATACACCCGTAGGGCTTCAAGCTCAGTTTCAGACAAAGGGAAAATCCTTCCGAAGGGGATCTCAGCCCCTGGTAGGAGATCAATCGGACAATCGTATGAGCGATGAGGGGGAAGAACTTCGGCCTTTTTTTCATCGAAGATGTCCATAAAGTCTTGGTAGGGTGTTGGGACGTGTTGCAGGTCCTTGGCACTGGGTTGCAAGGCAAGATGGGTGAGAGGTGCTGCGGGTTGATCCGGAAGGCAGTGCTGCAAGCAGTAAGAGGAGGAGAACTCCACTTCCTTGTTGACCCAGTCAATCCGAGGGTTGTGAGCCAGTAGCCAGGGGTACCCCAGGATGATGGGGAACATGGGAGAATGGATAATGTCAAAACGTAAAAGTTCCTGATGACCTGATTTGGTGCAGGTCAGGATGGGAGCGGTTTCCTGGGTAACCGGTCCCGAGCAGGGTGGAGAGCCATCAGCTAGCTGGATCTGAAGAGGTTGTTTCTTGGTAGCTAAAGGGAGGTTCAGGTGTCGTGCCAGGGTCAGGTCCATGAAGCAACTGCAGGCTCCAGAGTCAAGGATGGCTCCCAACTGGAAAGACTCTCCCGCTACCTGTAGGGAGAGTGGAACAGACAGATGAAAATGCGGCACTTTAACAGAGTGTGAACTTGAGAGGGACCCAGAAGGACACTTACTGGGTCTTATGGGGCATTTCTGTAGGTAGTGCCCCGTGCCCCCACAGTAGAGGCAGAGGTTGGCTTGACGACGACGGAGCCTTTCTTCAGCAGATAGGGGGGACCGTGCCAGGCCCAGCTGCATGGGTTCCCCATGAGAAGGGGAGCGAGAGTTCCAAGAAGGAGAAGGTGCTGGAGGGACCCGGGGCATCGTCCAGGTGGGACGAGGGCTCTGCAGTCTCTCTGCTCGCCGTTCTCGTAGTCGACGGTCAAGTTTAATGACAAGTTGGCAGAGATCTGTGAAGGATCTCTCCTCGAGCCAGTTCATCCTTTAATACCTCGGATAGCCCTAAACGGAATTGATATTTTAGGGCTGATTCGTTCCAGTCAGTATCAGCTGCCCATTTGCGGAAATCTACTACATAGTCCTCTACAGGTCTTCTCCCCTGGGATAGGGTATGCAGGGTGGTTTCTGCTGTACCTGTGCGTTGGGAGTCCTCGTAGAGTGCTGCCATAGCGGAAAAGAAAGTCTCTACAGAATTCAATTGTGGGCTTTTCTGTTCCATCAAATGGTGCGCCCAGGATTGAGGGTCATCAGAAAGGAGAGAGATGATGAACCCTACTTTAGTGGATTCCAACTGGAAGGTCCTGGGTTGTAGGGCTAGGTGAAGCAAACAGGAGTTTTTAAAAGAGCGAAATTTCCTTCGGTCCCCGGAAAAACGTTCTGGTGTGGGGACCCTGGGATCAGGATGGGAAACATCATAGGCAGGGAGAGCACCTCCAGGTGTTGATAGAAGAGTGGAGGTGCTGGCTACCGGGGGTGACTGGTCCGCTTGGTTTGGGGATAAGGACAGATGCTGAAGACGCCCCTCGATCTGAAAGTATCCATCCTGGAGGCGTTGTACAGCCTGGGTAAGGGTTGTCACCTGCTGGCATAAGGCCTCAAGGGGTGAACCAGCTCTGTCGGCCTCGGACATTGGCTGGTTTGTACTGTCAGAGGTACTCACCCGGGCCGATATGCTGAGAGCTGCTCCCCTTGCGACTAAGCGCACGATGCCTCTGGAGTGGGTACAGAGGACACCGGGCTCAAAGATGCACGGGTTGCCAGCAGGAGTGTAGCAGGTGGTGTGCAGTAGCGTCGTAGACCAGGAGAGGCTGAAGCTGCACTGGGAGTAGACACCTGGCAGGGTTGTGATCAGGTAGAGGTTGCAGAGGTACCAACACGTATACTGAAGGAGGACCCTCGGGAGCATAAGAGAACTGCAAGTCCTGAACACTGAGCAGGAGATAGTCCAGCAAGCAGGCCGAGGGTCAAACACAGGCAACCAGGCAGTAGAAGTATCCAAAGGCAAGCCGGGGGTCAAACACAGGTAAGTAACTCAGAGAATGTCCAGGAGGCAAGCCGGGGGTCAAGCACAGGTAATCAGGCAGTAGAGGTGTCCAGAAGGCAAGCCAGGGGTCAAACACAGGTAAGTAACTCAGAGAATGTCCAGTAGGCAAGCCGGGGGTCAAGCACAGGTAATCAGGCAGTAGAGGTGTCCAAAAGGCAAGCCGAGGGTCAAACACAGGTAAGTAACTCAGAGGAAGTCCAGTAGGCAGGCCGAGGGTCAAACACAGGTAATCAGGCAGAGAGGTATCCAGGAAGCAAGCCAGAGGTCAAACACAGGTAAGTAACTCACGGAAGGACCAGTAGACAGGCCGAGGGTCAAGCACAGGTAATCGAGCAGTAGAGGAATCCAGGAAGCAAGCCAGGGGTTCAAACACAGGTAAGTAGCGGTAGCGGTAGTCAGGAGGATTCCGGGTCGGCACTGGTAGTCAGGTAGATGCAGGGTACAGGGTACAGGATACAGGATACAGGATACTGGACTGGAGACAGGACTCAGAAGAGACAACAAACCAGCAATTTGGAAGCGGACAGGGAAGGCCTTTTATAGGCCAGGTAACTGGTCAGGTGGGATACCCGGACGAGTGCGCATGCGCACTCGTCTTCCGTCAGCGCCGCGCACAGTGGTGAGGCGTACTGGCTGGGTTGTGACAGATACCCGAGAGCCGCGGACCCGCGCATGCGCACCTGTTACCCGGCGTACCTGTAAACTTCGTTGCGCCGCTCTACCGCGCGTGCGCAACCCTGGAACCCGGCGGAGAGACCTGGTATTTCCCTGACACAATTCCAGGTCCTCAAGGACGAGTTTCACCTCCCTAACCACATGTTCTTCCGCCACCTCCAGCTCCGGCATGCCCTTAACTCCCAGTTCGCTGGATCCGCTCCCAGGCTGGAAACGTTATCCACCGTAAGCGTGATCCAGGGACAAGATCCTAAGAAGCTCATTTCCTTCTTCTATAATCAACTGCTGCTACCTGATGCCACCCTGCTGGCACACAGCCTAAAACCTAAATGGGAGGCGGACCTGGGCGTGGTGGAGCATGAGGACTGGGAGGACGCACTTGCTGTCTCTAAACTAGTGTCCCCTAAACTCTCGGATAGGCACACCCACCTTTACATCCTGCATAGGTCGTACCTCACTCCTGTCCACCTTGCTAGATTCAGACCAGACCACGACCCCTCCTGCCCTAAATGCGAGAGACTCAGAAGGCACGTTCTACCATCTAATATGGGCCTGCCCGCACATCCAGGCCTTTTGGGCACAAGTCATCAAATTTCTGCACGACCGAATGGGCTCACCCCTATCCCTATGCCCCCGCCAATGTATACTAGGGATCCTCCCGCTCCCTGAGGAAGAAAAATATCTCGCCACACTTCTCCAGGAAACCCTTTTCCTCGCTAGAATGCAAATTGCTCGTACATGGATCAAAGCGCACCCCCCCACCCTCCCATTCAAGAAGGTACTGTACCTCCATCGAGGCTGCCCAGCTAAATATAATAAAATATGGGACAAGTGGATCGGGGATCCAGACACATGCCCGACCTAAAGGGTGCTGCACTACCCTCCAGCTATACACGTCCCTGTATTCTTTTACCCTGACGCGAGCAGCCCACCCTACCCCGCCAGGTACTGAATCTGCAAGGTTATCTCGTATACCCTAATGTGACTGATGCGCAGCGCGGCCCCGAAAACCAGTAGCAAACCCGATTCGAGTTCCCGGGAGCAGCACTGAAACTCATGCCATGACACCAGCCCGCAATAAGCGGAACACCCCTTTCTTATTAGACGACATTTTTGCCCTCTGACATGTCAACTTTGTAACCCGTTTATATAGTGCCTGTTGCACTTTAATATGTGTATATGTATCCTTGTTTGATTAATGCTCAATAAACTTGATTTTGTTTAAAAAAAAAAAAAAAGCTCAAATTATTAAATCATAGGTTAAATGTAAATATTCTATACATGTAAAACGAGACGGTCTTTCAGCAGCTAAAAGTGATGACAATATATAAATATGTGAAATAAAAGTCCACTAAAATCCAGTGGTGTTGTAAGCTGATATAAGAACTGGCAAGTTGATAATTATCAGTAAAAGGTAACTGGTTATATATGCTCCATTCAGCAGTAACCAAAGCAACAATAGGAAGTCCACCATACACTGAATGCAAAAATTGCAAACAAACAACCAGTGAGTAGATGCAAATTTGTACAGATTCAGTCTAGTGAAGTGTATGATTATTCTTGATAATATCGTAAGAAACGTGACAAGCAGCTGTGGGGGTCGTCGTCGTCCTATGATGAAACGCGTAAGGCGGGACTATCGTGGTACGCAATACGTCACATCCGGCGCAGCCTCCGCTTCCGGTTTTGGAGCTATTGCGGCCGTGGAACGCACGCCACATCCCCGGAAGAGCTGTGTTACATACGCCGGCTCTGCTATCGTATGGGCTTACTAGCCCTTTGATCTTTTGGTATACCACTTGGTGGTCGAATATATACTTTTTAAAGATTTTCCAATAAATTCGTATTTTTTTTAAACGTATACGGAGTTACGCTATGAATCCATCCCCTCCCCATATTTTTCCCACCTGCACCGAATGAGCACACCGGACCACAGGAGAACAGGGATCCAGCTGGTACAAAATCCCCCAGAGAAGGAGGACATCCAGACGGGAGAGACCAACGTGGAGCATCACTTCTATGCCTATTACCCCTGCAGGGGTTGGGCACTCCGGTGAGTGCAAACACATTAGGGGCACGTCGGAAGGAGGGGAGTACGGGACCCCCACAGCTGCTTGTCACGTTTCTTACGATATTATCAAGAATAATCATACACTTCACTAGACTGAATCTGTACAAATTTGCATCTACTCACTGGTTGTTTGTTTGCAATTTTTGCATTCAGTGTATGGTGGACTTCCTATTGTTGCTTTGGTTACTGCTGAATGGAGCATATATAACCAGTTACCTTTTACTGATAATTATCAACTTGCCAGTTCTTATATCAGCTTACAACACCACTGGATTTTAGTGGACTTTTATTTCACATATTTATATATTGTCATCACTTTTAGCTGCTGAAAGACCATCTCGTTTTACATGTATAGAATATTTGCATTTAACCTATGATTTAATAATTTGAGCTTTTTAGCAATATTTATTTACTATATTGTTACATAATATATTTTTTATATATTTATGCACGTGCACCTTCACCAATTCTTATCCTCTATATTTATTTATCGTTGCTCATAACTACTGAATACTTTGGTTTACTTTGGACACTCTTTACTTAGTGTGTTTTATTATTGCTGATTCATTTAACCAGTTTATACCACTGCACTTTATTCACGATTTTATACTCCTTTTATCACCTATACTTCTCCTGCTTGAGATAATTTACCCCTCATATACCCTCAACCTTGAACAGCGCCAACACCCCTCCCTTTACCCCCTTAATGACCGGAGCATTTTTTGCGATTCAGCACTGCATCACTTTAACTGACAATTGCGCGGTCGTGCGACGTTGTACCCAAACAAAATCTACGTCCTTTTTTTTCCCCACAAATAGCTTTTTTTTTTGGTGGTATTTGATCACCTCTGCGGTTTTAATTTTTTCCACTATAAATAAATAAAAAAAGAGCGACAATTTAGAAAAAAAAAAAAAAAATTTTTTTTTTTCAGTTTTTTTTTTTTTTTAACAAAAATATCGTAATAAGCGTATATTGATTGGTTTGCGCAAAAATTATAGTGTCTACAAAATAGGGAATAGATTTATGGCATTTATTTTTTTTATTTTTTTTACTAGTGGTGGTGATCTGCGACATTGTGGCCGGCAGATCGGACTCTTTGACACTTTTTTGGGACCAGTGACATTTATACAGCGATCAGAGCTAAAAATAGGCACTAATTACTGTATAAATGTCACTGGCAGGGAACGGTTAATACTAGGGGGCGGTCAAGGGGTTAACTGTGTTCCCTATGAGTGTTTCCAACTGTAGGAGGGGGGGGGGGGGGGGGGGGGGGGGGGGGGGGGGGGAGGCTTACTGGGACATGACAGAGATCACTGCTCCTGACCACTGGGAACAGTAGATCCCTGTCATGTCACCTGTCAGAACAAGGAAATGCCTTGTTTACATAGGCATTTCCACGTTCTTCCTGTGTGCAAGTCAATCGAGGGCCGCCGGCGGACATCGACTCCTCCCAACCCGTAGGCACGCTCGTGCAGAGCGAGCGTGCGGGTGGGCTGGCCCGCAACTGAGTCTACGCAAGCCGCCGTACAGCTACTGCGATTTGCGCAGGAGAGCGCAGGACGGCCACTGCTCTTAAAGCGGTTAAGGAAGCCCAATAACTTTGAATGCGCTGTCAATGCTACCCAGCACAACCAAACTGCACCTGGCGCATTTTTGGGAATGCAGTGCTACCTTGCTTGGGGGCGCAATGCAGGTAAGTTTCATTGTGTGGGGGTGGTCTTTAAAATTAATATACTGTAGTGCTCATAATGCGCATTAACACAATAGCATGAATCCAGTCATCAAATAAATGCAGGGGTGTGTATTAACGTGCTTTTTGTTGTGTTTCCATTGATTTCAATGGAGAGCACATCAAAGAAAAAAAACGCACAGGTGTAAATGGGCCCTCAAAGTAAATAAGTTCAACTAAAGTTATCACTATTTGGTAACCTTTTGCTGAAGTTAGTAGGAAAAAAAATCTAATGAAACAGTGTTTCTGTTTTTCTTAGCCTTTACAGGTCCTTTTTGCTGGAGAAGCCACAGAAAGAAACTTTTATTCTACTACTCATGGTGCGTTGATGTCTGGAAGAAGAGAAGCACAGCGTATAATTGACAGATATCCAGAACCGGGAACTGCTGTCAGCAAAGCCAAGCTCTAACAGACATCCATCAAAGCTGTTCATTGACATGACTAACCGAAAACACAATTGCAATTTTTTTTTTTTAATCATGTTTAATGTTTAATCATGAGAAGAAACAAAGGTGCATATAAAAATATGTATTAAAATATTTTACATTGCAAATAATACATTTCAGTCTTGTTTGAAGATATGAGGTAATTTTGTTCTCTTATCAGGGAATTTTCCTGAACTGTTAAAAAATAGAACAAGTGCTGCACTGCTCAATCCCTAAGTAATATTGTGAAATAATCAAATAAACGAAGGGTCTACAACACAAAGTATAAAAAAGATAAACAAACCTAAATAGGTGCATAAAACCAATATTGAATTGATAAATAATAAATGTGTCTTGTGCAATCACACAAACAAATTAACTGCTTCATGTACACTGCTGCTGGTAAACAGACTGGATGCTTTTTTCAGCTGCCCCTGAACTCATCCAATGTTATCTTATGTGTACATGTACACAGCTTCGTTTAATAGGCAGTTGCGTTTAGAGGCTTTTCTTTGAAGGCAAAAAAATTAGTTCAGACACCAAGCGCTGCTAAACGCGGTACTGCGTTTTCATTTAGAATCATTTTAAAAGGTGCCCTATTTTTTTTTTTTACATTACAAAACTTAAAAATTAGGGCAAATGATGAAAAACCACAAATAAAAAAAGTTTAAAAACTTGTAATTGCTTACAATACTTCATAGACCATTTATATACCCCTAATGAGCCCATGATCCAATCCAATACACCACTAGCATTGCTGTTAGCCAACGTAGAATTGGAATTTGACCTATATGTTAGATTTGAACCAGATGACCCCACCATTGAGCTTGACCCTCGAATTGATCAAACATAGTTGCATGAAAATTTAATATCTGGCTTTTTTAATTTCCTCACATATGCTCATTATGGGATCCATAGTAAAAACACAGAAGTTGAGGGACATACAAGTACACTGCTGCTCTCTCAGATGTTGCTACTCACTCTGGTCTCACAGAATGGCTGAAATAGTTAAATAATACAGTTTTTTGTGCTTTGGGAGGGTCTTATGATGTTATTTTAACCACTTGCCGCCCGCCATATAGCAATATGACGTTGGCAAAGTGGTTGCGATATCCTGACCGGACGTCATATGACGTCGCCAGGATATCAAGCCACTGCGCGCCCCGGGGGCGCGCATCGCGGCGATCATTGTTGCGGTGTGTCAGTCTAACACGCTGCAACTCCGATCTAGGTAAAGAGTCTCTGAGAGAGACTCTTTACCATGTGATCAGCCATGTCCAATCACGGCTGATCACGATGTAAACAGGAAGAGCCGTTGATCTGCTTTTTCTCACTAATGTCTGTCAGGAGCAAGTAGAGGAGAACCGATCGGCTGCTCCTCTGAGGGGGGGGGGGGGTCTGTGCTGATTGTTTATCAGTGCAGCCCCCCCAAGAATGCCCACCAGGGATGCCATCAGGACCACCATGGATGCCACAACTAGTGACCACCAGGTATGCCAACATAGACCACCAGGGATGCCAATCGGTGCCCACAATGGGTGTCAATCAGTTCCCACAATGGGCATCACTGATTGGCAGGCATTATTGTTTGCCACTGATTGGCATCCATCAGTACCATACATTACAGTACATCTGTGCCGCCTATCAGTGCCCATCTGAGCCGCCTTTTAGTGCTGCATATCAATGCTGCATATTAGTGCCCATCAGCGCCACCTCATCGGTGCCCATCAGTGCTCGTCAGTGCAGCCCCATTTATTTTTTTTTCAACATTTTCGGTCTTTTTATTTGTTTAGCAGAAAAAAAAAATCCCAGAGGTGATCAAATACCACCAAAAGAAAGCTCTATTTGTGGGAACAAAATTATAAAAATTTTGTTTGGGAAAAGTGTAGCAATTGTCATTCAAAGTGCAAAAATTGGTCTGGGCAGGAAGGTGTATAAGTGCTCGGTATTGAAGTGGTTAAATAAACACCTCCTAGATGCGAACGCGGCTAAACGTGACTAAACATGGCATGCTGCGGCTAAACAAGCGTTTTAAACGCTGGTTTCAAGCTGTCAAAAAAAATCGTTCAGAAGAGGTTGCCTACATGTACATTAGGCCTCACTGCGGCAGAATGGGGCTGAACGAAACAACGTTACCTTGCGTCACTTCACCTTATGGCCACTAGGAGTGCACGCCGCCGGAGGCGCGTATGCCCGGAGCCGATGCGAGTGCCCGGCGGGCGTGATGACCGCCGGGCTCCCACGATCGCCTTGTGACAGAGCAAGAATCGGGATCTGTGTGTGTCAGATCCCGATTCTTTCAGGGGAGAGGAGACAGATTGTGTGTTCATACATAGTACGAACACCAATCTCTCTCTCTTTCCTCCTAGACAGTCCCATCCCCCCACAGTTAGAAACACACATAGGGAACACACGTAACCCCTTGATCGCTCCCTAGTGTTAACCCCTTCCCTGCCAGTGACATTTACACAGTAATCAGTGCATTTTTATAGCACTGATTGCTGTATAATTGTCAATGGTTTCAAAAATGTGTCCGCCATAATGTCGCAGTCCCGATTAAAAATCATAGATCACTGCCATTACTAGTAAAAAAAAATTATAATAAAAATGCCATAACTCTATCCCCTATTTTGTAGATGCTATAACTTTTGCGCAAACCAATCAATATCCACTTATTGCAATTTTATTATTTATTTATTTTTTTTACCAAAAATATGTAGAATACATATCGGCCTAAACTGAGAAAAAAAACTTTTTTTTTTGATAAAAAAATATGGGATATTTATTATAGCAAAAAGTAAGTGTTTTTTTCCAAAATCGACACTCTTCTTTTGTTTATAGCGCAAAAAATAAAAACCGCAGAAGCAATCAAATACCTCCAAAAGAAAGCTCTATTTGTGGGGGAAAAAAGACATCAATTTTGGGTACAGCGTCGCAGTGACGAATCGCAAAAAATTGCCTGGTCATTGAGCAGCCAAATCTTCGGGGCTGAAGTGGTTAAATAAAAGCCAGGCTGACCATCTAACTCATAAAAAACATTTTAATATAAACAAATGATGCCAACTCAAATATAGAAGATGGTAATATATCAAGTGTTCAATGATGTAAAAAAAAATTGTAAATATTTTATGATATCTTTTCATGTGAAAAAACTGAAGAAATTACACTTTCTATATTTAATAACATGCCAAGTAAGGTATACAGATTAAATATATTTACAATTAAAGTGCCAATTATTCTGTGCAAAGCATAAAAAAAATCAAATAATCATTCTCAAATGATTCAAAAATTCGAAAATTCAAAATGACAAATCTTCAAATGTGGCATAAAATTGGTAAATGATATAGACAGAGGAATCCCAATTCCAAATACTGGTGGTGACACAGGTGCGTCACACGTGCCTAATTACAGTCAAAAAGTGATCCCTTTCTCCTTGCTCCACCATATATAATAGAGCATGGGTGCTTACCAGATGAGGAGGCCCCAAATGAAGTCTAGCCACACATTAGTGGGCAAAACCCACCACTGTGGGTATAGAGGTAATACTCCCTTCACAGGACCCGTATGTTAGATGTGTTATCAAAAAGATCACCTGATAATGTGACCGGTTAGTTGTCCTTAACCAGGCATGTATATAAAAAAGGAACACAATTGCTCATTTCCCAGCATAAGAAATTTATTAAAAGAACAGTATTCTACTCACAAGTAAAATGAATATATCAAGCATTCAGAAATTACCGTCCTGCCCCCCAGCAGGCGTGCTGACATCACTGCTATGACTCCTCCAACCCAACAAACATTTTGTCTCAATAGACGTCGTCACAGGGGCAATAGAGATCTTTACCTGTGAGTAGAATACTGTTATTTTAATACATTTCTTATGCTGGGAAATTGCGCAATAAGCGATTGCGTTCCTTCTTTATATACATACATGGTTAATGAATGAAGACAACTAACCTGCTGCATTATCAAGTGATCTTTTTAAAGACACATCTAACATACTGGTTCTGTGAAGGGCGTGTTACCTGCATACCAATAGTGGGGGGTGTTGCCCACTAATGCGTGGCTAGACCTCTTTTGGGGTCGCCTAATCTGGTAAGTGTCCATCGATTATTATATATGATGGAGCACTGATCGCTTGGAGCACTTTTGGACTGTAATTAAGCACGTGTGACGCACCTGTGTCACCGCCAGTATTTGGAATTGGGATTCCTCTGTCTATATCATTTACCAATTTTATGCCACATTTGAAGATTTGTCATTTTGAATGAACTATTTGAGAATGATTATTTAATTTTTTTATGCTTTGCACAGAATAATTGGCACTTTAATTGTAAATATATTTAATCTGTATACCTTACTTGGCATGTTATTGAATATAGAAAGTGTAATTTCTTCAGTGTTTTCACATGAAAAGATATCATTTGTTATGGCAGCAGCTAGCTGCTAGCTGCCATAACCCCAGTATCTTCTTCTTCAGCGGGTAGTCCGCTTTCAGATCAAAGTGGTCTCTGCAGCGGATTCACCGCAAGATCCTTTTTATCGGCGGTGGGAGAGGGCCCCCCTCCCGCCACGCTCTGGTGGCCTCCGCCGCTTACCAGAGCCGCTGACATCGAGTCCGTTCCCCTCTGTGGTATGGAGCTGAGTGAGGGCTCCATACCATTGCAGGGCGGAAGCGAAGTCAAAACGTCACTTCTGCCCATAGCTCTTAAAGCAACATTTTTTTTTTCTTTTTTCAAACGACATTTTTTTTATTGCATTTTTGTGTAAATATGAATAGGAATAAAAGTGACACATTTTTTTTTTTTTTTAAAAGAACAGTGTAAAAATAAAAAGTTAAATAATAAAAAGACCGCTGCACAAATACGGTGTGACACAAAGTATTGCAACGACCGCCATTTTATTCTCTAGGGATGGCGAACCTTGGCACCCCAGATGTTTTGGAACTATGTTTCCCATGATGCGCATGCACTCTATAGTGTAGCTGAGCATCATGGGAAATGTAGTTCCAAAACATTTGGAGTGCCAAGGTTCGCCATCACTGCTCTAGGGTGTTTGAAATATATATATATATATATATATATATATATATATATATATATATATATATATATAATGTTTGGGCGTTCTAAGTAATTTTCTAGCAAAAAAAAAAAATATTGGTAAATATTTTAACAACAAGTTTGAAGAATAGGCCCGGTCCTTAAGTGGTTAATTGAAAATATTCAATCTGTATACCTTACCTGGCACTTTTTCTAACAATATCATTTATGAATGCACGTTTACAGCTTTACTTGTATATATAGATGACTTTTTTTGCACTTCTAGCACTTTATTCTCATCAGTGTATGAGCACTACATGATTTTGATTATTTTAATACATTTGTTTATATTCACAGCACATCACATTTTTTGGATTCTTATGCTTTAGTATTGAGATGTGCAGTACAGTAAGTGCAACTGTTTATTAATCAATAATCACTGATTTTAGATCATGACACTTAGCACAGATTATTTTCTTGTTTAGCTTTAAATCAGAATGACAGTCCGTGACCAAGGCTAATCCTCTAGCACACCAAGGTGCCATTAAAAAAAACACACAAAATATGCCCCAAAATTGTAAATACCGTATTTAATCAGTGTATAACACGCACCTTTTCCCCCTTAAAATCGGGGGAAAGCCGTGGGTGCGTGTTATACGTTGATCCCCACTGTCAGTGACCCAAAAATATCGAGCGCCCCCTGAAAAATAGCGAGCGCCGCCAAAAAAGACAGACGCCACTGAAAAAGACAGAGCGCCGGCGAAAAAGACCGAGCCGACTGCTCGGCTCCGCTCGCAGTCCCGCCTCCCTGCTGTTTCTGGAGCGAGCGCTGCCGAAAAAGACAGAGCCGACTGTACTGTGTACTCGGCTTCGCTCCGCTCGCAGTCCAGCCCAGCAGGGAGGCAGGACTGCGTGTGGAGCCGTCGGCTCGGTCTTTTTCATTGGCGCTCTGTATTTTTCGGCGGTGCTCGCTCAGTCTGTCAGCGGCGGGAAATGTAAACGTGGGCAAGGATGCAAACGACGCTGGGCAAGCTGCAAATGACAATGGCAAGCTGCAAATGACACTGGGAAGCTGCAAATGACTCTGGGCAAGCTGCAAATGACTCTGGGCAAGCTGTAAATGACACAGGGCAAGGCTGCAAATAGACACTCGGCAAGCTGCAAATGACGCTGGGCAAGCTGCAAATGACGCTTAAATGTAAGTTTTTTTCCCTTAACTTCCCTCCTAAAACATTTTTTCCTTAACCAGTTTGTGCCCGCGCTATAGCCGAAAGACAGCTGCAGCGCGGACGCTCCCTGCAGGGAGGACGTCCCTGGACGTCCTCCTGTTTACATCCTCCCCGCGCGCCCTCGAGGGCGCGCAGCGGGGAAAACCTTTGTTGGCCGTGTCCGTCGGACACGGCCAATCACAGATCACTGTAAACAGCCAACCACAGCATCCGTTTACAGCGCGATCTCAGCAGCCAATGACAGATGATCTCAAATGTAAACATATGAGATCATCTCTCATTGCCGGCTTTCTCTCTCCTCACACAGAGACAGCGTGTGAGGAGAGAGAGAGCGATCTGTGTCAGCAGTATTACAGTGAGTGTAAAACACATTTTCAGTGCCATCAGTACCCATACAGTGCCATCTGCCAGCCCCATCTGCCAGCCCAATCTGCCAGAGCCATCTGTCAGTGCCATCTGCCAGTGCCAGGGCCATCTGCCAGTGCCATCTGCCAGTGCCATCTGCCAGTGCCACGTATCAGTGCAATCTGTCAGTGCCACCTGTCACCAGTGCCACGTATCAGTGCCATCTGTCAGTGCGACCTGTGACCAGTGCCACGTATCAGTGCCATCTGTCAGTGCCACCAGTCATCAGTGCCACATATCAGTGCCATTTGTGATCAGCATGTCACAAAGGTTATTCTCAGCCGAGGAGGCTTACGACATTCTTGCGGCCGACGAGAGCAACGGGGAGCTCTCCGCTTCGGATTCCTCCTCCTATGCAGGTTCTGAGTCTGACATGGACTACGAGCCTGTCCTAAGTAGTGGGACAATGACAGCCTCAGAGGAGGAAGATGAGAGTCTGCCCGCCAGACGAAGGCGTACTGATGAGGCAGTGCCATCCACCAGCACCGCAGTGCCATCCACCAGCACCGCAGTGCCATCCACCAGCACCGCAGTGCCATCCACCAGCACTGCAGTACCTTGGCAAAGGCCAAGTTCCAGTGGGGTGTCACCTCGGCCCCAAAGGGTTAGGTCCCATGCTAGCCTTCCCTATTCCCTTCAATACCCCTTGTGGCTTCCTCCTAATTCAGGAGAAGCTAACGTTCCCCCTTTCACTGCCCACCCAGGAGTCCAGGTGGACACAGAAATTTTTCCCCCTGCTTGCATCGATTGTGGCCCAGTGCAACCTATATGCACAACAATTTATCGCAAGTAACCCAACGTCCTCTTATGCCCGTCCCTACCAGTGGAGAGCCCTGACAGTGGAGGAGTTTAGAATTTTTTTGGGCCTCACGTTCTGTATGGGACTAAACAATAAAAATGAAATACGTGCTTATTGGTCAACCCTCCACATCTACCACATACCCATCTTTTCTTTAGTAATGCCCAGGGCCAGATATCTCATGATTTTGAGATTCCTACACTTCAACGATAACACCCAGTGCCCTCCCCGAAATGACCCAAATTTTGATAAGCTCTATAAAATTCGGCTGCTAATAAATTATTTTTCTGAGATCTTCCCCCAGTTGTTTACCCCAGACCAACACGTATGTGTGGATGAGTCCCTAATCAAATTTTCTGGCAGGCTGGGCTCAAAACAATTTATTCCCACCAAAAGGGCCCGCTATGGGGTGAAAATGTATAAGTTGTCCGACTGAGCCACAGGGTATACATATTCCTTCATGGTATACGAAGGGAAGGACACCCAGCTTCATCCCCCTAATTGCCCAGAATAAATCGGATCGAGTGGGAAAGTCGTTTGGAAACTCATAAACCCACTCCTGGAGAAAGGTTACCATCTCTATGTGGATAACTTTTACACAAGTTTGCCCCTGTTCCGAAACCTTCACAGGAAGAACACGCCAGCATGCGGCACCGTAAGAACGAACCAGAAGGGCTTTCCTCAAAGCCTCGTCAACAAGAAGCTGAGAAGAGGGGAGACGGCAAGCTTACGCAATGAGGAAATTCTGGCTGTGAAGTGGAGGGACAGAAGGGATGTGTACATGCTTTCGTCGATCCACAACAACACATTCGTTGAGATCACCAGGAGGATTGGCCCAATACAAAAGCCACTATGTATCCATGAATACAACTGTTCATGGGGGGTGTCGACTTCAACGACCAGATGCTCGAACCTTATCTTGCCACAAGAAGAACATACCAGTGGTATAAAAAAGTTGCAATTTATTTCTTTAATTTGGCCACATACAACACCTATATAATCTACCGCAACTCCACTGAAAGACCCAAACCCTTCCTTGGCTACCAGGAGGAAATCACCACTGCCCTTATATTCCCGAACGGCTCACCACAAAATATTCGATCCAATGTCATAAGCAGACTCTCTCAACGCCACTTTCCTGATAAAATCCCTCCCAGACCAACAGGCCAAAAATGTCAGAAAAGATGCCCGGTGTGCTCCAAACGAGGATTGAGAAGAGACACCACTTATCATTGTGCAGAATGTCCTTCCCAACCAGGCCTCTGCATAGTTAACTGTTTCCGCCGTTACCATACTTCACTGAATTATTAGTGAAGTATGGTAAACATAACCCACACTTCCTGCCATTTACCTTCACACCCCTTATGCCTCTGCTCAGGGGCGGATCCAGGGGGGGGGCAACGGGGCAATTGCCCCCTCCGAGAATATGACTGATTGCAGTCCTAACCGAGTCTCTCTCTCTCACATCAGTATTAATCAGCCGATCAGCGGCGCTGAGAGAGAGAGACTCCGCTGCGCTGGACCTGCAGAAGCTGGAGGGAGGACGTGTGTGGAGGCAGGTCTGCGCCGCTGGCCAGTGTTCCCTGCACTGGTTGCTAACGCCTGTGCCGCCTGGCGTGTAGCAACCAGTGACGTCAGTCACATTGGAGGCTGGAGCCGCTGCTGAGGAGGAGATCCCCAGCATCCCCAGCATTCATAGCGGAGAGTTCTTCGTTCTCCGCCCCTGAGTGAGTGTTGGCCCCACCCACCTCCTCCCCTCCATCTTCTCCACGGCGCGAACACAGGAAGAAACAGTGACTGTGTGTCACTGTCATCTGATACTGCCGGCTGCGACTGCAGGCAGTGCAATTAACGGATCCCGCTCATCTCCATTGCTCCTGCATGGGAGCCCCTCCCCCCCACCAGAGCACCAATATTAGATAAAAGTGAGTAAAATAATGAATATGTAAAATCGCAAAATCTTGTGTGCCATACTGCCATTATTTATGAAAAACAAATGCTGCCCTTTTATTCTTGTTCAATCTAAACCCCTTCAGCTTTTGGAAAGTTTTACCCCCCCCCCCATGAACAAGCCATTTCTTGCGTTACTGCGTTGCGTTATTGTAACTGACAATTGCGCGGTCGTGCAACGCTGTACCCAAGTAAAATTGATGTCCATTTTTTTCCACTAATAGCACTTTCTTTTGGTGATATTTTATTTTTTGCAATATAAACATACCGACAATTTTGAAAAAAAAAACTATATTTTTTACTTTTTGCTATAAAAAAATGTCTTCCTCAATTTAGGCCAATATGTATTCTGCTACATATTTTTGGTAAAAAATCCCAATAAATGTATATTGATTGTTTTGAACAAAAGTTATTGCATCTACAAAATAGGGGATAGATTTATGGCATTTTTGTTTTTTTTCTAGTAATGGCGGAATTAAGTGATTTTTTTAGCGGGACTACAACATTGTGGCGGACAGATTGGACACTTTTTGGGGACCAGAGACACTAATACAGTGATCAGTGCTAAAAATATATACTGTCACTGTACTAATGACACAATGGCTGGGAAGAGTTAACATCAGGGGTGATCAAAGGGTTAACTGTGTCCCTAGGGGGTGCTTGCTAACTGTGCGGGGGATGGACTCACTAGATGAACAGAGTGATCCATGTTCCTAGTTAGCAGGAACACAAGATCACTCTGTTCATCTCTGACAGAACGGCGATCTGCCTTGTTTACATCAGCAGACCGCTGTTCCATCTCTGTGGGGAGCGATTGCAGGTGGCCGGCGGACATCACTTCCGCTGGACCCGCTAATTGGCTTCCCCTCTGGCCAATCAGCACGTGTGCCTTTGCTGGCTATTGCACAAAATGGCGTACAGGTACACCTTATTTTCTGGCAGTGCCCCTCCCGAGACTAGACTCTGGATCCGCCCCTGCCTCTGCTTGCTCTGTAACTGACCCTGGCTTGTTGTTCGACCATGCTTCTGCCTACTGATTCTGTTTATACCTCTGCCTGATTTGGAACTGACCCTGGACTGTTATTCGACCATGCTTCTGCCTACTGATTCTGTTTATACCTCTGCCTGATCTGGAACTGACCCTGGACTGTTATTTGACCATGCTTCTGCCTACCGATTCTGTACATACCTCTGCCTGATCTGGAACTGACCCTGGACTGTTTGACCATGCCTCTTGCCTGCCTCTTGGACTGATCTTGTACACTGCCAGTGGACTAGTGGGGTTCATAACACAGGGGTCTCCAGAATTTTTTTGCTGGATGAAGAAAACTTTCATTTGTTTTCTCATTCCTAGATTAGGGTCTGGAGGCTCGGAGGCTTCAAAGAGATTTGGGTGGGAGAAGTCTCTACCCCTGTCCCCATTCTGTCCTGAACGAGGCCCTACTTCTGCCTGTAGGACCTATGCCATCATGCCTCTGCTTGTCGCATGAACTGACCACACCACATGGATGGACCATGTTCCTGCCTACTACCAGGACCAATATTTTGGCACTGCTGACAATCTCTGCCTGCACTGACCCTGTACTGTATATGGACAGTATCCCTGCCTGCTGCCTGTATTGACTATGGACAGTATTCCTGCCTGTTGCCTGGAAAATTGTGTTCGCTTTTGCTGACCAAGTTCCTGCCTGCTGCCTGGACCAGTGCTATCCTCCTGTGGACAACTGCACTACTAAAGCCACAGGTAATCTTTTGTTTACTCTTTGCTAAGCAGAATGAATTTTGGGGTGTAATTCTTGGTATGTGCATGTCCTTGCATGTTGGGCCTCTGTATGTGGCCAAGCTGTGTAAAAGTCTCACACATTTGGTATCGCCATACTCAGGAGGAGTAGCAGAATGTATTTTGGGGTGTAATTTTTGCTATGTACATGCTATGTGTTGGAAATATCTTATAAATGAACAACTTAGCGTAAAAAAAACGGAAAATTGTATCATACTTACCGTAATTTTCCTTTCCTGGTGCCTATCCATGGCAGTATACCTGTGATAGCTCCGCCCCGGAGTCCTCCCCTCAGGATAGTTAATAGCTTATAAAAATGACCCCCGTGTCCCTCCTTAGCATTCTCCAATTATATTGAATACCAAAGAAGGGAGGGCCATGTATACTGCCATGGATAGGCACCAGGAAAGGAAAATTACGGTAAGTATGATACAACTTTCCGTTTTCCTGGTGCCTCCATGGCAGTATACCTGTGATACAATAAATAGCTGAAAACAAGGGTGGGTACTGCTTCAAAGAAAATTTTATTTAAGGACCAGCTACAGCTGACTCAATTGTCCTTCTTCCGAATTCCACCGAAGTGAGCGCCCCTGGGTCAATCCTATAGTGTCACATGAACGTGTTTGGTGTCGTCCATGTGGCTGCTCTGCAAATGGTCTCCAAGGATACGCTTGCCCTTGCTGCCCATGATGAAGCAACTGCCCTTGTAGAATAGGCTTTAACCATTGGTGGATCCAGCCCTCTTGCCCTATACACCTTATGGATTCATTAACAGATCCAAGAAGCAATCGTTCTAGTTGTAGCCTCCTTCCCCCTGCTTCTGCCCCATGGTAGTATGAATAGCCTGTCTGATGTTCTGAAGCGGTTTGTGACCTGCAGGTATTGCGTTAGCACTTTGGAAATGTCCAGTTCCTGTAGTGTTCCTGAATGAGGATCTGTAAACGTAGGTAGTGCCCAGGCCTCAGAGAGTGGCACGGGATGAGACCTTAGGCACAAAACCTTGCACTGTCCTTAGTTCTACTCTATCCGGGAAGAAGGCTACGTGCTCTTCCCCTGCACCTAAAGCTTGCAATTCTGAAGCCCTCCTTCCTGAAGTAATTGCCACCAGGAAGACAGTCTTAAGAGTCAAGTTCCAAAGTGACGCGGTTTCCAGAGGGATGAATGGTTGGGCCATCAGACCTTCCAGGATTAGAGGTAGATCCCATGTTGGGAAGGCTCGTTTTGATGGTGGGCGAATCTTTTTGACCGCTTTCAAGAATTGGGCGATGAGAATGTCTTCTGCCCACCGCTTCTGGGTACTTGCGGAAATTGCCGCCACCTGAACCTTTAATGAGCTTAGGCTGAGGCCCAGATCTAATCCCGACTGCAAAAACTCTAGGATTACTGTGGAAATTGTTTGAACCTATTCCATATCCTAGAGTAAATGTAGTTCGTAGAGGGCTTCCTAGCTTTTAAGAGAGTTGAGATCACCCCTGCCGAGCATCCCATGGATTGGAATCTTTCCCGTTCAAGATCCAGACATGAAGGTTCAACTTGTGTGGTGCTGGATGAATGAACTTCCCCTGTGAGAGCAGTTGTGGGAATACCGGAATTTTGAGCGGGGCACATAAGCTGAGGTTCATTGTCCAAGAGAACCATGGCCTCCTTGGCCAGTAGGGAAGGATTGCCACCACCGTGACTGGCTCCCTTGTTAATCATGAAGTTCCTGCTCCGGTTAACGGTCTTGGAGGAAAGGCATACGCTGTCTTGCAAAGCCATGGGCTCGATAGCATCCACTGCTTCCGCCTCGGGATGAGGTAGGCGTGATATGAATCTCGGTAGCTTCGCGTTCGCCGAGGAGGCGAATAGGTCTATTTCTGGGGGATTCTGACGGTCCATGATCCAGTTGAACACTGCCGGATGTAGGGCCCATTCGTTGTTGCTCTGAAAGCAGCGAGATAGATGGTCCGCCTGCTGGTTCAGATGGCCTGGGAGGTAGACTGCCTTCAACTCTGTCAGGTTCTTTTCCGCCCACAGCATAATAGGTTCCACTTCTTTTAACAATGAGATGCTGTGGGTCCCTCCCTTCCGCTGAATATAGGCTACCGCCGCTCTGTTGTCTAATCGGACCAGGACTTGTTTCTGTAGCAGATGTTTCCCCAGATTCAATAGAGCCAAGTAAACCGCCCTCAACTCCAGGATATTGGAGACTATTCCCTTTGTGGGAACTTCCCATTTCTCCTGTATCTCCAGGTGATCGCAGTGTGCTCCCCACCCTCTTGAACTCGCGTCTGTGGTAAGAATGGTCCAAGAGGGGGATCGCAGGAGACGGGGTTTCGAGATGAAATCTTCTTTCGTCCACCAGAGAAGGCCCCTCTTCATGGGAGCTGAGATCAGTATCATTTGGTGCAGTGACTTCCTCCTCCACTGTGTCAAGAAGCCCCACTGAAAGGCCCTCAAAATGCCAGTGGGCCCAGGGTACAATTGGTATGCATGCTGACATAGTCCCTATTAGGCGTAGACAATCCGTCACTTGTAGATGGGACAGAGATCTTACGTGTACCATTTTCTGAGTAATCGCCATTACCTTCTGAGGGGGCAGGCGAACCGTACCTGCCTTGGTGTCGAAGAGGGCCCCCAGATAGATCATTGCTTGAGTTGGGGCAAGGACGCTCTTCTTGGGGTTTATTAGCCATCCAAATTCTTCTAGGGTAGCCAGAAGCACCTGTCTGTGCCCTAGCAACTGGTCCGGGCCGGATGCTAGGAGAAGAATGTCGTCTAAAAAATGGAAGACACGAAGACCCTTTTCCCTGAGAGGTGCCAGAACTGCTATCAGTACTTTTGAAAAAATTCTGGGTGATGTGCATAGGCCAAACGGAAGGCATTGAAATTGGAGGTGTGCTAAGCCAACCGCTACTCTCAGGTATTTCTGGAAAGCCGGTAGGATGGGCACATGGAAGTACGCATCTTGTAAATCCACCAAGATCATCCAGTCTCCTGGTAGGATCGACTGGATGATAGTCTGTAGGGACTCCATTTTGAAAGAGTCGAGCTGAATAAAACGGTTTAGTCTCTTTAGATCCACTACCGGTCTCCACTCTCCTCCCTTTTGGGGGTGAGAAGAGCGGAGAGTAGAAACCTGTGAATCTCTTGGAGGGAGGGACAGGTATTACCGCCTGCTGAGCCCCCAGGAGTTGGAGGTACCTTTGCAGCGCTTCTGCCTTTTGAGGCGATGTCGGAACCCTTGTTGGGCTGAATGAGTCCTGTGGAGGCCCTTCCAGGAAAGTCCAAAAATGTCCAAACCTGACCGTAGAGACCACCCACGGGTCTCTGCACTTGTGTCTCCAGACCTCCGCAAACTCCCTCAATCTGGCCCCTACTGGTGAGGGTGGGTTCTTGTCAAAAGGACTTCCTCCCCTCTGGGGCACCAGGGAGACTTCTCTGTTTGTTCACTTTTAAAAAGGTCGCCTGGGTACTTCTCCAGTTCTTTTTGGAGTCCCTGTTTTGCCGGAAATTGTTAAAGTTCTTGTTCCTGGACCACTGGAACTTGGAAGAAACTACCCGAGAGCGTCTTACTCTCCTATCTTGGGGGAGTAACCCCGATTTCCCCCCGGTCACTCTCGAGATCGCCTTCTCTAGCTCCTCCCCGAAAAGCGTCTTCCCATCATACGGAATTTTGCACCAATTCTGTTTTGATGCCGCGTCCGCTGCCCATGGCTTCAGCCATAACGCCCGTTTGGCCATGACCGCGTGCAGCATCGCTCTGGCCGAATATCTCATAGAATCGATCGCGGCCTCTCCAATAAAGTCGGCTGATAGTTTGAGCTCATCCAAGGCCTTTATAATATCTTCTTTTGGCACATCCTCCCGAATGGCCACCTCGATATTTTCGGTCCATACCTTGACTGCGCTAGACACTGAGGCCAAGGCGATCGCCGGCCTACAGGCCCCACCCGCTAATTGGTAAGTTTTCCTCAGATCGGCGTCTATGCGCCTGTCAAGCGGGTCTTTAAAGGATGTTGAGTCTTCCATCGGTAATGTGACATTCTTGGCCAGACGCACTACCGCAGCGTCAACTATCGGGGGAGTATCCAGGAGAGAAGCATCCGATTCTGCCAACGGGTAAAGTTTCTGAAGCTTGTTCACGGAAAAACGTTTATCCGTTCGCTTCCATTCCCCCTCCACTAGATCTTTCAGTTCTTCCAGGAAGGGAAAGAAGTTTTGTTTTTTCTTCAGAAATGGGAAGAAAGACTTGTTTTTCTTGGGGGGCTCCTCTGCTTCCTCCCAACCAATGGCTTGCTTGACTGCCGCCACAAATGGCTGGACTAGCCCAAAATTGAAGCCGGAGTGGTCTGATTCATCCAGAGAATCATCCGAGTCGCCCCTATCGCCTACTGCGGCAGGAAGATCCCGAGCGGGGCCCGCCCGGTCCGCGGACGGGCCTGGAGTGGCTGTATCCGAAGGCTGTACCTGGGCACCAGGGATAAACTGCATAGCCGGGTTTGATTGCATTATTTCCACCAGAGAGTCCTTGACTACCCTTTTGATTAGGTCAGTGACCTGGTCCACTTTGGCCCTCTCCTGGCTAGCGTACCCCTGTAAACAGTCTCTGCAGATTAGTTTATCCGGTAAAGGGGCTGCCCCACATGCTCTGCATTCCCCTCTTCTAGATGGACTGATGGATCTGTGCCTTTTGGAAGAGGATTTCCCTTTGGAATGGTGTCAGGAACTGGCTGAGCAACTGTGCCCTGAGCTAGGGTGGGAGCGTCCACTGTGGTGGCCATAAGTCTGGTTAGACGTATTCTGGTGTATAGGGCTGAAACGAAAGTAACAGCACAAGGCACTCTTTTAGAATCTTTTTTTTTTTTTTTTTTCCATATATACACATATATGTACAACCGACCTCCATGTATGGAAGCATATATATATATATATATATATATATATATATATATATATATATACGGACACACACTCCATACATGGCTGCACGTGCCCTTACCTAAGGAAGCGAGGGTCTTGATCGAAAGGCGGCTGGCTCATTTTTGCAGAGGCGGGCAAGGGCAGATAGGTGACATGCTACTGCCTCCCAAGGCTAAATATATATATGTATATATTTATATATCTCTGCCCCCCTCCCTCTCCTCTTTTTTTTTTTTTTTTATATATTTTCCCCCAATAAAAAAAATCAGCCACCAAGAACATATTCCCGCCATAGAGTAGAAAAAATGTAAAATTTTAATCTATGTATATATTAAAAAAACATTTAATAGATAGGGAGCCTCCAGGAAGAGATTTCACTTACTTTTGACCAAGGCAGAGCAGCGCAGGCGCAATCTTCAGGTGTGACCTGTTCCCAAGAGAGCCTGCTGCCTACTGAGCCCACTGACTTTTAAATAGGAGAAGGGGGAGGAGACTTCCGCTGTCTCCCGCCTCCCCTCCATGTCAGGTTAACTAAGGGAAAGAAATAGCTCTTTTCCCACATCCAAGATGGCGCCGTCCGCATCCGCCGCCGTCCAACCCGACGCAGACCATAGAGATAAAGCTATGCAGAGGGACAGCGCTCCGCGCTCTAGCGCTTGCCTAGGAATTCAAACTCCAGTAATACATGTGGAACACAGCCTAGGTATACCCAAAGGGATGAAGGGAAGGGAGTGGGAAGAAAGAAAGAGAAAGGCTCCCATGAGCCCCTACCTGCCTCCACGGAGCCCAGCAATGCCTGTCTGCAGTCTGTCGCCCCAAATTAGGAAGCTGCTGCTACCCCAAAAGACCCTCAGAAGGGGTTCCCCGCTTATCAGCGCTGTTAGCAACCCAAGACCGGGGACTGCATCTGGGAGAGGCCTGAACCCAGACGGAAGCTGCACAGGGCAGAGGTAGGACACGCACAGAATACTATCCTTTAGGTATGAGGAAAAAAAGGAGAATGCTAAGGAGGGACACGGGGGTCATTTTTATAAGCTATTAACTATCCTGAGGGGAGGACTCCGGGGCGGAGCTATCACAGGTATACTGCCATGGAGGCACCAGGAAAATGTGTTTTCATTTTTTTTCCACATTTTCCCAAAACTTCTGGAAAAAAATGAACCGTTCAAAAGACTCATTATGCCTCATAGATTATACGTTGGGGTGTTAGCTTTCCAAAATGGGGTCACTTTGTGGGCGTTTCCATTGTCCTGGTGCTTCAGGGCCTTCAAAAGTGTAATAGGTGGTTGAGAAATGAGATGTGTCATTTATGCTTGTAGAATGCCTGATGGTGCTATTTCAATATTGGGCCTCTGTATGTGGCCAGGCTGTGTAAAAGTCTCACACATTTGGTATCGCCATACTCAGGAGGAGTAGCAGAATGTATTTTGGGGTGTAATTTTTGCTATGTACATACTATATGTTGGAAATATCTTATAAATGAACAACTTAGCGTAAAAAAATGCGTTTTCATTTTTTTTCCACATTTTCCCCAAACTTCTGGAAAAAAATGAATTGTTTAAAAGACTCATTATGCCTCATAGATTATACGTTGGGGTGTTAGCTTTCCAAAATGGGGTCACTTTGTGGGCGTTTCCATTGTCCTGGTGCTCCAGGGCCTTCAAAAGTGTAATAGGTGGTTGAGAAATGAGATGTGTCATTTATGCTTGTAGAATGCCTGATGGTGCTATTTCAATATTGGGCCTCTGTATGTGGCCAGGCTGTGTAAAAGTCTCACACATTTGGTATCGCCATACTCAGGAGGAGTAGCAGAATGTATTTTAGGGTGTAATTTTTGCTATGTACATACTATGTGTTGGAAATATCTTATAAATGAACAACTTAGTGTAAAAAAAATGCGTTTTCATTTTTTTCCCACATATTCCCAAAACTTCTGGAAAAAAATGAACCGTTCAAAAGACTCATTATGCCTCATAGATTATACGTTGGGGTGTTAGCTTTCCAAAATGGAGTCACTTTGTGGGCGTTTCCATTGTCCTGGTGCTCCAGGGCCTTCAAAAGTGTAATAGGTGGTTGAGAAATGAGATGTGTCATTTATGCTTGTAGAACGCCTGATGGTGCTATTTCAATATTGGGCCTCTGTATGTGGCCAGGCTGTGTAAAAGTCTCACACATTTGGTATCGCCATACTCAGGAGGAGTAGCAGAATGTATTTTGGGGTGTCATTTGGGGTATACACATGCCATGTGAGAGAAATAACCTATTACAATGAACATTTTGTGAAAAAAAAAAAATCTTCATTTTGCAAAGAATTGTGGGAAAAAAATGACAACATCAAAAACCTCACCATGCCTCTTACTAAATACCTTGGAATGTCTTCTTTCAAAAAAGGGGTTATTTGGGGGGTATTTGTACTTTCCTGGCTTGTTTGGGTCGCAGGAAATTAGATAGGCCACCAGTACATCAGGTGTGCTAAATGTTTTATGATTCGCACCACCACTTGTAGACTCTATAACTTTCACAAAGACCAAATAATATCCACTAATTTGGATTATTTTTTACCAAAGATAAGTAGCAGTATAAATTGTGGCCAAAATTTATGAAGAAAAATTAATAGTTTGCTAAATTTTATCACATAAACTAAGAAAAATGCGTTTTAAAATTCAAAATTTTCCGTCTTTTTTCATTTATAGCGCAAAAACCCAGAGGTGATCAAATACCACCAAAAGAAAGCTCCATTTGTATGAAAAAAAGGACAAAAAATTCATTTGGGTACATTGTTGCCTGACTGAGTAATTGTCATTCAAAGTGTGAGAGCACTGAAAACTGAAAATTGGTCTGGGCAGGAAGGGTGTTTAAGTGCCCAGTAAGCAAGTGGTTAAAATGCCCTCCTAAACTTGGGGTGCGTGTTATATGCCGGTGCGTGTTATATGCCGATAAATACGGTAAGTTTAAATAAATGTCCAGAAAGAAACACTTAGTGATATGACATAATCAAGGATATCCAGCTTGATGCACTGCCTTGTCCACCACCACCAGGCATGCACACTCACCTCCAGATGTTGACCTATAATTTCTCCAGCTCTGTTGATAATCGCACTTCCTTCTGTCTCTCCTGCATGTCCCAGATGCTGGAAGTTCCTCTTACGTGATCATTAGGAAGAAAGCAAAGGGGCTCCTCATAGTGTAATAAACTTTTAATAAATTAATTAAAAACAAACAACTGCACTCACATAATATTCAGGGCTCACAGACCCTCAAACAGCATGTAAACAAGATAAGGTGTATCAGGATGGCAGCTAACGTCACCATGCTTCCATCCTACTCGTTACATCATGTATCACGTGACTTCCTCAGGGATAGGATGCTGGTGACAGTAGGTAGGTAATCACATGCAACTAGTTTAAAAGTTTGTCTTCTATATATATTTCATTCCTGTACGACTTCCTGCACCACATTCCAATCGATCTGCTGCGGGGGGTCAGTGCAAAGTCAACGACACCCCAAATGCAGGTCGCAATTGCAGTGCATATGCTCCCACCAGACCGCATGGTACAAAAGTATAATGCAATGCGGTTGCCGTGCGTTTCAAAAAGTATTGCATGCACTATTTTTGGTTCCTGTGTGATTCACATGCAGTTCCTAGCAGGCATGTACTGGCCATCGGGACTACCGGAAGTTTCCCGGTAGGCTGATGGGACAGTGGGCCGGTTTCAGTGACAGGGGAGGAGAGAGAGATGCACAGCGGCAACTAAGTGTAGCGTTAAAACAACTTTTATTCCACTAAAGGAACGTTACTGACAAAGGGAGTATATACATACATAAACCCAAGTTAAGTATAGTAACAAGTCCTATTTGCAATCTCCGAACACCCAATAAGAGGACAGTATGCGACCGGTCTACACTACGTGGCATGTTCACCAATGCCAGGAGCCTGGCGGACAAGATAGGTGATCTAGAGATACTGTTGAACGACGAGGATTTTGATTTTGTGGGAATTTCAGAGACTTGGTTCAACAGCTCTCATGATTGGCTGGCAACCATTCAAGGGTATTTCCTTTATTGCAGGGATAGAGAGGGTAAAAAAGGGGAAGGGGAATGCCTATATTTTAAGAATAATGTACAAGTGAATGTGAGAGATGACATCAATAGGGGAGCTAGGGAGGAGGTAGAATCCTTATGGGTAGAGCTCCAAAGGGATGAAGCTAAGGGGAAAATAATACTGGGAGTATGCTATAAGCCCCCTAACCTGAGGGAGGAGGTGGAGATGGACCTCCTATCACAATTTGGATTAGCAGCAAGGATGGGAAGTGTTATCATAATGGGGGATTTTAATTATCCAGACATAAACTGGGCAGAGGGAACCACGCATTCATCTAAGGCTCGCCAGTTCTTAAATGTCTTGCAGGACAATTTCATTGGTCAGATGGTAGACGCACCAACTAGAACACAAGGCTTTACTAGATCTACTGATTACCAACAATACAGACCTGATCACTGATATGGAAATACGGGACAATTTAGGAAACAGCGATCACAGGTCATTTTGCTTCAGTATAAATCACACAAATAGGAAAAACAAGGAAACACAAGGGAACACAAAGACACTGAGTTTCAAAATAGCCAACTTCCCTAAACTACCTAAACTACGAACCTTGCTAGAAGATATAAATTGGGATAAAATCTTAGAAACAAAGAACACGGAGGAGAGATGGCTTTGCCTTAAGAGCATATTAAATAAGGGCATTAGCCAGTGCATCCCACTGGGAAATACATTTAAAAGAGCGAACAAAAGGATGGCTTAACTCCAATGTAATAATGCATAAAAAAGCAAAAGAGAAGGCCTTCAAAAAATACAAGGCTGAGGGATCAGCATTCAGACTTTACATAGAATAATTTTACAAGATATGTAAGGGTGCAATTAGGGTGGCTAAAATGACACGAAAGACACATAGTGGAGAAGAGCGAAAAACCCAAGAAATACTTTAAACAGTAAAAAAGGGAGGACAGACCATATTGGCCCCATAAAAATGAGAAAGAACATCTGGTTACAAAGTATGGGCAGATGGCGAATGTATTGAATTTATTCTTCTCAGTCTTCACGAGGGAATCGGAGGGCTTCAGTAACCAAAACTGCAGTGTTTGTCCTCATGACACATCACAGGAAGCACCATCATGGCTAACAGAGGACAGAATTAGAAATAAACTTGGAAAACGTGGGTACTTAGGGATATCAGCCAAGTAATTGCCAGACCATTGTTCCTAATTTTTACTGACAGTCTACTGACTGGAATGGTATCAGCTGATTGGAGAAAAGCCAATTACAGAGGAGGGGATGATAAGGGACTATATACAAGATTTTAGTAATGAAAACAGTAAGCAGTAATCAGCATGGATTCATGAAGAATCGTTCTTGCCAAACCAATTTATTAACCTTCTATGAGGAGGTGCGCTGCCATCTAGATAAAGGAAGGCCCGTAGGTGTGGTGTATCTGGATTTTGCAAAAGCATTTGACACAGTTCCCCATAAACTTTTACTGTACAAAGTAATGTCAGTTGGAATGGACCATAGGGTGAATACATGGATTGAAAAATGGCTACAAGGGCAAGTTCAGAGGGTGGTGATAAATGGGGAATACTCAGAATGGTCAGGGGTGGAAAGTGTGGTCCCCCAGGGTTTTGTGCTGGGACCAATCCTGTTTAATTTGTTCATAAACAACCTGGAGGATGGGGTAAACAGTTCAATCTCTTTATTTGCAGGCGAAACTAAGTTAAGCAGGGCAATAACTTCTCCACAGGATGTGAAATCCTTGCAAGCAGATCTGAACAAATTAATGGGGTGGGCAACTACATGGCAAATGAGGTTTAATGTAGAAAAATAAAAAAAAATGCATTTGGGTGGCAAAAATATGAATGCAATCTACTCACTAGGGGGTGAACCTCTGGGGGAATCTAGGATGGAAAAGGACCTGGGGGTCCTAGTAGATGATAGGCTCAACGATGGCATGCAATGCCAAGCTGCTGCTAACAAAGCAAACAGAATATTGGCATGCATTAAAAAGGGGATTAACTCCAGGGATAAAGCGATAATTCTCCCACTCTACAAGACTTTGGTCCGGCATCACCTGGCGTATGCTGTCCATTTCTGGACACCAGTCCTCAGGAAGGATGTACTAGAAATGGAGCGAGTACAAAGAAGGGCAACAAAGCTAATAAAGGGTCTGGAGGATATTATGCCCCGTACACACGGTCGGAAATTCCGACCACAAAATCCATCTGAATTTTTCCGACGGATTTTGTCCGACACTGGTGTTGCATACACACGGTCGGACAAAGTTGTCGGAAAATCCGATCATTCTGAACGTGGTGACGTTCGTTGCATATGACGGAACTACGTAGAGGCTAGTAGCCAATAGCTTTGGTCTCGTAATTTGATCTGAGCATGCGTGGCACTTTGTCTGTCGGATTCTCGACACACAATCGGAAAAAGTCTAATCGGATTTTGTTGTCGGAAAATTTGAGAGCAGGATCTCAAATTCCGACGAAAAAAGTCCGATGGAGCCCACACACGGCCGGATTTTCCGACAACATGGTCCGATCGGACATTTTCCGTCGGAATTTCTGACCGTGTGTACGCATTAGTTATGAGGAAAGGTTGCGAGCACTGAACTTATTCTCTCTGGAGGAGAGACACTTGAGAGGGGTTATGATTTCAATTTACAAAAACCATACTGGTGACCCCAGAATAGGGATAGAACTTTTCCACGGAAGGCTTTTTAGTAAGACACGTGGCCACTCATTAAAATTAGAAGAAAAGAGGTTTAACCTTAAACTGTGTAGTATGTTCTTTACTGTAAGAGCGGCAAGGATGTGGAATTCCCTTTCACAGGCAGTGGTTTTAGCAGGGGGCATCGATGGTTTCAAAAAACGATTAGATAAGTACCTAAATGACCGCAACATACAGGGAGGGATATACAATGGGGCTGATTTACAAAGCACAAATGTCAAGCCACCTAGGTTCATTTGAACAGGCGCACCTCCCTTGACTTTTTTTTTTTGGTTCACTTCTATGTTTTTGTTTTAAGGCACACAGGTCATGTTAGCATTAAGAAAATAAAAAACTGAAGAAAAAAAAATGCGTGGGGCCACCCGAAATTCCATACCAGGCCCTTCAGGTCTGGCATGGATCCCGCGGCAAAAAAAATGGCGTGGGGGTCCCCCTCAAAATCCATACCAGACCCTTATCCGAGCACGCAACCTGGCAGGCCGCAGGAAAAGAGGGGGTTATGAGAGAGCATCCCCCCTCCTGAACCGTACCAGGCCACATGCCCTCAACATTGGGAGGATGCTTTTGGGTCCAGCCCAAAGCACCTTGTCCCCATGTTGATGAGTACAAGGGCCTCATCCCCACAACCCTGGCCGGTGGTTGTGGGGGTCTGCGGTCGGGGAGCTTATTGGAATCTGGAAGCCCCCTTTAACAAGGGGACCCCCAGATAACGGAGGCCGGGGCCACCCGGTGACCCCACCGCCCCGCATGGAACCGTGCGTCAGAAGGAGGCGGGGTCACCCGGTGGCCCCGGCCTCCGTTATATAAGACCTGTCAGAAGAAGAGAAGCGTCACACAGCGGGAGCCTCCCATTGTGCGGAGCAGCCCGATAACGAAGAAGAGACGCCGTGGAGGAAGATGCCGGACGAGAACACCGGAGCAAGAAGAAGCGGATCGGAGGAAGAAGAAGATGGAGGAAGAAGATGAAGAAACGAAAGGATGAAGAAAGGAAGAAGGAAGAAGACCAGAAGAAAGAAGACTTTAATAAAGGACTTGTCAAAGACCGTCTCCTGTCATTTTTAACACTTTTGTCACTTTTTTTGTGAAATGGTAGGGGTACTTTTGTACCCCCTTACCACTTCACACAGGTCCCCTTTTGTAAACGGGGCTTCCAGATTCCAATAAGCCCCCCGCCCGCAGACCCCCACAACTACCAGCCAGGGTTGTGGGGATGAGACCCTTGTCCTCATCAACATGGGGACAAGGTGCTTTGGGGGGACCCCAAAGCATCCTCCCAATGTTGAGGGCATGTGGCCTGGTACGGTTCAGGAGGGGGGGCGCTCTCTTTTCCTGCGGCCTGCCAGGTTGCATGCTCGGATAAGGGTCTGGTATGTATTTTGAGTGGTCCCCCACGCCATTTTTTTTTTTGGGGCGCGGGGTTCCCCTTAACCACTTAAGCCCCGTACCAATTTCCAGCCAAAGGACCAGGCCCCTTTTTGCGATTCGGCACTGCGTCTATTTAACTGACAATCGCGCGGTCGTGCGACGTGGCTCCCAAACAAAATTGGCGTCCTTTTTTTCCCACAAATAAAGCTTTCTTTTGGTGGTATTTGATCGCCCCTGCGGTTTTTATTTTTTGCGCTATAAACAAAAATAGAGCGACAATTTTGAAAAAAATGCAATATTTTTAACTTTTTGCTATAATAAATATCCCCAAAAAATATATAAAAAAACATTTTTTTTCCTCAGTTTAGGCCGATATGTTTTCTTCTACATATTTTTGGTAAAAAAAATCGCAATTAGCGATTATTGATTGGTTTGCGCAAAAGTTATAGCGTTTTTATTAAGATTTTTTTTTTTACTAGTAATGGCGACGATCAGTGATTTTTATTGTGACTGCGACATTATGGCAGACACACAGGACATTTTTGACACATTTTTGGGACCATTGTCATTTATGTAGAAATCAGTGCTATTTAAATTGATTCCTATGTAAATGACACTGGCAGTGAAGTAGTTATCCACTAGGGGGCAGGGAAGGGGCTAAGTGTGACGTGTTGTGTTTTTTTTTTTACAGTAGGGGGGCGTGGCTGTACGTCTGACGTCACTGATCGGCTTTCCCGATGACAGGGAACAGCCGATCAGTGACAGGCAGTGTAGGAAGCACAGGGAGAGGTCCAAGTCGTGTTGTAAGTCGCCCCAAGTCAAGCTGAAAGTCGTGTTGCCCCTGTGTGCATGGACTGTTAATGATAACGGCGTGCGCTATTATCAATGGCATACTATTATCGCGGTGCGCCGATATATTATGTGTGCGCCGGTTCATACGCTCACTTAATAATTTATCTGGCGCACCAATTATGGTATGAACCGGCGCAGCGCATTCATCTTAGTAAATCAGCCCCAATGTCTTCATGAGCTATAAAACTTATTGAGTGGGTGTATGGGACGGTCAGCCAGGACTCTTCTGCAGTGGTAAGGGCTTATTCAACTAGGTTCATCTATTCTAGATTTCTGTCATCTCAATTTTGAAATCGCTCTACTTCAGCACGATTCCAAAGCCGCTAGTCAGTGAGATTTCATGTGCGGCTTACCGACATCTGTGAGACTTCACGCACACGTCAATGAAAGTCGCACATAAAATTGCCAAAAATAGTGCAGGAACCTTTTGAAAATCGGTGCAAGTTGGAGTCGCACCCATATGAATAGTTCCATAGCCAGAAATAGGGTGTGACTTGTCATGCGACTTTGATCTGTCAAATCGCAGGACAAGTTGCACTGGTCTTAATGGGGCTAATATAGATGCTGGTGCCTTGCTCACAGCTGATTTTGGAAAATCAATCCAAGCATCTGTGTCTTATACTAATAAATGATAACTGCTTCAGCATTAGCCTATCTGTCAGCTAGTTATTTATTGCTACTATGCTGTCATGTATCCAACAGGAAACCAGAAAATGGTATCAAATTCTTAGTGTAATTCTTCTTTCCTGGTGCCTATCCATGGCAGCATATTGACCCCACCCATTGGTCTTGGTATAATTATGTAAAATGGTCACTCTTTTTTTAGATTTATACTGGCTCTGTAGGAGGGGATAGGGGCAGAGCTCCGTTGCTAGTGTAGCACCCTCTACCTTATGTATGTAGGTGCTAGAGTAGTGGGTTTGTTTTGTACTGTCAGCACAGGTAAATTTAGGCAGGCCTATGCTGTGAGCTAGGTCTGTTTGTTTTGATCTGGGGGCAAGGGAGGGGTTTAGTGTAGAAGCAGGTGACTGACATGTGCTTCAGCTCTTGGGCGCCTCCTCTGGTTTTCCGAAGGTTCTCGAAAAGAGGAAGGGCAGAGAGCTGGAGTGACATGGGGTGTATGTGGGAGCCCTGACCAATCCCCAACTAGGATTGGCAGGGGGCAGGTCTCCTATATATACCCATGGTCAGCCTGCTGTGGGTGGAGTTGTCGGATGGAAGAACTGAATGATGGAGTGTTAGACTGTCATGGTCTGAGGGAAACCCCTTTCTGGATGGGGGGGGGGTGAACTCAGGCCTGCAGCTCGGGAGCTGGGAGGGAGCCTTTCTCTACACGGTCATTGGACAGTTGGGAGCACTGCCAGGCAAGTCATTCAGGAGGGATCCAAGACGGGGTCAGTGATTGAGAAGCACACTGTAAAGCTCTGGGAGAGACATGCTAGGATTTGGATGTGGAGCCAGAGGGAGAGACTGTGTTGTTGTTTTGGAGTCAAGTCGTTGCAGCCATGAGGGCTGACAGGATTTGCATTGCATGTGCTGGGATCAGTAGTCCACCAAGTGTTAGTTAACACATTTATTCTTCTCAACTAAAACGGTTGCTACCACAAAGGGGTCTGCAAACCCCTGCCTGTAAAGGGCTATTAGGAAAACATTAGGACGTTTTCAAAGTGAGGCCTAGCCACGTGCTAATGGTGGAAATGTGCAGAGGAAGAGACTCAACCAACATCGATTTCATTGAAATTTCATTATCTGGGCATCCCATGTCCCTTTTCCCCATCCAAGTTTAATCTCCTAATAAAAACAAGCAAGAGACTGTTCATTGTCTGGTAAAGTGTGCCAAAATAGATGTCTGACCAGCGGGGTGAAATGTGTGGATGCTAGAACACACTACACCAGTATGCTACCTTGGAAAGGCTACACAAGAAAAAAAAAAATGATGGTATTTGATATAATATTCCATCTTTTCCACTTATTGAATAGATAAAATAGAATGCTTAAGGGCAGGGCTGCCAAACCTTTTGATGAGCGCGGGCCACTTAAGCGTCTTGGTAACCGGTCGCGGGCCCCAATGAGCGGAGCGGGCAGTTGATAGGTTCGTGTTCCAGCCCACGGACCCAGCCCACTCTACTCTATGGGCCCTCCAATTTGCCCAGATGGAAGGGGATGGATCCCCTTCTCTTTTTTTAGCGGATCAGATTGGATGGACAGTCCATTTACATCTACCACTCCATAGAGGTGAATGGAGGGTCCGATAGGGTTGAACTGATCTGTGAAAGGGGCCTAAAGCTGCTTTCACACTGATACGCGGAGGTTTACCCACACCACGGGTGCAGCGCAGTGCACCTGTGGCTTTCCTGAGGATTAGTTGCACTTTGCCATAGACTTCTATTATATCCTGCAGGTGTGGTGCACTTTCTGAAAGTGCCCCAAACCCACAGGTAATAGCAGAAGTCTATGGCTCAGTGCAGGTAACCAACAGGTGCACTGTGCTGCATCTGCGGATCAGCTTAAAAAGCAGCCCAGTAACCACTGCAGAACAGCTATGCATATACAGTTGTGCTCCACAAGTTTACATACCCTTATGATTTCTTGACCATTTTTCAGAGAATATGAATGATAACACAAACTTTTCTTTCGCTCATGGTTAGTGTTTGGCTGAAGCCAGTTATTATCAATCAACTGTGTTTACTCCTTTTAAATCATAATCACAACAGAAACTACCCAAATGACCCTGATCAAAAGTTTACATATCTCAGTTCTTAATACCATGTATTGCCCCCTTGAAGTCTTTTGTGATATTTGTGGATGAGGCTCTTTATCTCCTCTAGGGATGAGCCGAACACCCCCCCGTTTGGCTCGCACCAGAACCCGCGAACGGACCTAAAGTCCGTGCGAGCTTTAGAACCCTATTAGTTATAATGGATGCGAACGTTCGAAATTAAAAGTGCTAATTTTAAAGGCTAATATGCATGTTAATGTCATAAAAAGTGTTTGGGGACCTGGGTCCTGCCCCAGGGGACATGTATCAATGCAAATTTTTTTTTTAAAAACGGCCGTTTTTTTTTCAGGAGCAGTGATTTTAATAATGCTTAAATTGAAACAATAAAAGTGTAATATTCCTTTAAATTTAGTACCTGGGGGGTGTCTATAGTATGCATGTAAAGGGGCGCATGTTTCCCGTGTTTAGAACTGTCTCTGCGCAAAGTGTCATTTTTGAAAGTAAAAAAGCTATTTAAAATCACTCGCGGCTAATGTTAATTCACGGCTCCCGTAACACAGAGAACAGTGATTCATTGAAACTCATTCATAAAAAAAAGTCATTGATAAAAAATAAAAAAAATGAAAAAAAAAAAAGCGTAGGGGTCCCCCCAAATTCAATAACCAGGCCCTTCAGGTCTGGGATGGATATTAAGGGGAACCCCAGCCCAAAAAAAAAATGGCGTAGGGTCCCCCTCAAAATCCATACCAGACCCTTATCCGAGCACGCAACCTGGCAGGCCGCAGGAAAAGAGGGGGGGACGAGAGCGGCCCCCCCTCCCGCCTGAACCGTACCAGGCCACATGCCCTCAACATTGGGAGGATGCTTTGGGGGTCTAAGACCCCCAAAGCACCTTGTCCCCATGTTGATGAGGACAAGGGCCTCATCCCCACAACCGTGCCCGGTGGTTGTGGGGGTCTGCGGGCGGGGGGCTTATCGGAATCTGGAAGCCCCCTTTAACAAGGGGACCCCCAGATCCCGGCCCCCCCCTGTGTGAAATGGTAAGGGGGTACAAAAGTACCCCTACCATTTCACCAAAAAAGTGGCAAAAATGGTAAAAATGACAGGAGACAGTTTTTGACAATTCCTTTATTAAAATCTTCTTTCTTCTTTCTTCATCCTTCGGTTTCTTCATCTTCTCCTTCCGTCATCTTCTTCCATCTTCTTCTTCCATTTTCTTCTTCCTCCGATCCGCTTCTTCTTGCGCTGGCCTTCTCGTCCGGCATCTTCTTCCGTCTGCGTCGGTGTCTCTGTCTCTTCTTGGGCCGCTCCGCGCAATGGAGGCTCCCGCTGTGTGAGGCTCCGGTCCGTCTGACAGGTCTTTTATAACGGAGGGCACCTGACGTCATGGGGAAAGCCATAGGGAATTCCCCATGACGTCCACGTGCGTCAGAGGGGGCGGGGTCACCAGGTGCCCTCCATTATAAAAGACCTGTCAGACGGACCGGAGCCTCACACAGCGGGAGCCTCCCATTGAGCGGAGCGGCCCAAGAAGAGACAGAGACACTGACACCGACGCCGACGGAAGAAGATGCCGGACGAGAAGGCCAGCGCAAGAAGAAGCGGATCGGAGGAAGAAGAAAATGGAAGAAGAAGATGGAAGAAGATGACGGAAGGAGAAGATGAAGAAACCGAAGGATGAAGAAAGAAGAAAGAAGATTTTAATAAAGGAATTGTCAAAGACTGTCTCCTGTCATTTTTACCATTTTTGCCACTTTTTTGGTGAAATGGTAGGGGTACTTTTGTACCCCCTTACCATTTCACACAGGGGGGGGGGGTCGGGATCTGGGGGTCCCCTTGTTAAAGGGGGCTTCCAGATTCCGATAAGCCCCCCGCCCGCAGACCCCCACAACCACCGGGCACGGTTGTGGGTAAGAGGCCCTTGTCCTCATCAACATGGGGACAAGGTGCTTTGGGGGTGCTTTGGGGGTCACGGTTCAGGCGGGAGGGGGGCCGCTCTCGTCCCCCCCTATTTTCCTGCGGCCTGCCAGGTTGCGTGCTCGGATAAGGGTCTGGTATGGATTTTGAGGGGGACCCCACGCCATTTTTTTTGGCTAGGGTTCCCCTTAAAATCCATACCAGACCTCAAGGGTCTGGTATGGATTTTGAGGGGACCCTACGCCATTTTTTTTTTTTTTTTTTTGGCTGGGGTCCCCCTTAATATCCATCCCAGACCTGAAGGGCCTGGTTATTGAATTTGGGGGGACCCCTACGCTTTTTTTTTGTTTTTTATTAATGAATGACAGCTCTCTGTGTTACAGGAGCCATCAATTCATTAGCCGCGAGTGCTTTTAAATAGATTTTTTCCTGCAAAAATTACACTTTTTTGCAGGGAAAGTTCTAAGCACAGGAAACCTGCCCCCCTTCACAGGCCACCTATAGACACCCCCCAGATGTGATACTGCAATGCTGTTCTAACAGCACGCACACACATATCCCCAGAAATAAAGCACATATTGTCAGCAGCACACTGACACGCTGACACTGAGTGAAACATAATATGCGAGGCCGCGTGTATTAAAGCCCCTGAGCTATAATTGGCTACAGGTATCCTGCCTGTAGCCAATTATGGCTCTCCTCGCTGCCGGCGCTGTGATTGGCCAAGCATGCGGGGTCACAGTGCATGCTTGGCCACTCATCAGCCAGCTTTGCATTGCGCGGGCCGCAATGCATTGCGGGGCCGCTCGCATCACACGAATTTGATGCGAGCGGCCCCAATAGTTCTGGGCTCGCCGAGCGAGCGAACGCCCGGTGCTCGATTCGAACATGGGTTCGAATCGAACACCGGGCCCATCCTTAATCTCCTCATATGGTAAAGCTGCCCATTCCTCTTGGCAAAAAGCCTCCAGTCCCTGTAAATTCTTGGGCTGTTTTGCATGAACGGCAAGTTTGAGATCTCCCCAGAGTGGCTCAATGATATTGAGGTCAGGAGACTGAGATGGCCACTCCAGAACCTTCACTTTATTCTGCTATATATATAAATTTTCTTATTTATTTTACCTTCAACTTTTTATTTTTACACTGTTCTTTTTAAAAAAATGATGTCACTTTTATTTCTATTACAAGGAATGTAAACATTCCTTGTAATAGAAAAAAAAGCATGACAGGACCTCTTAAATATGAGATCTGGGGTCAAAAAGACCTCAGATCTCATATTTACACTAAAATGCAATATGCAACCGTGCTCCGGTCCGGAAGTGCTTAATTGGCTCCTGTCTAAATTGGCCTAAGTATGTGAATGCATGAATGCGAGATTGTAAATTCCTTAAAGCGGTAGTAAACCCGCTGACATTATTTTTTTTTTAGACACCTGTAAGGGAAAAGGCATAATGAGCTAGTATGCACCGCATACTAGCTCATTATGAAATACTTACCTTAGAACGAGGCGTCGGTAACTCACCTGGTCCACGCCGAGGTCGCTGACATGTTGCCTCGGCGTGTCTTCCGGGTATCGCGACTCCAGCGCTGTGAGTGGCTGGAGCCGCGATGTCGTCACTCCCGCGCATGCGCACGGGAGACTTCTTCCCGGCAGGCTTCGGATTCTGCCGGCCCTTGAGCCGAGAATCCCCCTGTGCGAATGCGCCGCTGCAGTCAGCGGCGCATTGCACGGGGAATATCTCCTAAACCGTACATTATTTTTTTTACCTACAGGTAAGCCTCATTATAGGCTTACCTGTAGGTGAAAGTCAAAATTTTGACTTTACTTACACTTTAAGGGCAAGGACTGATGTGAATGTACAAAATATATGTAAAGCACTGCGTAAATTGACAGTTCTAATACCTAATGTAGCGATACCCCCAGTTAAGAGGGCCGCTGGTTTGTTTTGGGTCCCTGAGTACAGCTCCACCAACCCCCCGGCAATTTGCTCCACCCGCTCTGGCACAGTTAGTAAAGGGGTATGTATCTATGCACATATAAATATCACTTATACTCTAAGTGTAATGGATTTAAACTCACAAGCAGACTGCTGAAATAAGAATAACTGGCTTTACTTTGGCAGTAAGAAAGAAATAGTAACATGCATTTAAACATTTAACTTACAATACTTTAGCAGGTCCCTGCAATATGCACTTTAACATGTACACATATATGTAACAAACTAGCAATGGGGAAACGGAGCGCCAAGTGTGGCGACCGTCTGCTATGCACCCCTGAGGTGCAATAAATCTATCTGCGCCTACCTAACGGACCAGGCCTGATCCCTAGCAATAGAGCTCAGTCCTTGTATAAGTACAGTATTCTTCACCGGCAATAGAACTGTAGAGGTGGTGCACATGTAGCTTTAAATGGTGTATTTGTAATCCACAGAAAGTAACATTTGCTGCTCTGAGGTAAATTGTGCCTTGGCAGTTCAATAGGCATAAACGTGTGTATAGCAATGCAGGATGAGCCTTTCAGCTCTCTCACCAATCCTGGGGTACCGTCCTCAGCTCCGGTCCCTCCAATGGCGGCTCCGGTCTCCTCCGTCACAGCCCCTGCGCTCCGGTCCTCAGCTCCGACCGACCGACTGTAGGGAAGAGTCTCCGCTCCGCTGCTGCTGACTCTGGGGGATGAGAGTCTCTCTCCACCTGCTGCAAGGCCCAGGCTTCAGGCCTTCAGCAGTCCCGGTCCGCACAGGTGTCTCCTCAGGAACCAGTCTCCGCGTCACCAGCTCAGTCAGAAGAGGGAGACCAGTCACAAGAGGCAGCCCAGTCAGAAGTGGCATCAGAAGAGGAAGAGGCGGTCTCTCCTCTTCCCTTTTATCACCTCCCCCAGCAGCCTCTCGGGCGGAAACAAGCAGCCAGGGAGCCTGGGGAATTATGGGGAATGTAGTCTTTTCCCCTAAAAGGGGTACGACCCCGCTACACACTCCCCCCACTTTGAATCTTTGGTCCCCAAAGACAGTGTTCAAGTTACAAGCTTTCTCGGGAACAACACGTTCACATAATTTGGACAGGGGAGCTTCCCACCAACTAGCATAAGATGGGGAGCTGTCCTGTCTACAGGTCACTTCAGTGTGGGCGACCTGTTTAACTGTGCCAGAGAGTGAGCTGGGGTTGCCCTCCACCAAATGGACAGTGGATGGGTCAGGGCTTTCAGCACTTCTCCTTGCTGTGGTAACAGAGTCCTCTGAACTTTCTCCCATTTGAGGGTAAGTTAACCTCTTGGGAGGCTTCACAACTCTGCGAGCTCTCTGTTCTCTTGGGACTTCTTCAGGAACACATTCTGGCAACATCTCTGGTTCTGGAACATCTACTTCTTCTTCTTCTGAGTAGAGACCAGGGATATCTTCCCAGCACTCAGGCACAACACTGAATGGCACAAACTCTGTGGCTTCTGGGTTCAATGTTCCATCTTCCACATCTTCAGTAGGTGGAAGATCTATGGCAGAATTTCCTGGAGTTGAGGAAGGCCATAGCCATTCAAGTTCTCCTCTTTCTTCCTCTGCTTGGGGGTCCTGTCCACCCCTAGCTTGGGATGTTTGAGACCTAGTGTTAGGCCTGGGGGTATC
Source organism: Lithobates sylvaticus (assembly GCA_028564925.1). NCBI lineage: Eukaryota > Metazoa > Chordata > Amphibia > Anura > Ranidae > Lithobates > Lithobates sylvaticus. The sequence goes on from CM053036.1 coordinate 181,966,152, forward strand.
CAGAATGGAAACAGATTCAGGTACGTCTCTTGCTGGAGGCATTCTGACTGCTTCAGTGAGTGGGAGCAAATGATTCCTATGCCAGGTCTTCAGAGGCCCCACTCTTCCTTCTGGCTTTAACTTGTAGACAGGCAATCCAGGAAGTTTTCTACAGATGATATATGGCTCTGATCTCCATCTATCAGCACTCTTTTTTTTCCAGGGATCCCTAGGTTGCGTAACAGTACACGGTCCCCAGGCTGTAGGTCCTGTACTCTAACTTTCAAATCAAAGTTTCTCTTATTTCGGGCCCCTCTCTGGTCAGAGGCCGCTTGAGCTTTCTCGTAAGCTATCTTCAAACTGTGCCTTAGTCTGTCCACATATCCTTTGTGGGAGGCAGCAGAGGCATGGTCTAAGGATATGCCGAAGGCCAAATCCACTGGCAATCTTGCTTCTCTCCCAAACATAAGTCGGTAAGGGGAGAAACCTGTCACATCACTTGTGGTGCAGTTGTAGGCATGCACCAGAGCTGATATGTGTTGACTCCAATGTTGCTTCTTCTCTGTTTCCAAAGTTCCCAACATGTTCAATAGGGTCCTGTTGAACCTTTCAGGCTGGGCATCACCTTGAGGGTGATATGGTGTGGTTCTAGTCTTCTCTACTCCCAGAGAATCTAGTAGCTTCCTGATCAGGCGACTCTCAAAGTCCCTTCCTTGGTCTGAATGGATTCTCTGTGGTAGTCCATAGTGAACAAAGTACTTCTCCAGAATTACCTTGGCTACTGTAGAGGCCTTCTGGTCCTTGGTTGGGAAAGCCTGAGCATAACGAGTGAAATGGTCGGTTACCACCAGAACATTTCCCAATCCACTCAAATCGGGTTCAAGGCAGAGAAAATCAATGCATACCAGATCCATTGGGCCTTGACTTTGTAGATGGCCCATTGGGGCAGCTTGATGGGGTAAAGTCTTCCTCTGAATGCATCTTGCACAGGAATGGCAATACTCCTCCACTTCGGCCCTCATGCAGGGCCAATAAAACCGGTCTCTGATAAGTTGGAAGGTTCTCTCTGCTCCCAAGTGACCATGCTGGTCATGTAAGGCAGTCAGCACAGTCTCTCGATGCTTTTCGGGGAGAAACAACTGCCACTTATCTTCTGAGCTATCAGAGGGGCCCCTTCGGTAGACTACCCCCTGATGCACCTGCAGTTTGTCCAACTCTCTCCTCAGTAGGCGAGCTTCTTTGGAAGGGTGAAGGCGAAGTCCCTCTGGACTCTTGTCTTCCAGGGCTTCCAGGACCAATCTCCCCATGGGGTCTTCCAATTGGTCACACCTTAACTCCTTTTTGGACAGCTTCGGTAGGCACTCTTCTGCTAGTTGAGTTACCCCACAGTAACACTTTGGGACTCCCACTGTGGTAACTCCTATCTCTTCCGCTCTGGATCCTCCTCTGGCTTGGAGTTCGGCCCCCTGACAAAGGGCTCGCACTCCTTCTGGTGCCACTTGGGTCCAGTCTTCCCAGTCATCGACCATGACATGGGATCTTCGGGACAGGGCATCTGCATCTCTATTTTCAGCCCCTGGCCTGTACTTGAGGCTGAAATTGGATCCAGACAACGCCGCCAACCATCTGTGTCCAGTTGCATCCAGCTTGGCGGTGGTGAATAGGTAGGTCAAAGGGTTGTTATCTGTCTTTACAGTAAACTCGGCCCCATACAAATAGTCTCTCAGTTTGTCAACAACTGCCCATTTGAGGGCTAAGAACTCCAACTTGTGGGTGGGATAGTTCTTCTCGGAGAGGGTCAGGCTCCGGCTCACATAGGCCACTGGTCGTAGCTGGTCTTCATACTCCTGGTAGAGTACTCCACCTAGGCCTTTATGGCTGGCATCAACATGTAGCTCATATGGTCTAGTGGGATCAGCGTAGGCCAAAACTGGGGCTGTGGTGAGACTTCTCTTCAAGGTTCTGAAAGCCTCTTCACACCTCGAGTTCCATTGGTCTTGGACCGACTCACCGGGCCTCCTAGGCCCCAATCCATCTTCCTCTCCTTCTGTCTTGAGCAGCTCGTTGAGGGGTTTGGCAATGCGGGCAAACCCATCCACAAACCTGCGGTAGTAGGAGCAGAACCCCAAGAAAGACCGAAGTTCTGTAACTGTTGTGGGTCTTGGCCACGAAGTAACTGCCTCCAACTTCTCAGGGTCTGTAGCCACTCCCTTTTCAGACACTATGTGTCCTAGATAGTTCACAGAGGACTGATAGAACCGACACTTCTCGGGGGAAAGTTTGAGTCCCTCTTCACTGAGCCTCTTCAGTACTTTCTCCAATCTGGCTTCATGTTCTTCCAAAGTTTTTCCAAAAACAATGACATCATCCAGGTACACAAGGACTTCTATGAGGTTCATGTCTCCAACTGTCCTTTCCATAAGGCGTTGAAATGTAGCAGGAGCTCCAGATAGGCCCTGAGGCATCCTGTTGAACTCAAAGAATCCTACTGGGGTTATGAAGGCAGTCTTTTCTCTATCTTCTGGATGCATGGGGATTTGGTAATACCCACTCTTGAGGTCCATCACACTGAACCACTTAGCTCCAGATAAACTCTGTAAGGCATCCTCTATCCTTGGCGTGGTGTACTGGTCAGGAATGGTCCTCCTGTTGAGAGTTCTGTAGTCAATGCAGAGCCTCAATGACCCATTCTTCTTCCTGACTACCACTATTGGGGAGGCATAGGGGCTTCTGGACTTCCGAATCACTCCCGTCTTCTTCAGTTCCGCAAGCTGCTCCCTCAGATCCTCCAGATCTGCTAGCGGGACTCGCCTGACTCTTTCTCTGAATTGCTTGTCCTCTTGCATGCGGATTCGATGGGTGGCACTCTTCGCACACCCTACATCAAACTCATCTTTAGAGAAAATCTTTTCCCATCTGGTCAGCTGGGCCTTGGCTCTCTCCTTCCAAGCTCCAGGTAGGTTTGGGTTTTCCATGGAGAGTTTCTTCCAAACATCTTCTCCTGTACCTGTTCTCTTCACTTCTGACCAGCCAACTGGGACAGCAGGACTCACCTGTCCCAGAAGCATCCTGGCAGGGATCTCCACGGGCTGCTCCGTGGGGTTCCTCACACTGACAGGGACTCTTCCTCTAGCCTTCTTCAGGTCCTTCAATGAGATTACTTCTGGTATCACTTCCAGACCTGAGTGACCCTCCATTGGGTCAGGTTCCAACATCACAAAGGGGCCAGGCTGCTCCCAATTAAGTTTCACCGTGGCTCTCATGCAGGCCACCTCTCCAGGCTGTAACACCGCTCCTTCTTTTCCAAGCCTCCATACCCTTCCTATCCCCTCACTTGGGGTCTTCTGCTCTAGGACCAACCGCTGGTAGGCTGCCTTCAGCATGGGATGGATCTTGGGAGCTGAAAGATTCTCTTTCTTCACCAGGGGGGTCAGAAGCCTTCTGACTAGATCCGTGTTCGTCCCTATGATCAGGGAGGTCTTGCTGGTTCCAGGCGGGCGAGGGCACGCCACTGCCAGGGTGTCGAACACTTCAGCCTTTGCAGCCACGGATGGGTCAAAGGTCAACCGTATGGGTAGGTATCCATCATAGGGGAAACTCTGAGTTCCCAATCCCCTTATCTCCAACTCTTCTATCTTCTGTATGGGCAGATGACTCAGGTATCTGTCATAGAAGTCCCTGTACAATAGGGTCACTTGGGCTCCAGTGTCTAGGAGGGCCTTCGTGTACACTCCTTCCACTTGGATGGGTACAGTAGGAGATGGACCAACCAGCTCTTCTGGGTAGGGCCGAGTTAATGCTGTCCTCTTCTTTGGACTCTTTCCTTTCTCACTTGATTTGCGCTTGATCCTTTCTTGAGCCTGGTATGCATTAATTTTCTCCCTCTTAGTGGGAGTGTGAACCCGCTGAGGGATATTGTTATCTCTCATTTTTAAGGGTTCTCGCTTGGGAGTGCTGGGTTCTTTCCGAGGGGTCTTGCCCCCTTTCTCTGGAGTGCACCTTGGTTGAGGATCCCTGGGCCCCTTTTGAGGGGTTTGATCTCCTCGCTTTCTCTTCCTGTTATGCTTCTTGGAGCTCACTGAAGGTGATGGGCACCCGGTTGACTCCTTCACCGGGGCCCTTTGGCGTTTCCCGCCGGCTGGCGGCTTTCTGTTTTCTTCTTCTTTGGACTGGCACATACAGCTGCAATATGACCAATTCCTCCACAATTAAAACAGATCATCCCACCGTAGTCAGGTGGGGATGCTGGTGCTGAAACAGCTGGAAACAATTTCCTCCTGCTTGGTTCCTTCTTGGGACTGGGCGTCTCTTTTGCCACAAGAGATGTCAGTATCTCCATCATCTGGGACATCTGCAACTTCAGGGCGTCTACTTCTGTCTCTCTTTCAGGGGTTAAGGCCGACCTGACCGTGGCCACTGGAAGCTTTGTAGACCCCATCACCTGCTTCTCCCGTTTCTCTTCCAACATGGCCTCTTCTTCTCTGACCATTCGGATGAGATCAGGGTAGTCCAGGCTCTTCCCATCCTGCCGGGTGCGTAGTATTAGTGCGACAGGGTCCAGGGGTTGAGCTCCCCTCATCACCTGCTGGGCACGGGTTTCATCTACCTTCTCTGGATCTATCCCCTTCTTCAGGATAATCCTATGCAGGATCTTGTCTATGCGTCCCATGTACTCTGACAGCTTCTCCCCTGTCTTCTGGTAACAGTGTTCCAGCTGATAGGTAAGTTCTGTGACTTTTTCTGTCCCACCAAACACACTTTCCAGGATGTCTATGTAGTCCTGGGCAGTGCAATCCTTTTTGCTTGTCTTCAGATTGCGTATGGCCTCTAAGGCAGGCCCTTTTAGGCTCTCAACAATCCTTTGCTTCTTTCTACCTTCTGAGACCTCCCATTCTTCTAAGGCCTGCGTGGCACCATCTAACCACTCTTCAAATCTCTCTTCTCCCGAGGGTACAGGTGTCCTCCCTGAAAACATCCGGAGTTTCCTGTATCCCGACATTGGGTAATCCCCGGGGTCTCTTCTGCACTGAGTCACAATCTCCCCTAGGACAGCACACAGTTCTGCACTAAGAGTAGTTTGTGCGGGACTTTCCGCGCCCTTCCGCTCTTCCTTCTTTGGGGATAGCACAGCTTTCATAGGAGAACAGTCTCCCTTGCGCGGCAGCGCATGCAGCACTTGATAGGCCTGACCATCCGGTGCTTGTATGCTTTGGCTCCTGAACTGCTCTGGAGTCTCTTCCTGCCATTCTATTAGGGCGTATGTATACCCAGCATCATTTCTCATGTCCATTATCCATGACTTTTGGCATGGGGATAGGGACATTATGAGCTGCTTGACTGCCTCTCTCTGCCATATCCCTGGCAGTTCAATGACTGCTGCTGCGGCTGGGTCAGTGGCCCATGTTGCGGACCACCGTCCCACTTCTATTGGGTCCATGCCGGTACCTTCTGGCGGCTTTTCCCGCTGACTCAGGATCCCGGATTACGAGCCCCCACGTGTAGCGATACCCCCAGTTAAGAGGGCCGCTGGTTTGTTTTGGGTCCCTGAGTACAGCTCCACCAACCCCCGGCAATTTGCTCCACCCGCTCTGGCACAGTTAGTAAAGGGGTATGTATCTATGCACATATAAATATCACTTATACTCTAAGTGTAATGGATTTAAACTCACAAGCAGACTGCTGAAATAAGAATAACTGGCTTTACTTTGGCAGTAAGAAAGAAATAGTAACATGCATTTAAACATTTAACTTACAATACTTTAGCAGGTCCCTGCAATATGCACTTTAACATGTACACATATATGTAACAAACTAGCAATGGGGAAACGGAGCGCCAAGTGTGGCGACCGTCTGCTATGCACCCCTGAGGTGCAATAAATCTATCTGCGCTTACCTAACGGACCAGGCCTGATCCCTAGCAATAGAGCTCAGTCCTTGTATAAGTACAGTATTCTTCACCGGCAATAGAACTGTAGAGGTGGTGCACATGTAGCTTTAAATGGTGTATTTGTAATCCACAGAAAGTAACATTTGCTGCTCTGAGGTAAATTGTGCCTTGGCAGTTCAATAGGCATAAACGTGTGTATAGCAATGCAGGATGAGCCTTTCAGCTTTCTCACCAATCCTGGGGTACCGTCCTCAGCTCCGGTCCCTCCAATAGCGGCTCCGGTCTCCTCCGTCACAGCCCCTGCGCTCCGGTCCTCAGCTCCGACCGACCGACTGTAGGGAAGAGTCTCCGCTCCGCTGCTGCTGACTCTGGGGGATGAGAGTCTCTCTCCACCTGCTGCAAGGCCCAGGCTTCAGGCCTTCAGCAGTCCCGGTCCGCACAGGTGTCTCCTCAGGAACCAGTCTCCGCGTCACCAGCTCAGTCAGAAGAGGGAGACCAGTCACAAGAGGCAGCCCAGTCAGAAGTGGCATCAGAAGAGGAAGAGGCGGTCTCTCCTCTTCCCTTTTATCACCTCCCCCAGCAGCCTCTCGGGCGGAAACAAGCAGCCCGGGAGCCTGGGGAATTATGGGGAATGTAGTCTTTTCCCCTAAAAGGGGTACCACCCCGCTACACTAATAATAATGCTAATACCTGTAATAAATAAATACCAAATTGAGAGTGAGACCCCGGTTGTGATACTAATCTGAGAATAAAGCTTGGCTACATGAAACCTAAGAATGGCGATTGCAGCGTATGACTTCAGTCTGAGGCTTGGAATACATAACATAGATCTGAGATTGAGGTGTAGAATATATTTCCATAATGTGAAGACTGAGGCTTGGAACACATGACAAAGTGAGGCTTGGAATAAATGAGTTTAAAGTGGTGTTTCCACCAAAAAAATGGCTTAAAATTCCTAAAAAAATTAATTGGAAAAAAAAAAAATGTTCACTCACCTCTAAATGCCTGTTGCTAGGGGGTCCCTCGTAGTCTGCCTCCTTCAGTGCCCGGGCACTGACATAACTTCCCCTCGGTGCAGTCAGTCACACGTAGCAGGTCCCAGATGACTGCGCAGCGTATCACAGCGGGGAATGAGGGGGGGCTTCGTTCCCCCGCTTTGCTGGACCCTGGGACAGGTAAGTGTCCGATTATTAAAAGTCAGCAGCTGCAGTATTTGTAGCTGCTGACTTTAATTATTTTTTTTAAAGGTGCACCCCACTTTAAGGCTGGGTTCACACCTATGCGAATTGGATGCACATCCAATTTGCAGGACATTTTAAAATCTCTTCATTTGAATGAGCCTGGTTCATATATGTGCGTTGCATTCGCACTCTGCACTGCCCAAAAAAGTGTGCGTTTTCTGGGCATTGCAGTGCGAATTCCAGGCACATAATCTTCTATGGGAACGCATCTAATTTGCAAATGCATTCCATTGTGAACAAGAATTCTCTCCCCCTCTCCCTGCTCAGCTGATCCGCAGATACAACGCAGAGCAATCGCTGAACAGCTGCTTTTTCTCTTCGCTGAGAAAACGGAGCTGGAATTCGCACCGCACATGCATACCTCCTGACATTTTAAGATGGGAATGAGGGACACCTACTAGCAAATGTAAGTAGACATAGGACACGCCCCTGCCACACCCACTTAAAGGAGAATTAACCCCCCAAAAAAAAGGTTAATTCCCAAGTGCTTTTTTCTTTTTTTACCACTACAATTCCTTTATATTGGCTTTTAAAATGTACCGATGCAGCAATTTAGAAATTGGATGAAAGGTTTAGCACTGGGAATCACTTTTTGAAAGATAAAAAGTGCTTTTTATATACAACTATATAGATCAGACCAAAATGAGGGACAAATGAGGAGGAATGAGGGATGTTTCTCCAAATCAGGGACACTTGGGAGGTATGCACATGTGTGAATCCAGCCTAAGGCTTGGAACGCATAACACTGATCTGAAAATGAGGCCTGAAATACATGACGCAGATCTGAGAATGAGGCTAAGATTCTGATCTGAGAATGAGGCTTGGATACCATGATATTGATCTGAGAGTGAGGCTTGGAATAAACACACACTGATTTGAAAGGGAGGCTTGGAATGCATGATTTTGATCTGAGAGTGAGGCTTGGAACAAAGCACATGGATCCGAAAGTGAGGCTTGGAACAAAGCACACGGATCTGAGAGTGAGGCTTGGAACAAACACACACTGATTTGAAAGGGAGGCTTGGAATGCATGATATTGATCTGAGAGTGAGGCTTGGAACCAAGGACATGGATCCGAAAGTGAGGCTTGGAATAAAGCACACGGATCTGAGAGTGAGGCTTGGAACTAACACACACTGATTTAAAAGGGAGGCTTGGAATGCATGATATTAATCTAAGAATGAGGCTTGGATTAAAACACACTGATTTGAAAGTGAGGCTTGAAATGTATGATATTGCTCTGAGAGTGAGGCTTGAAATAATACACATTGATTTGAAAGTGAGGCTTGGAATGCATGCTATTCATCTGAGCATGAGCACATGTCAGTGATCTGTGAGTGAGGCTTGAAACCCATGATAGCATTCTGACATTGAGGCTTAAAGTTTGAGCAAGTTACTAGTCTGAAGGAAGAACAAAAAGGCAAATAGAGGTGATATGGGATGATTGCTGCAAATAATTGAGTGTTTTTAGCATGGAAATGTAAGTGACTGCACTAGACTGAAATTAATTACACCATTTGCATTTGACAGATAATAAGAACACGAGAAGTCGCAATCCTCTTCATGCGGACTTAAAGATTGCTGGAGTTATCAAGTATCATCTGATATTAATAATGATTACAATTAAAACGTGGAAATACGTTTTTTTGCAACATTGTTGCTGAGCTCTGGGGACTCCGGGGGATACATTTGTTTGTCTCCACTGTTAGAAGAGGAATCGCTTTATTTTCACGATGAGGCTTAGCAGTGTCCTCCGCTTTCCCTACGATTTTGGTGGACGGGACGTGGCACACTGGTTCCCTGGACATATGGCTAAAGGTGAGGTGGGAGAACCACACGTTGCTTTTGTTTGCGATTCTGTGTATTAGACATGTACACAGGGTGTGAGATTGCATGGCAGAGATCTACAGAGCATATGCAGGTTGTTAAAACTATATACTGTATGTGTGTGTGTATTAGGGTTGCTACCTTTTGTTCGAGCCGAACACTTCAGCGGGGCTTGGCATTTTTTTTTGTAGCATAGACTATGAGATTGTAAAATACCTGGGAAACCTCTGTGTGCCCTAGGGACGTAGTAATGCGGCACGTGCAGTGGTGAACAGTGGGTGTAGCCAATTGCATATAATGCAGGTGTGTGTAATGTGTAATATAGTGTATATGTAGTGTGTAATGTTTGGTGGGGAGCCTCCCAGTGTAATTTTGGGGGGACAGGGGTGTCCTCCTGTAAGGTATTGGCTGAGGATAGTTAAGCTGGGCATGATACATGAGCCTAAGTATGTATGCGTATTGTATGGAGGGAGTGAGGATTGTATATATGGATGGTACATGGAGAGTTCCCATTTATGTCATTGTCCACAGAGTTCCAACTTGCATTTAAAATGGAAACTCTAATTGGGGGGGGGACTCTGGTCACCATAGAGCACCTTCTGCAGAGTGAATGCACTAAGGTAAGGTGGGAGGGGGTGTTACTGATATAAGGGGTAACCTTTATATCAGTGCCCCTTTACCTTACTGTATTCACTGCCCCCTACATCAGTGATCCCCCTCAGACAGGCCTTGCTACGCTGTCACTGACCACAACTCAGGTGCACCATGCAGGGCTCAGTCAGATGGTCCTCTCTGGGCTCCGGCTTGGTGGCTCTCGTTTCATCCTATGTTAGACTACGAGACTGCGTGGCCATAATACAAGAGATGATCAGAGGCTACAGACATGATACACGAGATGGTCAGAGACTGCAGACATAGTACAGGAGATGGTAAGAGAGTGTGCGGACAAAGTACAGGAGATGGTAAGAGAGTGTGCGGACAAAGTACAGGAGATGGTAAGAGAGTGTGCGGACAAAGTACAGGAGATGGTAAGAGAGTGTGCGGACAAAGTACAGGAGATGGTAAGAGAGTGTGCGGACAAAGTACAGGAGATGGTCAGAGTGTGCGGACAAAGTACAGGAGATGGTCAGAGTGTGCGGACAAAGTACAGGAGATGGTCAGAGTGTGCGGACGTAGTACAGGAGATGGTCAGAGTGTGCGGACGTAGTACAGGAGATGGTCAGAGTGTGCGGACGTAGTACAGGAGATGGTCAGAGTGTGCGGACGTAGTACAGGAGATGGTCAGAGTGTGCGGACGTAGTACAGGAGATGGTCAGAGTGTGCGGACGTAGTACAGGAGATGGTCAGAGTGTGCGGACGTAGTACAGGAGATGGTCAGAGTGTGCGGACGTAGTACAGGAGATGGTCAGAGTGTGCGGACGTAGTACAGGAGATGGTCAGAGTGTGCGGACGTAGTACAGGAGATGGTCAGAGTGTGCGGACGTAGTACAGGAGATGGTCAGAGTGTGCGGACGTAGTACAGGAGATGGTCAGAGTGTGCGGACGTAGTACAGGAGATGGTCAGAGTGTGCGGACGTAGTACAGGAGATGGTCAGAGTGTGCGGACGTAGTACAGGAGATGGTCAGAGTGTGCGGACGTAGTACAGGAGATGGTCAGAGTGTGCGGACGTAGTACAGGAGATGGTCAGAGTGTGCGGACGTAGTACAGGAGATGGTCAGAGTGTGCGGACGTAGTACAGGAGATGGTCAGAGTGTGCGGACGTAGTACAGGAGATGGTCAGAGTGTGCGGACGTAGTACAGGAGATGGTCAGAGTGTGCGGACGTAGTACAGGAGATGGTCAGAGTGTGCGGACGTAGTACAGGAGATGGTCAGAGTGTGCGGACGTAGTACAGGAGATGGTCAGAGTGTGCGGACGTAGTACAGGAGATGGTCAGAGACTGCGGACCCTAGTCTGCAGACACTGCAGACTAGGGATGAGTCCGGTGTTCGAATCGAACATCGTCCGTCGAAACCAGAACTTTGTGGGCCGTTTGCATCAAATTCGTGTGATACGAACAGCCCACGATGCACTGCGCCAGTCGCAGTGCATTGCTGGCTGATGATTGGCCAAGCATGCAGGGTCACGGTGCATACTTGGCCAATCACAGCGCCGGCAGCGAGGAGAGGCATAATTGACCACAGGCAGGATGCCTGTGGCCAATTATAGCTCAGGGGGGTTTAGTACACGCCCCATACTATATAAGGCCGCCAGTGCGGCGGCCTTGTGTAGTGTTGTGCGGCGTTCATAGAGAGCCGGATAGGCAGGGACAGTGTCAGCTGTGCTTTATACTTCTTTAGATAGCGCTGTTACAGCGAGTGTAGTGTTCAGGGAGAGAGCAGGATAGGCAGGGACAGTGTCAGCTTTGCTTCCTAACCTAGCGCTGTTACAGCAGGTGTAGTGTGCTTCCTGCACACTGCACAGCATACACCTGAATCTACCCCCTCATTGCTGGTGTTGTGTAGTTCATTTGTGCAACAGAGGCATCTGCCTAATATTCAGTCATGTCATATACACAGGAATCAGTGCATTTAAATAGCACTGATTGCTGTATAAATGACAATGGTCCCCAAAATGTGTCAAAAATGTCCGCTGTGTCTGCCATAATGTCGCAGTCACAATAAAAATCGCTGATCGCCGCCATTACTAGTAAAAAAAAAAAAATATATTAATCAAAATGCATAAAACTATTGCCTATTTTGTAAACGCTATAACTTTTGCGCAAACCAATCAATAATCGCAAAATTTTTTTTTTAATTTTACCAAAAATATGTAGAAGAATACGTATCTTCCTAAACTGAGGGAAAAAAAAGTTTTTTCATATATTTTTTGGGGATATTTATTATAGCAAAAAGTAAAAAATATTGCATTTTTTTTCAAAATTGTCGCTCTATTTTCGTTTATTGCGCAAAAAATAAAAAACGCAGAGGTGATCAAATACCACCAAAAGAAAGCTCTATTTGTGGGGAAAAATGGACGCCAATTTTGTTTGGGAGCCACGTCGCACGACCGCGCAATTGTCAGTTAAAGCGACGTAGTGCCAAATCGCAAAAAAGGGGCCTGGTCCTTTGGCTGCAAATTGGTCCGAGGCTTAAGTGCTTAAGTGGTTAAATGGCTTTTTTCCTTTACAAATGTCATTTTTGCAGGCACAGTTCTAAACTCGGGAAACGCATGCCACTTCACAGGCATACATTAGACACCCCCCAGGTACCATATTCAACTACTTTCCACCCGGCCACTGTATATATACGGCCGGGAGGGAGCCGTCTACTTCTGATCGGACGTTCCGGAACGTCCTTCAGAAGTAGTGGGATCGTGCGCGTGCCCGCGCAGCGGCGCGATCCCGATGCACTCGTGTCACACGGACACGGCGCATCTCGGATCGGCAGGCGGGCTCTGTGATTGGCCCTCCTGATCACATGACGGCCGTGTTCAATCACAGCCATCATGTGATGTAAGCAAACAGCCGGTTGCTAGGCAATCGGCTCTCCTCTCCTCACACGGAAGTCGTCGGTGAGGAGAGGAGAGCGGATCGCTGCAGCCGGCTGATGATCAGTGAGTATTAGCTGTTTTTTTTACAGCTTTATACTCACTGATCACCAGTGTAGTGTCACCAACACAGTAAACACACATGTCCCCAAAAAATACATGTCCCAAAAAAAAAAACACAAATAAAAAAAACACATGTCCCAGTAAAATATGTGCCAATGATTATCTGCACACATATGTCCGTGATCACCTGCACACATCTGTACATGATCATTTGCGTACATATGTCCGTGATCACGTGAACCAATTATTATACACTTAACAGAATTTTTTTTACTAAAAACATGTAGCAGAATACATTTTGGCTTTAATTTATGACAAAATTAGATTTTATTGGATTTCTTTTAAAAAAGAAAAGAGAAAATATTGTTTTTCAAAATTTCCGCTATTTTTTCGCTTATATCGCAAAAAAATAAAAAACGGAGTCGTGAATAAATACCACCAAACTAAAGCTCTATTTGTGCAAACAAAATGATAAAAATTTCATATGGGTATAGCATTGCATGACCGCGCAACTGTCATTGAAAGTGCGAGAGCGCTGAAAGCTGAAAATTGGGCTGGGAAGGAAGGGGGCGAAAGTGCCCAGTATTGTAGTGGTTAAAGGAATATTTCACTTTCATTGTTTCACTTTATGCATCATTCAAATGACTGCTCCAGAAAAAAACTTCTTTTTTTTATTTTTTTATTTATTCATTGCTCAAACAGTACAGTTTTATAACAAGATTTTGTGCAGAATGACATATTGCAGGAGAAATATCACAACATAACCATTTCTCATATAGAACGAGCAATACCAGGGTGTCAAACCATATAAACATTACTTTACATTTTTCCCAATAACCCCCCCCCCCCCCCCCCCCCCCCCCCCAACCTCATAACTTGAGCCAGCACCAATGACCTATGCATACTGTTCCCGACCAGCACTTCACATTAATAGTCTGTCTACAATCAACTGTGGCGGTGCCAGGCTGGGATCCTCCAGCCATGGCTGCAATATCAAGTCAAATTTACCCACTGCTTTTCTGTGACTGTATGCCAACCTCTCTCTGAGCAACAATGAGTTAACGTAGCTGATCCATTGTTTACTTGTAGGGACCGTGGATGCCATCCAATATCTGGCTATAAGTTTCCTGGCCAGATACAACAATATGGTAATCATAAGATACAATCCTTTCGGGTACATTGCACTATCTATGGCCCCTAGCAGGTACACCAGGGGGTTTAAAGGGACCAGAACCTGTGCCAGTCTCGTTATGTGTTTAGATTTTTCCGTCCAATATCGATGGAGTTTTGGGCACCTCCATATTGGGTGTATAAAGTCCCCCTGGTGTACCTTGCATTTGGGACACAGAGGCGAGTCTCTTCTACCCCATCCATGGAGTTGCAATGGCGTTCTATATGCCCTGTGCAAAATATATATTTGTGATAGTTTGTGTGAAGCTGAGACAGACACCGCCGGGACTGCCTCTAGGGCCATGTCCCATTGGTCTCCATCTATTTCCCCTATATCTTCCACCCATTTTTTCCTACTTAGAAGGGAGGTATGATCCTGGACTGAGGAGGTCAATTCTGCATAGATTTTTTATATAAACCCCTTTCTGGCATCCGCCCGCATTATTTCCATCAGCAGTGATGATGAAGAGGTGGTCAATGAGCATATCTGTTGCTGTGTCCCCAGTGCATGTCTAAGCTGTAGATATTGATAGAAGCCCCTAGGGGACAACTGATATTCCTGACATAATTGTTCATAGGTTTTTAGAATTCCCTTCTCATACAACTGTGGGAAGAACCATATCCCCTTTTCACGCCAATGGGAGAACCCCTGCAAATTTTGAAGTTCTGTGTATTTGGGATTATTCCAGATAGGTGTAAAGGGCAACGGGCCCTGTAACCTGACAATTTTTTTAGTCTCTGCCCATACTTAGAGTAAAAGAGTGTTCGTGGGAGTAGAGTGCGGGATACTAGGAAGGTCCTTTTCCATATGGGAGGCTGCTTTCAGCCGTGGGTCAGACACAGTGACTAAATTGGCCACTGGGTCATCCCCCTGTGTGTGTCCCCATCCCGCCATCTGTTGTAGTTGGGCTGCCATAAAATATCGCTTGGGGTGGGGAACTGCTAGCCCCCCTTTATCTTTCCCATATTGTAGTGTAGTCAGGCTGATCCTGGCCACTTTTTTTTCCAAATTAACTCGCGCATCAGGGTGTCAATTTTTTTGAACCATTTATTCGTAATCCACATAGGTGAATTGTGAAAGATGTAGAGTAATTGCGGTGCCCATACCATTTTTATTAAGTTCACTCTTCCTATCACTGACAGAGGTAGCTTACACCAGCTAGAGCATTTCACTTTCTGTTTATCCAATAGTGGCCCCAGATTCAGCCGAAAGTAGTCAGCCGGATTCGGGGACACCATCACTCCTAGGTATCTAAAGCTAGCCACAGTGGCAATCTGATCTGCTCCAGTAGGAAGTGGATTTGTCAGTGGGTCCATTGGCATAATGGTAGACCAGTTAATCCTGAAACCGGAATATCTTCCAAATTGTTTAATTATCCCCATCACTGCCTGCAAAGAGGCATCTGTGTCACCTAGATAGATAAGTGCGTCATCCGCATACAGTGAAATTTTGTCCTCCAGCGAAACCCAACCACATCTGGAGCATTACGAATCAGGATAGCCAGTGGCTCAACTGCTAGTGCAAACAGTAATGGGGATAACGGACACCCCTGTCGGGTACCCCTGTGTAATTCAAATGGTGATGACAGGTTATTGTTTATGCGGATTCTGGCTCTGGGTTTAGAATACAGCACCTTCACCCATGCGATAAATTGGTTCCCTATCCCAAATTTTTCCAGGATCTCTAGGAGGTAGGGCCACTCCACACTGTCAAACGCTTTTGCAGCATCCAAAGACAGAATGGCCCTACCCCCTGGATTATCAACTGGTATTTGTAAGTTCAAGAATAAGCGCCTAATAATGTCCCCTGTGGACCGAGTAGGGATAAAGCCCGATTGATCTCGGTGGACCAGACCACCTATCACCTTGGATAGCCTGGTAGCCAGTATGAGAGCCAGCAGCTTCACGTCTGCATTTAGCAATGAAATAGGTCGATATGAGTCCGCAAGCAATTTATCTTTGCCCGGCTTGGCCAAAACTATAATTATGGCTTGTTGCGTGCTGTCTGACAGGCATCCTGTTTGTGTAGCCTCAGCAAGGGCCTCCAAAAAGCGGCGGGAGAAGAATCCCACTGTAGCGTTAGTAGACCTCTGCTGGGAGTCCATCTGACCCAGGTGATTTATGGTGTGGTGCGTCCTCTAGTGCATCCGCTTGTTCTGTTAATGTAATTGGGGAGTCTAATGTGTCCCTATCTGTTTCCGAAAGCTGGGGAAATGGGCAGGTTTGTAAGAATTTGTCCATATCTGCTGGGTCATAGCTGGTCTTAGAGGTATAAAGGTCTGCGTAAAATTTATAAAAGTAATTTAGGATATCCAAGTTAGTAGTGTGTATGTCACCTGAGTCTGCTTTTATGGCCAGTATGCTGCTAGTGTCTCTCTGTTCCCTGGCTACCAGGGCCAACAGGTGGCCAGTATTCTCACCCTCCTCAAAGTATCCCTGTTGGAGAAAGTACCCTTTTTTTTTTTTTTTTTTTTTTTTTTTTTCTCTGCCGCTGATGGCAGCACCAAATTATACAGAGATTGAGCCTCAGTCCAGGAGTCTTGATTGGATTGGCAAGGGTCTGTCACTAAATTCTGCTCCCTAGTTTTTAGGTCCTCCCGCACTTTATCTTCCCATTCCCTTGATCTGTTTTTAATTCCAGTTATCTCTTTAATTATGCACCCCCGTAGGAATGCTTTAAGCGAATCCCATATCACAGCAGCGCTAGCGGATCCCTCATTAAATTGCAGAAAGTCCTGCAGTGCCCCTGCGACCCCGTCTGGCGACGGAAATAAGGTCAACCAAAACGGATTCACTTTCCATAGTGGCCTGCCCGCCTCCAAGATGGTTTGCAGGCGGACCCAGAATGGAGAATGATCAGATAGGAGACGCGGCTCGTATGCAGAGTCCCTCACATGTTGCATCATATTCTCATTTCCTAGGCCTAAGTCAATCCTAGACAGTCCATTATGCGTGGCGGAATAGCATGAGTAACATCTATCCTCCGGGTGTCTCTCCCGCCACACATCATGGAGGCCCAGTTCCAACAGCAGTGATGCAAATGCAGTTCGCCTCCTTTTGTTTTGTTCCCGTCTAGGGACCAGGTGTTTTCTGTCCAACTGTACATCTAATGTGTTATTAAAATCACCCAAAGTCAGGACCGGGACATTTGGGTATAGGGCCATAAATTGAGCCAGGCTCTTCAGGGGGCCTGCTGAGAACGGCGGTGGGATATATATAGCTGCCAAAATACAGAGTAACCTGTTGACCTTGCAGAGTAGAAAAACATGTTTCCCTTCACTGTCAATCCGCTGCTGTATACATTCAAATGTAGCATTTGCTGAAATCAGAACACTAACCCCTCTGGAGTATGAGGTATGTGTGGAGTGAAATTGGATTGGGTATTTACGGGATCACAGCAGATGGACAGTGGTGGGTTGCAAGTGCGTCTCCTGGAGACAGATTACCTGGGGTTTCAACCTGCTAAAATATTTAAGTATCGCTTGACGTTTGATCCTATCTCCCAATCCCCTCACATTCCAAGATAACCATATCATATCCTTATTCTGTGTCTTAGCCATTACATACAACTAAAAGGTATATGTGTACACATTTCTGTAAATCAGACGGGAGCCTAGGGGCCTCCCTCCCACAGTCCAATGAATACGCTGGGGAGAGAAAAAATATATAAAAGGAAAAAAAATGTGTCACTAGGGTGTGGGTGCACACCCAGAAGACCTGAGTGCCGTAATGTTACCAGTCGGCGACCAGCAGTATTCCCAGTCCATTCGAAGAGGATCCTGTGATGTGCAGACGACCACTTTCTGAAGTGCTGATTGGGATCCTGTGAAGACCAAAATGACAAAAGGGGGGGGGGGGGGGGGGGGGGGAGAGAGAAGAACCAAATTGCAAATGACAGGAGATCCTGTCCCTTGGCTAACAGAGCCAACGTAAAAAAATAAATAAAATAACAGGTTATTCCCCCAAACCTGTAGGGGGGTCCGTCCTCGCAGGACACTCATGTTGGGGTTCCTTATTAGCTGGTGGGCATTACGTCCGTGCATGCCTAAAACCTTAAAAGTAAGTTAGGAACAACAATGTAGAAAACAGGAACTTTTTTCAACAATTGCCTGTGCTTCCTCCGCCGAGGATTGAAAACATCTATAGCAGCACCAGTGAACGCGGATGTAGCAGTTAAAGGTGCAACAGAAATATTTATGGTGGACGCTGTGCAAGTTGCCTTTCTTCTCTATCCAGCCAGTGAAGTGCAGATTTTGGGTTATCAAAGAAGGGGGATTTTCCATTCGCCAGTACTTTAAGCTTGGCAGGGTACAACATAAAATACTTGAGATTGAGGTCTCTCAGCCTTTTCTTAATATCTAGGAACTTGGATCTTTGCCTCTGCACTTCTGCGGAGTAGTCAGGGAACAGGGAGACCTTGGTGTTGTCTATCTTCACTATTCCAGCTGTCCTGGCCTTATTCAGAATGGCGTCTCTATCTTTGTAGTTCAGGAGGCGAAACAGAAGGGGGTCTAGGAGGGGCTCCCTGTGGAGGTGGTCTAGCAGGGACCCTGTGCGCCCTTTCCACAGCAAACATGGGTGAAAACGCTTCACGGCCAAATGTTTCTATCAGCCATGCTTCAATGAAGGCTACTGTGTTCTTCCCCTCTGCTCTTTCAGGGATGCCAACCGCGCGAATATTGTTTCTGCGCAGGCGGTTTTCCATATCCTCTAAACAGGCCGCGTTGGCGTGTGCCAAATCATGTATGCGATCAACATCTCTCTGTAGGGGTTGCCATTCATCTTCTATAGTGCCCAGGCGTCCCTCTAATGCAGAAGTGCGCTCCCTTAATTTTTGCATGTCATGCCTGACCATGGTAATTTCCACCTTCATGCCTTTCACCTCCCCCATGAGATCAGATGGAGGTATTGCATGTGTTTACTGCTGCAAATATGTCCCTTAATGTGGGCTCAGGATCATCTACCCCCTGCGGAGATACCACCGCCATTTTTGAGGCCTGCCGTCCTGTACTCACATGTGCAGAGGCCTGGTGTTCATCCAGGAGTTTGGGGACACCAGCTAGCGATCCCGGTTCAGGGTCGCTGTGCTCATCTCCGGAATCCATGTGCTGAGATGCCGTTGGATCTTTAGGGGTATTGTTGTCTCTCCCAAAGAGGCGCTGTGCTGCTTCCTTGGCCGATCGGGTCGGGAGGCCGCCATCTTGGCCAGGGGTGTCCGGCATGGATTTAGCTCCGGCACCCCTTCTAGCCATCGTAGGCTCAAAAATATGCCCATCCGGGGGTAGCTGATGTTTCCCTGAGTCCGATGGTGGTGGTCTCGGAGCGGGGAGAAGCAGGATGGCGGTGCTGCTGGCAGGATTAGGCAGGATTCACAGCGGAGCTAGCTCATGCGCGTCCTCTCACATGCCTTGTGTAGCCACGCCCCCTTTAAAACTTCTTTTTGCATTGATACATGTCCCCTGGGACAGGACCCGGGTCCCCAAACCCTTTTTATGACAATAACATGCATATTGGCCGTTATAATTAGCACTTTAGATTTCAAACTCTCGCGTCCATTGTAACTAATAGGGTTCTAACGTTCGTGCAAACTTTCGGTCCTTTCGCAGGTTCTGGTGCGAACCGGGGGGTGTTTGGCTCATCCCTACTGTAGACATAATTGGGCTGAAATTGCACCCGGGTTACATGTGAATGACACTGAACGCACAGCGTGTTCCTGTATTTTCATAGTGTGAACCTGCCCTGTGACCTGGAACCCACACTTTGCTCCACTAACTTGCCTGGAAGGGGGGCACTAGTATGGGCATCTGGAGCAATTTTCCACATCTCTTGTGGGGTGCCAAGGGCCACCCCCTCTGTGGTAGACATCATCTCTTTAATATTTGGGGGGGGGGGGGATATGTGCTAAGGGGGGTGGATTTCATATCCAAGCCCCCTTGTAGCACAGATAATAAAGTGCCCCCTAGAAGATATCCCCCCCCCCCCAATCACTCAAAGTGAACTGTAGGCTAGTTCCCCCTCTTGTTCATGCCCCCCACCTCTGGAAGACTCACTGTTGATTAGTTGATAGATGATCTCTGTCCTGCAGCGTTGTCGGCATCGTGGTGAGCCTTCTCCTCCCCTCCTCCTCTGTGTACACAGGAAAACATCACAGCAGGAGGAGGAGGGGCGGGTTCAGTTTCACTCCACACTCTCTGCACTAGTCTGTGCAGCTGGGGCCAGCGGGGAGAGATGTCGGCTCTGTCCTGCCATGAAAAGTGAAGGCTGTGGAGCTCATGGGCGGCGTGCGGGAACAAAGATACCCCGCACAAGCTGCGGCCATTCCATTACTCTAATTCGCCAGTGGAAGTTGATTAGAGGGCAGCCTGTCACTTGTGAGCAAGGCACGCCGCACAGGGAGCCACCAGCGAGTCTGAATAATGTGCCCGGTTCTCAGGCGGCCAGAGACCCGGGCACATGTTTCAGAACCCGTACTGTCCGGGTGAATCCCGGACAGGTGGCAACCCTAGTGTGGTATGTATGTATGTATGTAGAGAGCGAGAGAGAGATCTGCCTGGATATAGAATGATTGCGTAGTGCAGGTGGGCACTGTATGGAAATTGTACAGTCTATGTGTAATTTGTACAGATTATGTGTATGGTGGACTTGAATCTTACTCATTAGCAATACTCAGTAGGACGAAACTAAACTCACATAGGTTTTGTTTATGGGGTACGTAAACCCAAACAGTGAACTTCTCCTATTTGTCTCCTTTTGGTCTGTAAATCTGAGCCCCATGTAAAATAAAAATGCTAGTTTTTGTCTAGGGGGAAAATAATATACTTATAGTATTCCTTGCCCCCCCATGGCAGCCAGCGCTTTTTTGTGCTGGCCTTCTTGTTCTCACTTATAATGCAGGACTACTGGTCCTTAAATATATCTATGATGTCAGTGTAGCTGCAATTTAGGCCTCATGCACACTGCATGAAAAAAGGTCACTTTTAGCCCTGGTTCACATTGATCGCATGCCAAATCGGCGGCTAGTGCCAGCAATGGAACCTTCCTGAATCGGTGCGACGCCGCACTGATTCCCAAAAGTAGTTTCTGTACTACTTTTGGTGATTTCAATAGACATCTGTGCAGGAAACCGCATGCAGGAATAAAATCGTGCGAGTTCAGCTGAACTCACACAATTTCAATCCCGCAGCAGTGTGAACCTGGGCTTAGGGGATCCTTTTTTTTTTTTTATTTTTTTTTTTTGAAGGAGAAGTACAGACAAAGATCGTTCTGCACTCCTGTAACCTGTTTGCCCGCTGTCAGCTGACGTCACAGAGCCGGTCCAGGCTCAGGAATGATTGCGACAATATGGACAGGATTTGCCCACATACCTGGACCGGCACCTGGCTCAGCCTCTTGCCCCCCTCCACAGCCCAGCACTCCAGCAAATGCGGGGAGGCAGAGCAGAGAGCCAGTGACTGTGATAGTCACTAGCTCTCTGCTCAGGGAGCTCTAAGATCCGAGTGATCAGCAGTGTTTGGTCGCTCGGCTCTCAGCCTTAGAGCGGGTAACCAATGCTACATCCACCTAGGTGGGTATGATTTAAACATTTTTTTTATTTATTTATTTCTCATTCTTCTCTTTTAATGTCTCTGAATGAAACTCTGTTTTAGCCAATGTGTCTAAGCACATTGTAGAATTTTTAGAGCAGAGAGAGAAGCTCTTTGGCATAATTTACATACATAAATTCATTCTAGTGGCTAGAAAAAATTAAAGCAGATCTTCGCTCTCATTTGCATCTTCCCTTCCCTGCACCCCTCCTCTCAGCTGTTCACATTTTTATTAAAATATTTCTGCCACCCCCCCCCCCCCCCTACATATTGCCCACTTTGCCTCCCGAGATATGCACGTCAAAAATACCTGGGAGCCATTGGCTTTCATTAAGAAAAGAGGGGGCGGGCTTAGTGGTAAGTTTTCTTTGCATATTCGATTTGGCTTTGGGAACCCCCACCTACTAAGTTCAGTCGGTAAAATGCATACCATCTAAACTTTAGGTGTTGATATTTTCACTATTTTATCATGTCATTTTTAGTGGTAAATCATTGGGAGAGCTACCGGTGGCTTCCCGGTGATGTTTCACATGAAGATGGCAGCACGGGACTGAGTGTGGGTCAGAAGGGAAGAGGATCTCAGCAGGACACCGTTGGATCCACTGGATGGGTGAGTATGTTTACTGTGCAGGACCTACAACCAGATAAGCAGGGGTTTAGAAAGGGAAAAAAAATGAGGAGGTAGGGTAAAGGTCCTCTTTAACCTCCTCACGCCCGTCCACCGTCATATGATGTGACGGACTTTGAGCAGGGATATCTGAATGATGCCTGTAGCTACAGACATCATTCAGATATTGCCGTTTTTCAGCCGGCGATTCCCTACACCATAAGAACAATCATATCGGCTGTTGCGGCGCTTGATCGTTAGTACGGGAGGCGAGAGGTGATGTTCCCCCCGCCCCCTCCTGCCGCCCTCCGATGCTTCTACCGACTCACCGCTAGGTAAATGCACATAAAAGTGTGTAATTATGCTCCAAAACAATGATTTTTCTGCCAGAAGAATCCAGCATAGAAAGGAGTATTTTTATACACCCTTGTGCATGATTACAGAGTAGCAAACAGAAGTGGCTTTGGTCATGCAACTGGAAGGAAGCATGTGGAAATGAGGAATAAGACAAGTGTAATTGCTTCTTCTGTACCCCACTGCAAAAGTCAATTGTTTGTTTTTATTGCGATCAGCCTCTTAAGAGTAAGGAAATCTTCATACAAAGTTAAGTAAAATTATGAAACTAAAGCTTCGCACACACAATATGATTGTTGGAAGGGGATTGTCTGACAGACTGTTGTCCTAAAATCTTACCGTTAGTACGCTCCTTTTTAACAATTCTCCAACTTTCGGCCAACAAATAGATGACAGGCTAGTAAATTTTCGACGGACAATGGTTTGACGTCTGATTTTGTATGGTCAGTACACAAATCCGCCACACAAAAGTCGAAAGTACAAACGCGCATGCTCGGAATCAATGCTCACCAAACGCGAAATTAGCAGACAGGGCCCAATGGGTGGCGCTCAAGAGCTGAAATTCCTCGTAGTACATCATTACGTTCGTGTTTGTGGCACGACAATTGTGTACCGTTAGTATGCAAGATAAGATCCTGGCACGCGCCCTTTTGACAAAAATCAGATGCTCGGTTGGCCAACGTACTAGGCTTATGTGTGCTGCAGTGCGTTACTGGACACAGGTTTATGCAATTTATGCTGCCCTTTAAAATGCACTTTGTTTAGGCAGCTAATTCATTTTGAATGGACTGCCAAACAAAACCCTGCAAATCGAAAAAGGATTCTGGCCCCTTTTCCTCTATGCAGCACAATGGACAGTAGCGGTGCATTGTGGTGTGCTGCAACCCAAGCCTGTTTCCTTGTTGCATCAGGCTGCCATTCAAAATTATTATCAAAGCACTAATGTTTGCATGTTGTGACACTGGCACACAAAGGTGTGAAGCCTAAGGAGTCTAATTGCAGTACATTCATGTGTTGAGGTCTGCGGTGTTAAAGCGGCTTATTTACTTCAAATGAGCTGGCAGCGCACCTTAATACACAAAGCAGACCTGTACCATAGTTTTCAATGCAGTGCACCACAATGCACATGTAGTTCACCACTGTGCATTGTGCACTAAAAAACACATTGGTTGCAGTGTGCTAAAGCACACATGCATTGTTGCCTGCTAGCTAAGTGTGTTAGTTTTATTTTTATTGCTGGCAGGAACAACGCAACGACAGCAGTAGAGCACCTTCCATACACTTTAGAAGTGATCAGGGTGGCTAGATATCTGCCTTGATCACTGCTGTGTGCAAAACAGAGCTGGTACAGTAAGCCTAAACAAGCTCATTGCAAGCTCAAGAAGGACTGTGTCCTTGATAGTCAAAGGGTTAAAATTGATGTATATAGTGTGTGTGTGTGGTGTGTGTGTGTGTGTGTGTGTGTGTGTGTGTGTATTTATCGGCGTATAAACACGCACCCCAAGTTTAGGAAGGAAGTTTAAGGAAAAAAGACTTACATTTTAAATGCCCATCAATGCAGCCTTATCAGTGTCCATCTGCAGCCTTGCCCAAAATTGCAGCATGATCAATGATGGGTTTTTAAATTGTTACTGGTACTCAATTTTTCACTTTGCATCGTGAAGTGTTTAGTTGAATAGGCAGATAAATCCAGCTGCTGTGAACAACACATAAACTTTCTTCCTTTTTCCTGCCGAGGAGGGAAAGAGCGCCGCAGAGATAGACCGAGCCGGATGTCCTGTGTACTTGGCTCCTCTTGGCTCATCTCGCAGTCCCGCCCCTTGGCCCGGCTCCTCTGATGGACACCACATCGGTCCAATGGCGGGACGTAAATGCTAGGAGGCGGGACTGGGCGTGACTGTGAGTCAAGTCTAGCAGAGTACAAAGTACACTCGGCAGCGGTTTGGCATATAACACGCACCCACGATTTTGCCCTTAATTTAACGGGAAAAAAGTGCGTGATATGTTTTATTTTATTTATTTTTCTAAAGATCCCAAATCGAATAGTTTTCAACTGTGCCTGTTTAGTGTAATGTCGCCTGAAACTAAAAGTTGTTAGCTCCAAAAAAGTGCCTGAGGTTCCTCTGAGCTTCAAGTATTATTGACCTAATTGGAATTTCCTGAAAAAAACATGCAAAAATGCGCTTACACCGTTTTTTTCTCCCCTAGTAACTAGCTTTTTATTGCCTAAAATAATTAAAATATAAAATCTTCACGTAAACAAACCTGCAAAAACACCTGTACAACTGCTAAAAAAATCCTGTAAAAATCTTGGACGCTCAACTTAAGTGTGAATGCAGCTTTACAAATAGAATGAAAATGGAAGCTTTTACCAGTTGTTTCAGTACCTTTTACAGCACATTTTTAGATCCTATAGTAAGGGCCTGTTCACACTATAGAAACGCAGTCTGGATGCGTTTCTGCATGCAAGTTTTTGATGTGTTTTCCGGAGCATTTTCCCATATTGTCTTTCAGGACAGCAACCTATGAGAGACCTCGGCTCCTCCCTTCTTAGCCCAGGCTTAAAATGCATGCTTCGCCACCGGCTCCTCAGTTTCGGTGTTTCCTCTGGCAAGGAGACAGTGTGAGGAGCCGTGGCTGAAGACAGCCGCCAGGGAGGCTGAAGCCTGTATGTCCAGGAAGGACACAGAGGTCTCTGGGGACTAGTGGTGCTATGCCACACTGTTGTATTTGTTGCCACCCCAGCTCTCCGAAAGTTGTCGTGGAATGCTTCGGGGGCCTGCCTTCAGGTTCTCAGTGGAGATTTAGGAGGAGGCGCTGTTCCCCCCCGCACTCTGGTGCGAGCCGCGATGGAGCTCACAGCGGGGTCAGGTGGCGGGTGACATAAATTTCGGCAGGGGTTGTGCATCTCACCTTGATCCGCGGCTTCCAGTTCTAGCCGCGGATGCTGAAGGCAGGCCGTGCTTTGGCTGATGGGGACCCTTGCCTAGAGGCAAGACCATCCTTTTTACGGCGGGAGCATGTCAGAGGCAGGGGCCATCCTGGCAGCTTCTGGCGTTGCCGACATCAGCCATCTTAAGGTAAGGAGGACCAGGAGTTTGCATCCCTTACCTGTCTCTCACCTGTAGTTATACAGGTGGGGTTCCCTCTTGGTGGTCAGAGGGGAGGGGGCACATGGGACCCTGGGGGCTGGTGGTTCTATGTGCTCTCCTGGGGGTGCGCCCTACGGGTCTGGCTGGTGGATGGGGGAAGGTCCCAGGGTTTTGGACTGCCTCACAGAAACAAGGGGAGGGTGGTAAATCCCTCAGCCCCAGACTGTACCTCACCAGCGGTAGTAGGGTACGATACCCCTTTTTATTCCTGTCACCCCCTCCGGGGGGAAAAGGGGGACCGGAGGATTACCGTACATTTTTTGTTGCATGCAAGTTGGCCCCATTAGCGCGATTGCATAGGCAACATGGCGGCCTACTTTTAACCGCATACAGCAGGGTCACTACCGGGGCGTATGACGACATCAGCGGGCACCGGAGACGCTAGTTATAGTCTCCATACGGCAAAAACAGGGAGCATGGATGGTAGCTCAGAGGCTAAGGACTCTGATTGGTCTGCTGTGATCCCAATGAGGGAAAGACGTTCGTATCCTAGGTACTTCACAGCACCTGTACCTTCTGCTGGACATGTAGCAGCTCTGTGGCCTAGAGGTGAGAACTTCGGCTTGGCATCCCTGCTCGTCTGGTTTTCAAAAGAGGAAGACCCACCAGTGGCTGCGGACCACCAAAGGGGTGGGATGGACTTTTCTGTGACACCTGCACAGGCAGTGGAAGCACCAGCACCTCACAGGTAAGCCTGAAGTGTTTGCACTTTCCATGCACATCCTTTGAGTGTTTTTTCCCCCCTTGTAACCAGTAGGGACTGGGTGAAGGGGAATCCCTTTTTTTTTCTCCCTCCTGCACGAGGTGTATGGAGCGGGTATGGCTGAAATCGCACTGTGTGGGAAAACACGAGGCTGGTCGCTGAAAGGCAAGTCATGGCTCACAATCGGTGCAGCCATGGTAGTCTGCCTGGAGACATAGGATCTTTTCCTCATGTCAGCGCCTACTGACCTTTGACAAGTCACTTTATAAAGTGGCTCCGCGGTTAACATTTCAGCTGTGGGTCACTGATTTAATGGGTCTGAGAGTCAGTTCCATGAGCGGTCTCCTGGTGACTCGGGCGTGTCTAGCCAGGGGCGAAGGCCTGGGTGGCTGACACTTCTGCTTGGCAACACTGGGGTGGTTAGTTTAGATCCCCCCGCCCCAACCATTCTAGTGCTTGCATCAAGTTGTGGGTTCTCCCTGTGTTTGTGTTTGTGTGGGATATCTTACATGCCCCAAATTCAGGCTGGCATTTGATATACCTGACACATTGGCTGGGTAGAATGCACTCATGACCAGAAGGGTCAGCTCACACAGCTGTCTGCACTATAGACACTGCAGTGAAAACTTTTCTTGTGTAGGACTAGCAAACCAGCTTGCCAAAAAATTTTCAGGCAGGGGTCTTCAGGTTCTCTTGGTTGACTCTCAAATAGTGAGGAAAAAGAGCTTGCATTGAAGGTGTTGCACCTAAACTGTGCCTTAAATACTGAGGTCATCAGTTTGAATCCCAACCAAGCTAGCACCCTGCATGTTTCATTAGTGTTTTGTTACAGGGTTGCCGGCCGGATGGTGCCTGATGGCCATATCGCCTGTATGCACATGATATAGGAAACTAAACAGGGGATCTCTGTTAACTAGGGCCCGATATCAGGGGGTGGCCCCCTGTATGGCATCACGGAGGGTTAAAGGCCTTCGGGTGACCAGACCCTAGTAAGATGCACAAGTTTCTAGAACACTTGTTAATTAGTGGGAGAAGGCCTGGATGGTAAATCCAGTAGACCCCCTCATTACAAAATTTCTCTGGAGGAGGTGGTTGCAGGAGGACAAGAAAAACACTCCTGCTCCACGAACAGGGATAGAGCAGTGGAAAAGGGCGTTCCTGTTCATTACGTTCGTTGGAAGCCGGGAAAGTCTAGGGTCCAGCATCTCTGAAGGCTTTGGTTCAGTACCCTCTGCTCCATCCAGACACTTTTTTTTTTTTTTTTTAACACGGATCCAGACTTAATGGCCTAGTCCTGGGAGACGGAGGGGTATTGTTGGATTCCATGCTCAAGAGAATGAACCTTCTTCTGAAAGGGGTGTCGCGCATCTCAGAATATTGTCTGACACAAGTGCAGACACGCATTAATGCATGGTCAATAAGAGGACGGGCAACCCCCCAAGTGGTGGGTAACGAACAGCATGTCCAAGACTGTGCGATATCCCTCCTTCAGGGGACCTGTTCATTGTCCTGGGCCAGAGGCGATTCTTGAATCGCATAACGGACAGAAGCAGAGCCCTCCCTGTGAAATTAAAGAGTGACCCAGGTAGGAAGGCTGGGCTATGGCCACAGCACCCTGAATGCACCTGGTCTCATCTGGTGACGGAAGTTATGACTAAACTCCAGTGGAGTCCTCTTCTTGCAGTTGTAGGCACTTTCATAGGAACCGTCTATAGGGCGTTTAACCCTGGGATCTCTAGTTTCACCCGGGAGCTCGGGTTTCCTCCCCCCATAAAACCTCCTCTTTGGACCTAAACCAGTAAAGGGTTGGTGCTCCTGGGTAGATGCCGTAGTTTAGAGCTGGCATTTTCCCCAGGAGCTATGCCATCTCGCCCACCCACAGTCCTACTGGTGGGCATAGAACACTTTGGTCTTTCTCATTGTATCACACTGGCTTAAAGGACCGCGGTTCTCTTTGCTGAAGGCTCTGGGAACCGGGTGGTCTGGCTACTAAGAGGGACCCTTTAAGATTATATTTTATGCTCCTCTTACCTGAGATTTGGAGGCATTGCGGCAGCTGGACCAGTGTTAGGTCTGCAGTTTTCCAAGTAGGACCAAACATTACTCATTGTAGGCCCTCGTGGAATCTTCCTTTGAACTTTGGTTCATGTGTCAATAAGGGGTTTCCTTCCTAAAAAGTAAGGGTTAAAATCTCTTGCAGTACCTGGGCAAGATGACATTAGCTAACAATCGGACAAGCCTATATGTGGGAGATCTCAGAGAAGCTGATGCTACTGAGTCCTGTAAGCCGTAGTCCCACCCTAAGGGCAAGTGCTCGCTTATCCTCTCATAGGTTGCTGTCCTGAAAGACGATATGGGAAAATTGGAGTTACTTACTGGTAACATCTTTTCCGGGAGTCTCTAAGGACAGCATCGTGTACCCACCCTTGTTGGGTTTTCCTTTTGGGTTCCTGACACGGAAACCATCAAAAAAGCAATTTTAAGGTGTATGATTTTTTTGTGTCTCCCCAGCTGGCCAGAGATGTGCTTTCCGGTACGTTTTTATGCTTTTTACCACGATCCAGTACAACTCTGTGCAGAAATTTTTTTTTACTTTTTTTTTTTTTTCCATAACTGACTGCACTAGTATAAACTGTGCCATTGGAAGCCATATATAACTTACTATGCATGTGTTTTTGATGCAGAGAAAAAAAAATGCATTGGACCTGCATGTATTGTAAAATAGTGTATGTATGTATGTATGTGTATATATATATATAATTTGCAGGTTGATTTTTATTTTTAATATAATTTAACCACTTCAATACCAAGCAATTATACACCTTCCTGCCCAAGCCAATTTTCAGCTTTCTGCGCTGTCTAAATGACAATTGCGCAGTCATGCTACACTGTACCCAAACAGAATTTTTATAATTTTGTTCCCACAAATAGCTTTCTTTTGGTGGTATCTGATCACCTCTGCGGTTTTTATTTTTTGGTAAACAAATAAAAAAAAAAAAAAAAGCCTGGGAATTTTGAAAAAAAAATTTTTTGCGGCAGCTGTTATCCTGCAGGAAGTCATATGACGCCCAGTCAGGATAACGGCACCACTGCCCGGCTGTCATTCTGCTATAGGCCTGGCAGGAAGTGGTTAATATAATATTTTTTTTCTGCCGAATACAATAGATTAAACCTTACTGTACAGTAATATATTGAAATAAAATGTTAAATTTTATTTATTTTTTTCTTACAGGAATGAAACAGATGAGGGCTAAATTAACAAGAGTGGACTGTATTGTGGAAGTACATGATGCAAGAATATCCTTTTTCCTAGTGCTGCTAATGTTTGTCCATTGCCTCTTTTATAGACATTAAATCCAGAAGCTTCCAAGTTTAAAAATTGTGCATGTATTGAGTTTTGTATTTTTCCATTAAAAATAGAAGCTGGTGTAATTGCTCTATATATGTATAACTGGGACCCTGTTTTCAAGGTGAATTAAAGGATGTATATGACAGGTACTATCAGCATAGGTCAAATTGAATTGTCTTTGTACATATAATGCAGAACTGTATGTATGTGGAAGAAAATAACTTGAACATGCAAAAAATTTGTTCGAACACCGTTAGTCTATGGGACACGAACATGAATAATCAAAAGTGCTAATTTTAAAGGCTTATATGCAAGTTATTGTCATAAAAAGTGTTTGGGGACCTGGGTCCTGCCCCAGGGGACATGTATCAATGCAAAAAAGTTTTAAAAACTCATGTTTTTTTTTTTTTTTTTTCGGGAACAGTGATTTTAATATTACTTAAAGTGAAACAATAAAAGTGAAATATTCTTTTAAATTTCATGCCAGGAGGTTGTCTATATTATGCCTGTAAGTTGGCACATTTTTTCCGTGCTTAGAATAGTCCCTGCACAAAATGACATTTCTAAAGGGGGGAAAAAAAGTTGTTTAAATTTACTTGTGGCTATAATGAATTGTCGGTCCCGGCAATACAGATATATAAAATTCCCTGCATAACAGCAGTCAGACATGCTGTTAAAGGGTAGGACTATAAGCCAGACAGGGCTCTATTGCATGCTTACGATGACAGAAAAAAACCCAAAACAGAACAGAGCAAAGTGATAACTTCTTTAGAGTACTTCTGCAGCGCCACCAGGGCCGCCATCAGGGGCGTACAGCCGTCGCAACTGTAAGGGGCCCGAGGAGCCCGCCTGGGCCAGAAGAAGGCAGGATGGGTGAAGGGGAGCCATGCTGTGCATTACAGAAACAATTTCACAGCTTCTGCTGTTCTCGTCTCATTGAGCTCAGACATCGAGCTCTTTACTGCCACCTCTGGCTACTATGTGCCTGTGCACCTCCCCCCCCCCCTCGTGTGATTTGTCTTCTCAGCAACATGTCAGCTTTGTGAAAATGAGCTGGGACTAGGTAGGAAGGCCTTCTTTACAAGTAAGGGCTGTGAGGGAAAAGGAGGGGGGCTGTTTGTGTACAGGGAGGGGCAAGAGCCTTGTGTGTTAACAGATTTGTGTATGTGAGGGGCTGGCATATATACAGGTGTGTGTGTGTGTGTGTGTGTGTGTGTGTGTGTGTGTGGGGGGGGGGGGGGGATGGGGTGGGACTGGCATATATACAGGATTGAGGGGGGGCTGAGTGCCTACAGATGAGGTGGCCGGTATTTGGATTCGGTGGGATGGCCCATGGGCAAGCCCTGGGGAATGTTGGGGGTCAGGCTCGGGGGGGCCCAGGCCTAAAGCTGTGTAAGGTGCCCAAAAATTTCTGATGGCTGCCCTGAGTGCCACTATTCAAGTTGTATTGGTAAAGACCAACTTCAGGTTCAGCTAGCCCCCCCCCCCCCCCCCCCGCCCTTTTAGTCCCCCACCTCCCTTGGAACATTGACACTGTTCAAAAAAACACATTGGTCGGGTGCCACAGTCACACAGGTTCTCTTCCCCTAGCTACTTCTGGTGGTGTGCAGATCATAAATGTTCCAGATATCAGCCCAACATAATGATGTGGCAACACTCGCAGCAACGT
Organism: Lithobates sylvaticus; assembly: GCA_028564925.1. Classification (NCBI taxonomy): domain Eukaryota; kingdom Metazoa; phylum Chordata; class Amphibia; order Anura; family Ranidae; genus Lithobates; species Lithobates sylvaticus. The sequence goes on from CM053036.1 coordinate 181,997,264, forward strand.
TCTCATGTGAGCCCATGGTGGAGGGCAGAACTTTGATGGCCTAGGTTTAAAGGAAGTGGCCTGAATGATGCTACCCATCATTCAACCTGGAAAAGGAGTGCCAAAATTTACAGCTCTAGAGATTTTATTTTTTTTATGCCTAAAGTGGAATTGTCCCTTAATTGCAGTAATGAAAAGCCAGAACACCAACCTAGCTGTGCTGTAATGTCTGTAGGGATGTAAATATTTCAAAGCTGGTTGAGCAGAAAAACAAATCCTTTTGGCAAGTAAAACATCTCCTAAATGTGCTTTAACTTTAGCTGTGCTAACAGTTACAAAAGGTTGTTCAATAAAAATTTCCATTAGCACACTGAATAAATGGCTGCCCTATTGGACCTTTGCAGTGAAGTCATTGAAAGTAGTAATGGGATTCTGGAGCATTAGTCATGTCTTGGCTATATTTCTATATCAAGTTAATGGCACTTTTTAATACAAAATAATAATAATTTATTTGAAAATGTAAGCATTGGTAATTGATTTCAAACTTTTGAAAGCTAGTGTGTGCACATGTATACACATTGTAAATATCATATTTAACTAGATTGGCATTGTGTGTTTATGTTAAGTTTGTTTTTTTTTTTTTGCCTGCTTTTTAATAAGCGCAGCTACCCTTCCTTAACTAGAAAACATTCCTTTATCTGGTCGAAATCCTTTCTTTAAAGAGCACCTTGGAATTAAGCCCCACCTGCTCATACTCAACAAAATGGACCTAGCTGACCTGACTCATCAAAATGTAAAAAATAAGTAATAATAATGGGACACTGTAATTGTAGAGGTATTACTCTCTCAAGCAAGACATTATCTATTGTAAACATTGTTAGTGTTATATCAGCAGCTTGGAATGTTGTTTTCATACATATGTAAAGTACATCTAAACCCAAGAACAACTATGTAATATATTGCAGCTTACCAGTCCTTAAGTGTAGTGGCTGCATTTGTTTTCTTTCTTTTATTTATTCCTGGAGATCCTGCTAGTACTACACTTCCTGTTCTAGTTTGACAACGTCGTCATACTTTTTCATGGAGGAGCAGCATTGTCACCCTAGGCTGCTATCCTGGTTTGGACTACAAACTTATCTTTCTCTCTCATCTCCTTTTACATGGGGTGGAAAGTTGTGTAGTTCACAGAAGATAGTTGAGAGAGCTGATGGCATTGTTTGAGATTTCAATTCGGTAAACAAGAAGTTACAAGATACTGGATTTCTATTAGGATAAGACCAGTATACAAAACAATTTATTGGGTCTGAAAAATAGAAAACGAATGCTGCAATATATTAGTTATTTTTGGGGGGTTTAAATATGCCTTAATGGAATATACTTTAGTGAATTTAATGTGCCCCTCCCATAATTAACATAATGGAAATTATTTTAAAGAAATCAAACACTTTATATTCACAACAAGATTACTTTGTGGAATCCTGATTGGCTGCAAAAGTGATATTGTAGATTTACACAAGGCAGACAGCATGTTTTAAGGAACAAATTTGAGGAGGAGGAGTGAGAGAGTGACTGTGTGTGCGTCTCCTCCGGCCCTATGTTTTCTCCTAAATGGATCCCTGATGATCCTTGGTGATCCCTGGTAAAAGGAGACTGGCAGCGATATTAAAGGCATAGTAAGCGGAGCAGCATGTCATTATATGGTACTATTGGATCATTAGCTGTTAACTACCTGGTCGCCGGAGTTCACTGTCTGGGACGGAGCGGAGTAGACGGAGGAAACCACGCGAGAACTCCTGCGGGACTATGGGGGAAGCCGTGACAGTGACTGTGTGAGAGAGATGAACGGAGCCGCAAGATGCACGTGAAATGGCTAGAGCTTGCAGAAACACGCCACACTTTTTAGCTGATGCAGTGATCCCGGACCCCAATGACTAGGTGCATTTGAGTACTGGAAGTCCCATCAGTTCTCTGAGCGTTCTTGAGTCCTGCAGCCTGGATTGGAGGAAACCCCTGTTGAGTCTGAGTCTGAAGGAGCCTGAGCCTGAAGGTTGCGTGAGCAAAGGATCAGCATTTTTGCAAACTGTTTATTGTAAAATACATAGTGATTAAAGGGAGAGCATTAAAGAGGAATTAACTTTGGTACTACAGGATCTCCAAAAAACAGATGAAAGAACGGCTGCCGAAGAAAGAATAAGTCAAATGGAGAACGACCTATACCCAGTAAAACAGGAGGTTAAAATCCTGAAAGATCAAATGTGCAAGTTTGCTGAAAAAAACGGATGAAATGGAAAATCGACTCCGTAGGGATAATGTAAGGCTGGTAGGACTCACGGAAAAGAGTGAGGGGTACAAGCCGATTAAATTTTTGGAAAAGTGGATTGAACTGTTTGGAAGAGAGACTTTTTCACAACAATTTTTAATAGAAAGAGCACACAGAATCCCTTTCATGCCCCCACCCTCAGGTGGATATCCTAGATCAATTTTGTTTGAAGTTTTTAAACTATAATGATAAGGTAACCTTGTTACGTAAAGCCAGAGAGTCAGGAAATATATTTTATAATGGTGTCAAGATTTCGATGTAGCCAGATTTTTTTTTTTTTTTTTTTTTTTTTTTTTTTACTCCGACCTGCAGAAGCGCAGGGCTGAATTTTTGAAAATTAAACAGACTTCAAAAATGTAATGTTACATACGCACTGCTATACCCAGCCCAGCTACAAGTGGTAGCACTGGGAGGAACTCCGTTTTTTTACTCCCCTGCAGGAGTAACTGCATGGTTGGAGGACAAAAAGGATCAGTTGCTGATAAAATGAGGGGAGGGGAGAGGAGGATACCTGGACTGAAGATGGGGATTGTGGGGTTCACCGGGAAAAATAATAAGCACACTAACAGGAGGAGGAGGAGGGAGGACATAGTACATAGTAAAATAGAGGATTAATGAATGTGTGGGCTATTCACAACATTTTTTTTATTTTATTTTTTTGATGATCGAGGGGGAGGGGTGGGAGGGTGTCAAGAGTGATACAGGGGTGGGTGAGAGGAGAGTGGGGATGTATGTGCGTGTTACAAAAAAAGGCCCCTAGGGTTAACCTAATAAGGGGTAGGGAGGAGGGTATTTGAGATGGGGGGGGCACAGAAGGGGCAGAATAAAGGTATTATTCATTTGTTGAAAGAAAAAATAGGAAAAGGATAAAATTGATAAAACAAATATTTAAAATACAAGTAGGAGAAACATTTAGACTTGTAACACAAAATGGTAAACAAGAATTTTGGAGCACTGTCATATAGAGAAATGATCACATATGGGAGGATATTTGTTTATAAGTGGTTGTGTCGGGGGTTCTCTTTTGGGTATTATTATACCTTTTTTTTTTTTTTTTCCCCGCTTCTCTTTATTTTTTATGGAGTCTAGAGTATTGAATATAGGTTCCTGGAACGTTCGAGGAATGGGTAATCCAGTTAAGAAAGCTGTATTTAGTGCGTTGGAAGCATAGGTAGGGCTGGTGTGCCTGCAGGAGACGCACTTAACAAGGTCCACTAAGGTACAGCTTCAAACTAAAAGGTTTCAATATCAATACCACTCGGTATGCTCCTCTTACTCGAGCGGAGTGAATTTGTTGGTAGGAAGTGGAGTGGTGTTCTCCTGTAGGCAGATAAGCACAGATGAGGCAGGGCGGTATATTTTTCTTTATTGTGTAATAGAAAATAGGGAATATGTCTTGGGAAATATTTATATTCCTCCACTGTTCAAATTAGAAGTAATGTATAGACTAATGGAATTTATGATGGGTAAAATGGGGATACTGGTTATAGTAGTGGGAGATGTCAACAAGGTTCTGAGTAAAAAAAATGGATCGGTTCCCACCAGGAATATAGGTACATAGTATGTCGGATTCAGTTGTACCAATTCTCACAAGAAGCAGGGCTATTTTATATGTGGAGAGTGCGGAATCCAGATGCTCAGCAATATTCTTGCTTTTCTAGCTCCTATTCCATACTCTCCAGGATAGATCTGGCCCTGGGTAACGGGGAAGTATCACAGATAATAAGGGATATAGTATATCAACCAAGGGGGGTGTCGGGCCATTCATTGATGCTGGTCTCTGTGAATGTGGAGGGGAAAAGATCTCTTAAGGTATGGAAGATGAGCCCGTTTTCGTTTGAACTAATGGGGAATCCAGATGAGGTACATTGTAAGTTAAGCGTTTGTGGAGTTCAATGAAGGTACAGTGACGAGGGGAGTGATGTGGGATGCGCTGAAGGCATTTCTCAGGGGTATACTAATCCAACAAGTGGCAAAAATTAAAAAGGCATCAAGAGTGGGAGAATGGGATTAGGAAGGAGTTGGTGAAAGCAGAAAGGGAATATGTGGAAGATCCATCCCCAGAGAAACGAAGAGTATGGTTGAATAAACTGGAATATAAAGTAGCAGTGACCAGGAAATCGCAGAACAAGAGACTTTTCCAGTAACAAGTCGCATTTGGAGAGGGGGAAAGTTTAGGACGGATGCTAGCCTACTTGGTGAGAACTAATTCCTCCCCTTCTGCAGTCTCCGCGATTAGGACAGTAAAGGGAGAAATTTCATCCCAGGTGTCGGACATCAGACACATTTAAAGAATACTATGAAAGGCTGTATATGTCGCGGTGGGAGGCAGAAGGTGAGGAATTGGATAAATTTTTTTAGAATATTGAGATACCGGTCCTTACAGAAGCAGACAGGGAGGGAATGGAGGCCCCAATAACTCTGGAGCAAATACAGCAAGCGGTGACGGAGATGGCTAATCAGAAATCTCCAGGGCCGATAAATACTATGGAATGGTATTGCTTCCGGAGCTTCTTAAAGTGTTGAATTGGGCGGAGGTGGAGGGGAAATTACCCACCTCCAATGAGGCAACAATAATAGTACTGCATAAAAAGGGGAAAGACCCATTAGATACCACGTCATATAGACCAATTTCCCTACTCTGTTCAGATGCCAAAATATTGGCTAAGGTAATGGCAGCCAGGTTAAATAAAATCATTTTCAAACTTATACATCCAGATCAAACAGGATTTATTCCTAGCAGATCAACTAGCATGAATATCAGGAGGGTATTCCTTAATCTGCAGACACCAACAGAAAATATGGGAACAAGAGTGATCATGTCCTTAGATGTGGTTAAGGCCTTTGATAGCCTGGAGTGGGGGTAAATCTGGTGGGTATTGGGGGAATTTGGCTTTGGGCCCTTGTTCATTAGGTGGATAAAAATAATGTATAATAGCCCGAGCTAGAATCAGGGTTAACAATGATTACTCCGGTAAGATACAACTGGAAAGGGGATGAGACAGGGGTGCCCATTGTCACCCCTCATTTTTGCGCTTGCTATGGAGCCACTGGCTACAGCAATAAGATCGAGCTTAAGCATGAAAGGGTTTCTGAGGGGGTCAGGTGAAGAGAGAATCGCATTATATGCGGATGATGTGTTCTCCTCTTCCTGGGGGATACGGGGCAATCCCTCAGGCAGATGATTGACATCTTTGGAAAATTTGGAAGACTCTCTGGTCAGGTAATAAATTGGGAGAAATCGCACTTATGCCGATAGATCCCATTGGGAACCAAATATTACCAGAGAGGCGCCAATTGGAAGTAGTTAAGAAAATGAAATGCCTAGGAATATATTTAACAAAAGACCCTAATAAGTTTTATAAGTAATAATTTAATACCCCTTCTGGCCAAATTTAAAAGTAAGATTGAAATTTTGGTAAAAAAAATCGCAATAAGCATATATTGATTGGTTTGCGAAAAAGTTATAGCGTCTACAAAATAGGGGATAGAGTTATAGCATTTTTATTTATTTAATTTATTTTAAATAGTAATGGCGGCGATCTGTGTTTTTTTTTTTTTTTTTTTTTTTTATTTTTATCCTGACTGCGATATTGCGGCGGACATATCGGACACTTTTGACACATTTTTGGGACCATTCACATTTATACAGCGATCCGTGCTATACAATTGCATTGATTACTGTATAAATGTGAATGGCAGGGAAGGTGTTAACCACTAGGGGGCGCTGAAGGGGTTAATATGTTCCCTGGGAGTGATTCTTTCTGTGGGGGGAGGGGACTCACAAGGGGAGGAGACCGATCGGTGTTTCTCTGTACAGAGAACACACCATCGGCTCCTCTCCTCTGACAGGACCATGGATCTGTGTGTTTAGTCTGGAACACGGTCCCGCTATGTTACCGGGCGATCGCGGGTGCCCAGCGGACATCGCGGCCACTGGGCACACGCATCGGGTGCCCAGTGACACGACGGGCGCGCGCGCTCCCTGGAGGGAAGGGGAGGACGTCATATGACGGCCTCCCGTCCTGATAGCTGTGCCGCCTGGCTGTCAATAGACAGCCGGCGGTCGGCTAGTGGTTAATGTTCTCCTTCCCAGCAACACATACTCTATTTTCTTTGGTCCCTTGCCATTTTATTCAGGGGTCGGGAGCAAAGAAAATACCAAGTGCTTTTATGGTGAAGCGTGTGACTCACTTTCCTTCCTCATATGACAGTGCTAGTGCTGGGGCTTGGGTATACCTCCCTTTGCAACGAGTAGGCTGAGAGCTGATTGATCAGCGGTCATGTAATCCTTTTGCGGTTTTGATATTTTTCATCTGTTTAAAAAAAACTGATCAAAACATTATTTCGAAAAATCCCTTGGTGCCTTCATTTCAGTCAATCATCAGTGTCACTTTGGTATTTTTAAAGTGTAGCCAAAACTTTATTAATTGTGGATGGATTAGGGCAGGGTTAAACACTCCGAATTGGTTTGCTGTCTGTGTCCCACTGGGAAGATCTCAGTTGTCACCAGAAAAGGTGTCCCCATTGGAAGTTACCCTCACTTCTTGCTCTAGTCACAGCTGTAAAATGTTTAATCTCCTGTCACTTTAATTCTCAATGATAATGGTTACCAGGTAAAATAAAGTTGACGATTCTCCCTAAGGCCCCTTTCACACTGGGGCGTTTTTCAGGCGGTACAGCGCTAAAAATAGCGTCTGTACAGCGCCTGAAAAAAATCCGGCCCCATTCACTCCAGTGTGAAAGCCGGCGGGCTTTCACACTGGAGCGGTCCTGCTAGCAGCATCTTTGGAGCGGTGGGGGCGTGGCTTGGCGCGCAGAGCGGATGGCAGCAGACTAGAAGAGCTCCGTCAAACCCTCAGCCCTTACAGCTCAAACAACGCCGTAACCACCAGCTAACATGAGCAGACTCACCCGCCACAACTCGGGAACTCACCCCCGACGTTCCGCTCCGGTCCCGAGCTCCAGAAGCATCCCGGACATCTTTAAGTCTCAGTCCCGCCGACGCAAGGCCCTTCCCAAGATGGCGGAGCCGCGTGGAGATGAAGAGTTCAGTGAGGACTCCAAGTCCACATACGAAGAGGAGGTAAGAGACACCTCCTCATCAGATCACCCCCTTACCCTCCCCGCTATGATGAAAATAGCAGCAGACATAAAAGGAACTTTCTCCTCCGCCATCACAGAGTTGAAAGCGGACATTTTGTCTATCTCAGAGAAACTAGAGGGGGCAGAGAAAGCAGGCTCCAGGAGGGACAAGGCCATAGCGCGCCTGGAAAAAGTAACGGACACTCATGCAGCTCATCTCATTGAAATGAATCGCCAATTGGAAGATTTGGACAATAGGGGGAGGAGACATAATGTTAGGGTGAGGGGGGTACCAGAAACTGTAGACCCCAGCAACATACCCTCTGCTCTGCAATATGTATTCAACGAGGTTTTGGAACGCCCAACGGACACTCTGATTGTCTTTGACCGAGCACATAGGGCACTAAGAGCCAGGCCAGCTGACACAGCACCTCCCAGGGACATTATCTGCTGTCTCCCGGATTTTAAGCTAAAAGAGGAAATCATGCTAAAGGCCAGGCATAATGCTCACATAACGTTTAATGACACAGCCATCTCCATTTTCCAAGACCTTTCTCCTATCACATTAAATAACAGGAGAGCTCTGCGCCCCCTGCTGGAGATATTACGAGGGCAAAATATACCATATAAATGGAAATTCCCCTTTGCACTGAACGTGACTTTCCAAGGCAGGCAGCTCTACCTGCGTACACCAGATGACCTCCAGAACTTCTGCCAGGACATCCAGATCCCGCTGATTGACCTACCCGACTGGTACAGGGAATTCCTTAATCCCCCAAAGCCACAGGGACCCCAAACCTCACATCCTACCACACCAACCAAACCACCGAACAAGAGAGGGAAGTTCCAGACTAAACAGACCCCGGGCACAAGCGCCACTCCGAGACACTCCAACCCACCCAGAGAGCTGCCTCCGGATTCAGGCCAGGAATAACGGGGGACGAGGAAAGAGAGATTGGGGAAGGATTTAACTTTTCTTCCTCGCCTTTGCTGTTTTTTTTTTTTTCTTTTCTTTCTCTGGTTGCACTACAATACTGGCACCACTGCACACTCATCCATATGTTGTCCATCTTTGGAGCGGTATAGGAGCGGCGGCGCTTTGCGGGGGATTTTAACCCTTTTTCGGCCGCTAGCGGGGGTTAAAACCGCACCGCTAGCGGCCGAATACCGCAGCTAAAATGACGGTAAAGCAGCGCTAAATATAGCACTGCTTTACCGTCGCCGCCGCTCCCACCCTAGTGTGAAAGGGGCCTAACAGGGACACAGACAACAGTAAAAGCTTGTCAAAATTCTAACCTTTTCCAACTGTGTCCCCGTTGGGGGGACAGTTTTGGCCTTGGTGAGTTAACTTAATTGTCTAAGACTGCTTTCTATGCAGTGCTGCCCTAGATAGATGTCTGGTTAGTTTGTGTGATATGCAAAGCCCTGGCAGCGATGAAGAGTACCTAGTCCAAATTACTGTGACTAGAATTTTTTCTTTTTTTAGTGCATGGGAGACCTGAGAAGCTCAGACTGTCATGCTTTGCTTATAAATGTTCTGGTTTCCTGTCTTGTCCCTTTTCAGAGGATCATCACACAGCTAAGCAAGCAGGAAGTTGGAAAGGTTATATACACCGACTGCATACGGGAGGAAAACATCAAGCAGGTGAGGCCTTCTTCTTGGCAGTATTGTTGTCCTTCTTTTATTTATTTTCCTTTTTAAAGGTGTACTAACACTTTTGCAAAAAATATAAATGTACCTATATTTGTGAACACTGAGCTTATTACCTTTTGTGAGAATGTTTGACTGGAAGCTGTCATTCTTGGACTGATACTAGTTTCTGAGCACTCTTATGGGTTTAGTTTTTTTATCCTAGAACTAGTATGAAACCTGTAAGGGATGCCAAATGCAGGTATTCAGCAAGGATGACCAGATCAGTGGGTTGTGCCTTAAGAAATCAGGTACCAGGCTGAATAAGGTTAAATGAAGTTTATTAACATAAATATTATTCTACCAACACCAGTAAACTAGAAACAATGTAAAGTGACAAAATAAACTTGAAGCAGCAACCCAAACGACAACCCAGCTAACTATATACAAATGGAGAGAGCAAACATGAGCAGGTCAAGGTCAGGACTGAGACAGGAAACAAGGGGAGCAGGGTACTAGAAGCAGGTCACAGGAACAAGGAACAGGATCAGGCAGGGACACAGCTCACAGGAATAACAATGAAGCACTGAACTTCAGTTAAGTGTGGGATGGATTGTCTACCTCCCAGCAGCCTAGTTACATGGATAAGCTGGCTGCTGGGAGACACCCCTACAAACAAATTGGCCCTGTCTAACAGTTTACGATAAAACGGGTTTTGTTTGCACACCTTTGCAAATATACGAGTAAGCCGCAGTGCCCACGCCAAGGGACCTCTGTACATACTGCCGTCCTAACTCCAAATTTCCAGAGCCTCCATAGTAGGAGCACATAGAAGAATGGATAGATTAAGGGCAGGTATACCTGGAGGGATCCCACCCCTCCTTAAAGGCACAGGTATGTAGGTGATGCCCAGCAAGAGCACAAGGGCAGCAAAGGCATCCAGTGCATCCCAAACCCAATTCATCCAACTGCACAAAGGCGTCACGATTCCTCCCATTACAGATTTGTCTAAAACATCTAACATTTCAGTAAAGTATTTCAGTTTGACAGGTTTTCATCTTGTATGTATACTCTCAGGATATTTTGACACACAATTTGCACAATGAAGATGCCCAGTTTTTAGGAGTTGTCAAGGTACCTTGCCGTAACAGAGGTTTCTCAAACTTATTGGCACCCAGAGGTGTTTTGTCTAAATTTGTAAAGTTAGTTGGTGGAGGTGCTACAGGTGTACAATAGGTAGCAGATATGGCACACAAGATCAATGGCATCTATGAAGGATACTGTCCCATTGCAAAATCCTCAAATAGCAGTGGTTTAGGATGAAATCCAACTGGCGGCTGAGAAGCGGGAAGTAACTGAAGGGGGTCTGTGGAGCACCGGACAGACCAGAAGTGCTGTCCCTTCTAGATACGTCACTAGGGGGTGTGGCAATGTGTTTCAAGGCTGCCCAACCCACTTTGTCAAGCTATGATTAATGTCTGATAGCCAAAATGTTAGTGGTTTTTATCTTATATTGACAATGTAGCCAATAAAGGTTACCCTATTCGTATGACAGAGTTGCTAGTTTATCTGGTATGCTCATGCAAGTGTGGAGACACTGAAGCCTGGTCACCAGTCTTTTCAGCGACTCTACAGGTCATGATTGAGCAGTGCAGATTTGTTACAATGGATAAATGTTAGTTTGAAAAAAAATAAATAAATAAATGTAGCCTATTGTGTGGAGAGCCTGCATATTTACGGCAAATATACTTCCATGTATAGGTTTGCTATATAATTACACACTATACATTGGTTTCAAAAACCACATTGATAAAGCTAATCAATTTAAACTCATAACCTACATGTATATTTAAAAAAAAAAAAAAAAGAGGTAAAACAAGGATAGTTTCTCGTGTTATGCCTCGTACACACGTACGGACTTTTGCCGGCGGACCTAGTCCAGCGGACAATCCCGCGGGACTTTCCGGCTAGGTCCGCTGGACTTTCCGAGGGTGTGGACTTGCCCACACACGCACGGACTTCTCCAGCGGATAATCCGCCGGCCAAAAGTCCGCGGGACTTTTGAAAATGAACGGACTTGCCCACACACGGAGCAGTCCGTTCATTTCGAACGTAACTTCAGGTTACGTAGCTAGCGTAGGCAGTAAATGCCGCCGCGCTAGCTCCGCAAGCTGGCATGGATTTAAAGGGAATCCCCACGCCGAAAAAACGGCGTGGGGGTTCCCCCAAATCCATGTCAGACCCTCATCCGAGCACGCAGCCTGGCAGGCCAGGAAAGGGGTGGGGACGAACGAGCGCCCCCCCCCCCTCCTGAGCCGTACCAGGCCGCGTGCCCTCAACATGGGGGGTGCCCTGGGGAAAGGGGGGCCGTGCGGCCCCCCCACCCCAAAGCACCTTGTCCCCATGTTGATGAGGACAAGGGCCTCTTCCCGACAACCCTGGCCGTTGGTTGTCGGGGTCTGCGGGCGGGGGCTTATCGGAATCTGGGAACCCCCTTTAATAAGGGGGCCCCCAGATCCCGGCCCCCCACCCTATGTGAATGAGTATGGGGTACGATGTACCCCTACCCATTCACCTAAGGTGTAAAATGTAAAGTAAAAAAAAACACCCACACTTTTGAAAAAATAGTTTATTGCACTGCTCCGGGGGTCTTCTTCCGTCTTGGGGGTCTTCTCGCCGGACTCCCCCGCCATTTACCAAGCTCTTTTACCGAGCGGGGGAAGTCCGGCTACCTTCTTCGTCGTCGCCGCCGTCTGGGGGTCTCGATCCGCCTTCGGGGGTCTTCTTCCGTCTTGGGGGTCTTCTCGCCGGACTCCTCCCCTCTCTTCTGCTCTTTTACCTAGCTCTTTCACGAGGGGAGGAGTCCGGCTACCTTCTTCGTCGTCGCCGCCGTCGTCTGGGGGTCTCGATCCGCCTTCGGGGGTCTTCCGGGGGTCTCTTCTGTTCTTGCGGCGGTCGTCGTCTTCCGCGCCGCCGGCGCCTTCTTCTTCTTGTCCTCCTTCTTGTCCTTCTTGTTCTTCTTCTTCTTCCGATGTTGACCCGACGCTCTCTCTGCCCGGAATGCCTGTGCCGCTCTGAGCTCGGACTTATATAGGGACATGGGCGACAGGGTCACATGTTCATGTCACATGGTGACCCCGCCCCCTTGCGATGTCACAGTCCCAGCATCCTCCGGGACTGTGACAACACAAGGGGGCGGGGTCACCATGTGACATGTGCATGTGACCCTGTCGCCCATGTCCCTATATAAGTCCGAGCGCAGAGCGGCACAGGCATTCCGGGCAGAGAGAGCGTCGGGTCAACATCGGAAGAAGAAGAAGAACAAGAAGGACAAGAAGGAGGACAAGAAGAAGGCGCCGGCGGCGCGGAAGACGACGACCGCCGCAAGAACAGAAGAGACCCCCGGAAGACCCCCGAAGGCGGATCGAGACCCCCAGACGATGGCGGCGACGACGAAGAAAGTAGCCGGACTCCTCCCCTCGTGAAAGAGCTAGGTAAAAGAGCAGAAGAGAGGGGAGGAGTCCGGCGAGAAGACCCCCAAGACGGAAGAAGACCCCCGAAGGCGGATCGAGACCCCAGACGGCGGCGACGACGAAGAAGGTAGCCGGACTTCCCCCGCTCGGTAAAAGAGCTTGGTAATGGCGGGGGAGTCCGGCGAGAAGACCCCCAAGACGGAAGAAGACCCCCGGAGCAGTGCAATAAACTATTTTTTCAAAAGTGTGGGTGTTTTTTTTTACTTTACATTTTACACCTTAGGTGAATGGGTAGGGGTACATCGTACCCCATACTCATTCACATAGGGTGGGGGCCGGGATCTGGGGGCCCCCTTATTAAAGGGGGTTCCCAGATTCCGATAAGCCCCCGGCCCGCAGACCCCGACAACCAACGGCCAGGGTTGTCGGGAAGAGGCCCTTGTCCTCATCAACATGGGGACAAGGTGCTTTGGGTGGGGGGGCCGCACGGCCCCCCTTTCCCCAGGGCACCCCCCCATGTTGAGGGCACTCGGCCTGGTACGGCTCAGGAGGGGGGGGGGGGGCGCTCGTTCGTCCCCACCCCTTTCCTGGCCTGCCAGGCTGCGTGCTCGGATGAGGGTCTGACATGGATTTGGGGGGAACCCCCACGCCGTTTTTTCGGCGTGGGATTCCCTTTAAATCCATGCCAGGTCACGGAGCTAGCGCGGCGGCATTTACTGCCTACGCTAGCTACGTAACCTGAAGTCACGTGCTAAATGAACGGACTTGCCGATGAGCGGCAAGTCCGTTCATTTCAAAAGTCCCGCGGACTTGCCCACTAACGGCGGGATTATCCGCTGGACTGCCAAGTCCAGCGGATAATTTGAAAACAAAACTTCAAACTTTAGTCCGCCGTACTTTGGCGCCAAAAAGTCCGCCGGCGCCCACACACGAGGGGATTATCCGCTGGACTTCAGTCCAGAGGATAATCCCGCGGGATTGTCCCTTCGTGTGTACGCGGCATTAGTATAACTAAAGCCTAAACTTTTTTTGTAAATAGTAGGGAAGGGTTAAAACTCCTGTAAGGTTGCCATCGATGAGATTTCACTTGTTCCATAGACTCAACAGAAAGCGGGGAAAAAAAGGAAATCTCTTCAAAGTTTCTGCCATTAAAGGCATTCCCCTTCAGTTTTTTTGGGATGACTTGGAATGTAGGATTTCACTTTCTGTCCTAGTGACAATGGTTACTAGGACAAATGGAGAGGATGAATCTCCCAGCATGGAAACGGACAGCAATCAAATTCAATCAAAACTTGACAGGGTTGACAACCAAGGGGATTAGGGTTTTAAAAATGTCATATTTAATTTCAATACAAATACTGATTGGATGACTTCTATGTGTGTCTGCTTTTGTCATTCTTGTGATATGTGCATGGGTATAATGGTTTGCAGATATTGTATTGATTTTCCTGACTTAAACTGAAAAACTTAACTTGATTTTTGTGAGCACTTTTCTTATGAAGTAAAGAAAGTTTCTTCACATTTTTTGTATTTTTTTTTGTATTTATTTAGATTGTTCCAGCAATTACAGAGCGTGTTGAATGTCATCCCCGATTCCACAGAGCTGAGGTCAGTGGCCAAGAAGTAAAAGTTGATTGCATGTCTTGGAATATTGCAGTAAAATGAAAATGCATGACTAGCATTGCACATAGAGATGTGTAGTGTTTCACTTAAAGATCTTATTTCTGCATTATCGTTATGATTTTATCAGTTGTTAAATTTTTGCAGAATTTTACTGTAGGATAACTTATTTATTGGCTATTGCAGAATCCAGAAATCTGCATTATGGTAACTGGAATTCCCAACGTTGGTAAATCTTCTCTAATAAACGCACTGAGAAGAATACATCTTAGGAAGGGTACGTTCCCTATCTTATATTTAGATTATTTTACTGTATTGGTATTTTTATTGGCCTCATACCAGGTCTTCTGTAATTCATATGTACATACAGTAACTAAAATTAGACTGGTACTCTCCTGCACACCATTTTAATGTACTCTTTTCTCTGACTCAGGAAAGGCCTCTAGAGTTGGTGGAGAACCTGGAATTACCCGCTCAGTGCTGTGTAAAATACAGGTGAGAATTGGTGTGAGCTGTTGCTTGCAGTGGTCTAAATGGCACTAACAAATCCGAAGGTACACATAGGCATTAGATGACAGTCTCCCCGGCCTAGAGATGAGTTTGGGCACCCTCCATACGCATCTCTAACACAATCTCTCAACTGCTTCTTCTGACAGGAGTGATGCTGCAGTTATTCCTGCCAATGAGGTGCAGGAGAAACTCCTAGCGTGCCCCTAGAGGCATTACTAGTTATGTAACACACCTGGAGCACCTTAATGAGGGCAATAGTGCTGCACACTAAAATATTTAATGGGCAAGTGAGTGGTGGCAGGGAGGTCTATCGCTTCTCACATAGAAAAATTACACGTTTGTGAGGCCTAGTGTGCATTAACACGGCCTGTACCCCAAAGAGAAGCTTAAACAGATAGACATAAAGAGTATATGCATGTGAAAAAAATAATAAGTTTTATTTAGGGCAGCAAGCCCAGAGATAAATCAGTAAATAGGTGAATAAGCATACAATTTTACAAGACGGCCTGTATACATGGAATCATGGGTAACCATAAACATGTACAGAAATGCAAAAGAACAAATTATACAACAACTTGCAATAATATCAGGGTCTTTCAGGAAAATGCCGACATGTTTCGGACGGACGTCCTTTTTCAAGGCAATGTCTGTTCCTGTATTTGCTCAATAGTACTGTATGAGACAGAGTAGGGTCATTAGTATACAACACATTGTATAGGTAAGTATAAACCTGTAATTGCGCCAATCAATGGTAATGGTACTCACTTGCAAAACATTGGAGGGGCTTGTAATGGCCCAATGGTCTAGGGGTACAGAGGTATGGTCTCAGTATATCCACAGGGTATACAGTGGGTCTTGTGCTATTAAAAGCAAACGGCTGCTAGACATTTGAAAGGCTGCAAGATCTCCAAGCCATGCACTGGGAAGTTGCAATGGCTATGTGTACCTGGGCCAGAGGTGGTGTATGGCTGGGGAATCAAGGGAGTAGATAGGGTATTATTAATGTCAATTTAAAGTAAAAAAGAGTATGTAGATGCAAAGTGGGTTGCATGAAGTAAAAAAGTAGTATTACCTGGTGGAGAGAGAGCTTGAGATGCAGTGTAGCACAGCGCCGGCAGGAAAGTGTGATAACCAGTCCCACCATTGTAAGGCTTATATGTGTATGATAATTGGTATCAGCTGTGCAGGCCCTGGTAAGGGGTGAGTGCACTAGGCCGGAATGTAATTGGGGCCAGGTGTGGGGATGGTGGCTCAAAGGCCAAATCGTAATATCCCCTGTATTGAGATCTCAGATGCGGCGGCGCCGCGCGTCGACACGTCCAAAGGGGCGTGGCCTCGTGCGGCGTCGGAGCGTCACCGACGCGGGCAGACTAACCCCTCCCCGCGTGCTGGAACGCAAGCGGAGGGGCGCGTATGGTGGAAGATGTGCGCCTCAATGGGTATAAGCGGCGCATGCGCCGTAAAGAATACGCGCATGCGCACATGGTCTTACCCGCGCCGGGCAGCCGGGATATCAAATGGAAGCAAAAAAGCCAGATTGAAGAGTACATATGATATGTAAAGATGTGGCAATGTTGTTACCTTTCAATAAATGCATATGTACTTAGATATTGGTAGGTCAGCAAGCGAGTAACATTACCATAGAAGGATAGAGAGCCCCCTAGTGGACAAAAAGACATAATGCATTAGAATAGCAGAAACAGCAATACTCACATGTCTATAGAAGTGGTGGAAACAGTATACTAGTGTCATTGGGTTGAAATGGTTGTAGGGCAATATAGACTTTGCAATAAAGCCAATATGGTATAAACATATTTATGAGACATGAAAACAGGTACATTTATATTAAGAATAGAGCACAGTGACCATGATGTAAAAATGTGATAAGGCCGAATGAAGAGGGGGTCCGAGAGTGCAAAATACTCAGGGGGCCCATCCTCATTCTAAAAGAAGTTATAGATCAAGTTCTCACACCCCTGATTCAAAGCCCTCAAGATAGGGCTTGAAATTGAATGCCTCGTTGAGGCCAGGGGGGGATGTGGCATTGAGATGGAAAATCCATTTAAGCTCACTTTGAAGTAGGGATTTGTTGTAGTCACCCCCTCGATTTGGTGGGGGAATGTGGTCAAGTGCTCTAAATGTGATCTGAGGGGTTGAGTCCTGGTGAACGATTGCACAGTGTCGCCCTAGGGGAAGGTCAGGGTCTTTTTGATTGATACTGAGAGTGTGTCGGTAAATGCGTTTCCAAAAAGGCAATTTGGTTTTCCCAACATAAAAACACCCGCACTCGCATTCTAGTAGGTATACAATGCCGACTGAGCGGCAATTGACGAAGTGTTGGGGAAAGAAAGGTTGTCCATTTGGTAGGGTATTGGATCTGTTAGATTTAGATAGGTACTTACAGTATTTGCATTTCCCACAGGGGAATGTCCCCTTAGTTTGTTTATGTAAATAACTAGTAGGGGTATATTCTCTTTTAATTAACTTGTCACGGAGAGAGGGAGCTCGTCTGTAGGTAAGTAAAGGATGTATCGGTACGAATGGAGACAGTGAATGGTCTGTGGTTAGAATATGCCAATGTTTCTCTAAAATCTGGATGATTGAAGAGTGTTGTTCACAAAAATTGGTAATAATTCGTAATGGAGTGTGAGTGGTTTGTGGTTTAGAAGAGAAAAGTAAAGAGTTACGTGTTTTAGATTTCGCTTTTTTGTATGCGATTTTTAAAATTTTGGGTGGATATCCTCGTTCTAACAGCCTATTTCGTAAAACTGAGGCCTCGTTTTCGAAGGAGGCCTCGGTTGAACAGTTGCGGCGAGCACGGAGGTATTGGGCATATGGAATAGAGTTAAGGAGAGGTTCCGGGTGGAAACTGGAGGCAGCTAGAATAGTATTGCCTGCAGTGGGTTTACGATATAAATGGCTTTGGATGTGGCCTTCCAAGTCTTTCGTAAGGGTAAGGTCTAGGAAACAGATAGATGTTGGGCTAAATGTCATCGTGAATCTCAGATTTAACTGGTTAGCAGTATTAAGGTAGGTCAGAAAGTCTTGTAGAATTTGGCTGGGTCCCTGCCAGACAATAAGTATATCGTCGATGTATCGACGAAAAGTAAGGATATGTTTGGTGTATATATTGGCAGAGGGGTCTGTAAAAAGGAGGCGTTCCCACTCCCCCAAGTACAGATTGGCGTAGGCCGGTGCGCAGCAAGTGCCCATGGCCACGCCCTGTACTTGGAGGTAGTGGGAACCGTCAAAAGAAAAAAAGTTGTTGTTGAGGATGAAGTCTAAAGCGTTTATGATAAATGTAGAAAGATCAGTGGAGTATAGGGAAGTAGTGGTAAGTATGTGTCGAATGGCCGAAAGTCCTAAGGAGTGGGGGATCGAACTGTATAATGCCTCGACGTCGATCGCGACAAGTAAGGTGTCGGGACCGGTGGTCAGGGAAGATAGACTTTGTAGGAGATGGGTGGTGTCTCGTATGTAGGAAGGAAGTTGGATAACTAAAGGTTGCAATAATTTATCGATATAGCGACTAAGGTTGTCTGTGAGAGAGCCTCTTCCGGAAACTATGGGCCTGCCTGGTGGTCTGGGTAGGTTTTTATGCACCTTGGGGAGTGCATAGAACGTGGCTGTGCGTGGAAATTTGGTTCTAACATAGTCACTGGTGTTTTTGTCCAATACCCCTTTTATGGTGGCAGAGTCTATAAGCGTGTATAATTGTTGTTGTGCTAAAGTAATGAAAGATATGGGAATCTTTTTGTACCATTCCTTATTTTGAAGGATGTCGTGGCACATTTGGAGGTAGTCGTCCCTGTCAAGTATAACTATGTTTCCGCCTTTGTCGGCGGGTTTAATTATTATCGTAGAATTAGTTTTTAAACTTTGGAGAGCAAGGTATTGATTGTATGAGAAATTTCTTGCCTTGGATCGGTTGGGGTGGATTTTTAAGTTGCGAATTTCCCGTGTCACTGCCTGCAAGAATAGTGCAGCTCTAGGGTTAGTGCTGGGGGGTGGGTAAAAACTTGATTTCTTTTTTATAGTTATTTTGGAGGGTGGGTGTGATGGAGTGAGAGAGTCATCCTCAGTGCTGGCTAAGAGAGTGTCAAGATCCAAAGTATCTATTAAATTGGAGTTGTCACTTTCCTCCAAGAGTTCAGTTAACTGTTGGAGGGCAGTGGTTTCCGCTGCAGAGTGTAGAAGGGAATCCGGAAAGGGATTGGGTGTGTATATGCTATGTAATAGCAGTTTGCGGACAAACAGGTGAATGTCTTTGATAACAGTGAATTTGTCTATATGGGATACAGGACAAAAAGTGAGTCCCTTTTCAAGGACTGAAGTTTCATGCTTAGTAAGTGAGTGTTTGGAAAGGTTGATGATGTTACAAGAGGGTGAGGTTATCTTGGTGTTCTTTTCGGTTGGTGAGTGTTGTTGTGTTGGATTCTTTGTGATGCTCGCATTAAGTCTAAAAAATCAAAGTGTTGGGAAGATGAAGGTAAGGAGTGTGATCTAGAGGTCTTCGAGGACGAGGAAGCGACCGACGGGTCTCTGGCCGGTGAGTCGTCAGTCGGTCCCTCGGGATCGGAGACCTCGTCACTAGAAAGGTTAGGTGTGCGACCTCTTTTGGGGTTGCGTGGGCCCCGTGTGGAATTAGGTTTGGGTGCAGCATGTGAATTGTCTGTGTTGCGGTCAGTGGCATATTTGGGAGGCACTTGTTTTGAGGCGAAGCGTGCTGGGGCTGGTGGGCGTGCAGCACGGTTGGCCTCATTCCATTTGTAGGCTCTTTCCTCTTGGAAAGCTTTTTTGTCGCGGAAGAATTTTTTGTCCTTCTGCGTCAAAGTGTCATGGTTGAATTTGTCAAAACGTTTTTTAAGTTGTAGGTCCAATGTTTTGTATAGTGGATGGTCTAGAAATTGTGTAAGCTGGGTATTTAATGATGCTAGTTTGGCATCAAGGGCGGACATTTGTGTCTCATATTGTTGTATCAAAAGTTTCATCAAATCAATGGAACATTGTTTGAGGACACCCTCCCAGGCCTGTTTAAAGTCTGGGGGAATGTCCTGGAAAGTGGGAAAAATTTGGACCCTGAGCCCAAAGGGGTTGATACCGTGAGCAATATAGTCCTTGAAGGACTTAATGTGCCAGAACAAAGAAGCTTTCTTCTGGACAGTATGTGTAAGATTGAGGAAAACAAATCGCAATTGGGATTCAATGAACTCATTGGATTGAAATTGCTGTAAAGTGCTGGTCATGCGGGTCTCCCAATCCTCCCCAAGGAAGATTGCCATGATGGTTTAAGGGGGTGCTCAAGGGATGGTATTCACAGAAGCAGGTTAGAGGTAATATTTGTCATATAATACAAAACAGGTATCAATACGCGTGTTTAAAGCAGGTCATATATAGAGGCATAAGTATGAATAGAGTAAGAATTGCCTGCAGTCACTTGCTCAGGTAGGGGATTTGTTATGGATTAACCATAAATGGATCAAGGTAAAATATTTAATGGGCAAGTGAGTGGTGGCAGGGAGGTCTATCGCTTCTCACATAGAAAAATTACACGTTTGTGAGGCCTAGTGTGCATTAACACGGCCTGTACCCCAAAGAGAAGCTTAAACAGATAGACATAAAGAGTATATGCATGTGAAAAAATAATAAGTTTTATTTAGGGCAGCAAGCCCAGAGATAAATCAGTAAATAGGTGAATAAGCATACAATTTTACAAGACGGTCTGTATACATGGAATCATGGGTAACCATAAACATGTACAGAAATGCAAAAGAACAAATTATACAACAACTTGCAATAATATCAGGGTCTTTCAGGAAAATGCCGACATGTTTCGGACGGACGTCCTTTTTCAAGGCAATGTCTGTTCCTGTATTTGCTCAATAGTACTGTATGAGACAGAGTAGGGTCATTAGTATACAACACATTGTATAGGTAAGTATAAACCTGTAATTGCGCCAATCAATGGTAATGGTACTCACTTGCAAAACATTGGAGGGGCTTGTAATGGCCCAATGGTCTAGGGGTACAGAGGTATGGTCTCAGTATATCCACAGGGTATACAGTGGGTCTTGTGCTATTAAAAGCAAACGGCTGCTAGACATTTGAAAGGCTGCAAGATCTCCAAGCCATGCACTGGGAAGTTGCAATGGCTATGTGTACCTGGGCCAGAGGTGGTGTATGGCTGGGGAATCAAGGGAGTAGATGGGGTATTATTAATGTCAATTTAAAGTAAAAAAGAGTATGTAGATGCAAAGTGGGTTGCATGAAGTAAAAAAGTAGTATTACCTGGTGGAGAGAGAGCTTGAGATGCAGTGTAGCACAGCGCCGGCAGGAAAGTGTGATAACCAGTCCCACCATTGTAAGGCTTATATGTGTATGATAATTGGTATCAGCTGTGCAGGCCCTGGTAAGGGGTGAGTGCACTAGGCCGGAATGTAATTGGGGCCAGGTGTGGGGATGGTGGCTCAAAGGCCAAATCGTAATATCCCCTGTATTGAGATCTCAGATGCGGCGGCGCCGTGCGTCGACACGTCCAAAGGGGCGTGGCCTCGTGCGGCATCGGAGCGTCACCGACGCGGGCAGACTAACCCCTCCCCGCGTGCTGGAACGCAAGCGGAGGGGCGCGTATGGTGGAAGATGTGCGCCTCAATGGGTATAAGCGGCGCATGCGCCGTAAAGAATACGCGCATGCGCACATGGTCTTACCCGCGCCGGGCAGCCGGGATATCAAATGGAAGCAAAAAAGCCAGATTGAAGAGTGCATATGATATGTAAAGATGTGGCAATGTTGTTACCTTTCAATAAATGCATATGTACTTAGATATTGGTAGGTCAGCAAGCGAGTAACATTACCATGGAAGGATAGAGAGCCCCCTAGTGGACAAAAAGACATAATGCATTAGAATAGCAGAAACAGCAATATTCACATGTCTATAGAAGTGGTGGAAACAGTATACTAGTGTCATTGGGTTGAAATGGTTGTAGGGCAATATAGACTCTGCAATAAAGCCAATATGGTATAAACATATTTATGAGACATGAAAACAGGTACATTTATATTAAGAATAGAGCACAGTGACCATGATGTAAAAATGTAATAAGGCCGAATGAAGAGGGGGTCCGAGAGTGCAAAATACTCAGGGGGCCCATCCTCATTCTAAAAGAAGTTATAGATCAAGTTCACACACCCCTGATTCAAAGCCCTCAAGATAGGGCTTGAAATTGAATGCCTCGTTGAGGCCAGGGGGGGATGTGGCATTGAGATGGAAAATCCATTTAAGCTCACTTTGAAGTAGGGATTTGTTGTAGTCACCCCCTCGATTGGGTGGGGGAATGTGGTCAAGTGCTCTAAATGTGATCTGAGGGGTTGAGTCCTGGTGAACGATTGCACAGTGTCGCCCTAGGGGAAGGTCAGGGTCTTTTTGATTGATACTGAGAGTGTGTCGGTAAATGCGTTTCCAAAAAGGCAATTTGGTTTTCCCAACATAAAAACACCCGCACACTGTGCGCGGTGCACAATGTGTTTGGACAAAATTTTAATAGTGGGAAGGGCTTAAGGGCCATGGTTAAACACAACCCAAGCCTCTTTGTAACTATGAGATATGCTTTGATTGCTGTGCCACAAGAGTCTCTCAAACACGTAAACCTCAGCACAAAAGAAAAAGCTTCCATTACATATATTTTTGTGTACACAGAAAATAAACAGAGAACTAACACTTTGTTTAAACCAACATTATACAATAACTTCAATAAATAGTCAGGGACTGCTAAGCAACCAGCAACTGTTGAGACAATGAAGACGGCGAGAAGTATGTAATTTACTATAGAGTGCAGGGTTAAGAATACTGTATATAACGCACAGAGCGCTGCAGTTGGTGCCATGTTTAGGACAGGATTGTGTAATGCATAGTATGGGTCAGAAGTACAACATTACTCTCCACCACCTTAACCTTTCAGCAAAAGTTACCCCCCCCCCCCCCCCCAACCAGTTGTTCTAGCACAAATCCTCTTATTCCCCTCCATATACCTTCTCCCAGCACAAATTGACCTTCCCTGCATAAACATTCCTTCCCCCTAAGCCCTCCTCCAGCTATTTACAAACCCTTTTATTTTATTATATTATTATTATTATTTTATTCATTTAGGAGCAAATGGGAGATAACTCCTGAAAATTTGGCAGTACTTTTTTATTTTTTTATTTATTTTTTTAACATCTCGTTAATGCCACCCTCATAAATAACAGCAAATGTATAAAAACTAAGCTAATGTGTGATAAGAAAGTTAAGCACACCAACGCAGGATGGCACTGCATGTGTACAAAAATAACAAAGCGCCACGTCCTAACATATTGAGGAAAAATTGACTTTATAGGCTCCACTGATAAAAAGTAATACATTTTATTAAACACTCCACATAAATATAAAAACAGAATTTAACCACTTGACCACTGGGCAGTTAAACCCCCTTCCTAACCAGACCAATTTTCAGCTTTCAGTGCTCTCACACTTTGAATGACAATTACTCCGTCATGCAACACTGTACCCAAATGAATTTTGTGTCCTTTTTTTCTCACAAACAGAGCTTTCGTTTGGTGGTATTTAATCACCGCTGTTTTTTTTATTTTTTGCGCTATAAATCAAAAAATACTGAAAATTCGGTAAAATTTGGCAGAGTATTGGCAGAGTATTGGCAGAGTATTGGCAGAGTATTGGCAGAGTATTGGCAGAGTATTGGCAGAGTATTGGCAGAGTATTGGCAGAGTATTGGCAGAGTATTGGCAGAGTATTGGCAGAGTATTGGCAGAGTATTGGCAGAGTATTGCACAGTGGTGGCAGTGTATTGCACAGTGGTGGCAGTGTATTGACCAGCGCTGTGGGAACTACACATCCAGCCCACAGCGCTGGTCCCGTCTCCCCCCCTCTACGCTTCTCCCTTCTCTGTACCGAGAGGGGAGGGAGAAACCGGTGTCATGACGTGACGCCGGTTTGTGTACATGTGATCGATCCGTCATTTGACGGAGCGATAACGTGGTAAACGGCCGCTATCAGCGGCTGTTTACCGTGATCCGTGATCGAAAGACGTCTACAGCGCGGTCGGGTTTTCCTGAGTGGACGTCCTCCCAGAAACTTGCTCCCGCGCGCCCCCTGGGGCCCGGTGGTCACGGATGTTCCCGAGTGCGCGCCCCAGGGGGCGCGCGGGAGCAAGTTTCTGGAAGGACGTCCGTAGGACGTCCACTTAGGAAAACCCGACCGCGCTGTAGACGTCTTTCGACTATAGCGCGGTCGGCATGTGGTTAAAGACAGTAATTGAGAAAACACACAGTAGTCAAATATGTCTCAAAGAAAGCTGTGTACTGATGACAACCCAAACTATTGTCATGATGGCTACAAAGTATGAATTACAGGAAGATCGACATGTTTCAATTTCTCTGACACTGTTATGTAGGATCAAACAAAGTCAGCTTAGCTCTCCCACAGTATTCAAAATATATTCTTAAAGCGGACCCTCAGTAATTTTTGTAGGTTGCTTTAAAAGTTTTAATGTAGTAGTTAGAAAGCCAGTTACAAAATAGTACTCACAAAGCCAGTTGCATAGCAGTACTTACAAGGCCAGTTACAAAGTAGTACGTGCAAAGCCAGTTACAAAGTAGTACGTGCAAAGCCAGTTCCCCTTATACAGCTTAAGACCTGTCAATCTACCCCCCCCCCCCCCACCCCCGGTCTCATCTCTCCCATTCCATGTCCTCCTCCTCCTCGTCCTCCTCCTCCAATCCATGTCTTACATTCCATGTTCTCTTCCTCCTCCATTCCATGTCCCCCCCCCCTTTCTCTCATGGTGGTGGTGGAGAGAAAGAGGGAGGGGGATAAGAGAGGGGGCAGTAAAAAGACGGGGGTTAGAGAGAAGGGTGCGAGAGAAAGGTAGAGAGGGGGGGTGAGAGAGAAAGGGGTGTGAGAAAGGGGGGAGAGAAGGGGGTGAGAGACCCCCTAGCACTGTGCCCACTTGTCCCAGTGCCTGTCTGTGTGTAGGTGATGGTGTGTGATGCCCGGTAGGCCATTAATGCTGACAGGGCATGACTCCTCCTTCTGGGTGACTGAGGGTGCTCCAGCAGACCCCTGGCTGCTTTTGCCTCCTGCCAGTCCTCCAAGCCACCGTCATTGTTGATGCCGGGAGCGGAGAAGATGTTGGAGGAGTCCAGGCTCTGGGAGGCGGTGCTGCTCACCTTTTTGGGTGTCAGTGAGGCAGTGGAGATCTTCTCCCTCTGGGGCACTCTGTCCCAGTTGCCCTCGTTGCGCTGCTTGCCTTTCCTGCGGCCGACTGCTCACTGTGTGATGAACAGCAAGGCGCTATCCTGTCCACACTGCCCTGGTGGGGGCTCTGGTTTGGGCCCGGACCCCCTACATCTGAAGGGAAGTGTGCGGGAAGAGAGGTGGCTATGAACCAGCTGCTCTGCTTTCCCTGTATGTTGCTGCTGGCCGGCTTTCATGTGTGGGAGATGAGTCTGCCGGGATTGCTCTCGCATGCCATCCCAAGTTCGGCTGCGTGCCACACTATGCTGTCTTCTGTGACCTGTACATTAACCCATTTACCTCCCTTATCCTTTACATCTGAAAATTAACACTTTCGTTTCCATTCTGCCACTGCATGTGGCCAGTACATTAACCCCTTAATTTCCTCCTGTGTATGACCTGTACATTTAATGTTCCTAGTACACCATTTCTAAGCTCTGTATTTAACTTCATCAGTTCCAGCATGTTTCTTCATTCTACTTTCCAAAAAATAATAATTTTGTGGGTTTTCATACTCCTCTGGCATTTTTATTTTAACAGAAATTAAGGGAAACTTTTTCTTCTTTTCAAAATTGTTGGACTTTTTTATTTTTTTTACTATAAAAAAAAAAAAAAACTTAAAAACCCAGCGGTTATTTAATACCACAAACAGCTCCATTTGTCTACAGTGATAAAAACTGAAAAATGGCCTGGTAATGAAGGGGTATTACAGGCTCGTACTCAAATGGATGAGACCCACTGAACAGACTAGCAGTAATGAAGCAAATCTTTCCACATAAGCTGTGTACTTTGTTTATCTGCAGCTCGCTCTTCTTCAGAGCCTTCCAAAGTACACAGATGAATGGGATTTCTCAACTTTCAGGAGGCAGGGTATGGGGATCTGATAACACACTGCGCAGCACAGAGCTGAGTGTAATCTGACACCTGAGTGAAGGGAATGGACACACCCCCTGTATGCATTCTCATTGGGAAACCTACACATCTGAGGCTGTCCGTCATCTTGTGAGTGCTGAGGGGAACAGATGTCACCATGGATTGCTGGTGTCGGAGAAAACTGAAATCACTCATGCAGATAGCAGAGGTGGTAGGGGAGAGCAGGCGGGATCCACACATAGGTAATATGGATTAAGGCAAATATGTTTTGTTTTTTTTTTCATTTCAGCCACTTTGAAGAGTTTTGTATCCTGTTCCCTTAAAGCACAATATACAGCACAGTGCTTGTGCTGTGTAATTTGGCCTCCTGCATCACCTGAAATCCTGCCAGGTTCTGCTCTCCCTCCTGTAAACTGACCATGGATTATCATTGCTGCCGAGCATTGACACCACGGTCAGTTTACGTGCCTCCGTCATCCGCAGCTCTCCTCTGTCCTTTACCCCCCCCCCCTTTTTCTGCCTGTCAGTTCGTGACAATGTCGCTCTGCTCTCTGCCCCTTCCCCCTCATGCTGCTATCATAATTGTAATATGTTCATACAATCCCCTCTGTTTAATAACGACATGGGTTTTATAAAAAAATATGACGATTTCTACCTCATTTCACAGCGCCTCCCAGCACTTGTGTGACTGCTTAGCTCTCTCCACCCCTCTTCCTGGATGATGTCAGTGGGAGTTCTTGGTTCCTCCCGCTGTAGTCTTCAGCCTGGGGGAAGAGAGAGCCGAGCAGTCACGTGAGCGCTGGCAGGTGCTATGAAATGAGGTAGAAATCGTCATATTTCTAATAAACACACAAACACTGGGGCACATGTTGTTATTAAACAGAGGGGATTGTATGTTCATAAACAAGTGGCTTTACAACCACTTTAAGTCTAGTTTAATAAATGCAAAAGGATATTATTTGTAGTTTAGGTAAAATCAAGGATGTGTCTCTCTGATTTACTTTTTTCTTTTATATATCTGTGCAGGTATCTGAAAAGCCTCTAATCTACCTCTTGGACACTCCGGGTGTTCTCTCCCCACGCATTGAGAATGTTGAGACAGGAATGAAATTAGCGCTATGTGGTAAAACCATGTTTGTTATGAAACTATGACAACACATCACATCATTAAGTCATAAACTTAGTTAATTAAATATTGAACCATAAAACAGTCAGTACGCACAAATTGAATCTTTGTTCTGAATTCTGTCTGTCAGTATGATAAGCTGGTGGGTGATAGCTTTTGTCTGTCTGTGCTGGGTTGGAAAACAAACGCTCTTCCTATAATTCTGTGCAGAGATGAACACTGCACATATTTTATGTTGCCGTATAAGGTGCCGCCTCCTGAAACTCCTCCTTTTAGCACCTCTGTAGTTCAGGAGGAAGGCTGTGTGAAATGTGTGACGCAGCAGTGCCTACTCACAGGGCCTAATGAATAGGTGTCGCAGAATTCAAGGAAGTAAATGTGTGGAGATCTTCACAAAATAAATTTACAAACTTCCACATTGTTCAGATTAATTGGAGTAGACTGGAAATAATTGAAGTTCAGTGTGGAAATAAATACATGATTTCTTTATTGTACATCACGGGACACAGAGCAACCACAATAATGACTATATGGGTTATACGCCACTGTTGTACCTGATAAAATAATTACTATTATATCATCTGTGTATTAATTTGTCTAGTCCCTATAGATTAGTTGGTCTATTAAAACTGAGCGCATGCTACTGTTAATATCACAATAATACAAGGTTAGCTATGAAACCAAACATACGATTTATGAGTAATCAAGTCTCATTTATTTCCCAAGGAAATAAGAAAGCTATCATAAGGTATTAAAAGAAGTTACAAGATTACATAGCTTACAATCGGAACACAATACAAGAATATACTTGGCACATCCTATCAGCTGAGCTCCTGGTGGAATAAGAGATCTGAACCCACATGGTTTAGGCCCGAGCCATCACCCAGCGCAAGGCCTCAAGATGGCCGAGTCATCAGGTTAGCAGAGAACAGTCTCATGGCAGGCTTTGCAGCGAACAAAGAGCTCTTTGAAACAATCCTTTTTTACAATCGCATACTTTCAAACCCCCTCCCATTTGCTTTGGACCAATCAGTGTTCACATGACAATCCTCCTTATATTACTGACTGTCCTTCCATACTTTGCTTCTGGGGACAATATAGCAGTCCATGCGCCCTGGCCGCCTTCATCATCAATCTATTTGAAGCTTCTTGCACACCAGGTGGGCTGAAGATAAGTCCTTTTGCTATGCATATTCTGTTTGGTGCCACATTCCTCTGTACCTTTTTAAAAGTGTGGGACTGCAAGTGTCAATATGGCTGATCTTGGTTGTAAAAGCAGATGTGTAGAAACTTTAGAAATTCCAACAGCCATCTACTAGTGGATGGACACTGGCAGATAGTCAAACAGGAAGTCCACCCCTATATAATCCCTTCTACACAGGAAGGACCTAATTTTTTATTTATTTTTGCCAGTGTTTGTAAGGTGGAATGGTCACTGATGTGATACAATGTGATACATGTGCTCTTGGATCATACTTACGGAGGTCTGGACGGTTCTATTTAGACTCATGAACTTCATTCGGATCCATTCGAAAAAGCTATCAGCCAAAATCGATGGTACCCGAGCCTCATTGGAAGGAGAGAAGATTCCTCGGTTTGCCTGTAGTGCAGCCTTACGGCGCTGGACCCTGCGTAATGGAAACCTGTGCAGTGTTTGTTCTGACCAAGGTGCTTTCCTGTAGGTTGCTATACAGGTCCAGGGGAATGGACCCCACATAAAGGGAGATCCAGCTTCTGAAGGTCTTTTATGACAAAGCTCACCGTGATGGGTGAAGATTGGACTCCTGTTTATGTTCAGAGTCCTACAGCGGGAATGGTAGGTCTGCATTTTTGCAGTTTCTCTCAAAAAAAAAAAAAGAGAGAGCGATCTGACTGTCTGTCCTCCCAGTGGCCACTGGGGGCAGTGTGCAATTTAATCATGCTGTGTACTTCTTAGGTGGGCTGCTGTTTCTCCTCCAGCCACTAGAGGGCGCAGGCTCGCTCAGTATGGCCTATTTTTTTATATAGGCAGGAAGTGGAAGGGTGGCCATGTTAAGAAAGCCATATGGTCGACAGCTTCTGCAGGGCCTCTTGAGACATAACAGCAGCCCATCGATACTAGCGAAGTGTGAGTACTTACTATGGGAGAAGTGTGTTGCCAGACAAGTCATGATTGTATACTGCTTAATTTGGGGGCCTGTACAACTGTAAGTCGATACACCCCTAGCAGTGCACTTTTAAAGTGTTGAGTCTCCAGAAAACTGTGCATTTGGCACAAAAATGGTATGGGGCCTAGTGCAGTTGAACAGGTGCATACTTGCAAACTTCAGAATAATGTGCATTTGGTCTGCAGGAGCTTACAGTTAGGCTGAAGCGGGAAAAGGTTACGTGGCATGCATATGTGCTAAACTAGTAAAAACTAGTATGGGGCTAAGTGCAGTTGGGCAGGTGCAGCATAGTATACATGTTTGCAAGCTTGTTGCTTAAACGCATGCTTGAATAAACATGTTTTGCATAGATGTTGCATACATGCATGCATACATGCATACATACATACATACATACATACATACATACATACATACATACATACGGCATAAGCACGTTTGGAAGAACATGGGCATCGGTGCACTTGTAGGAGTTGTCTCCAGATAAGCATGCAATGGGTCTGCAGGAGTTTAGTTTTGGGCTCCCTTTTCACACTTGTGCGATTTGAAAATCGCGCATTTTGGCTGCAACTTTAATGAGATTTTGCAGTAACATTAAGCAGTGCCTGTGTAATCTATGGACCTCAAGTCGCGCCAAGGTCGGACCGGAGTGGTGCAGGGCTGCTTTGACGTCGCTGCGACTTGAAGTTGCATGGATGTGAAGGGTACTCATTGGAAATCATGGGGTGCGACTTGTCAGGGACCTTGCAGTCCCAAGTCGCAGGACGGGTCGCACAGGTGTGGAAGAGGCCTTGGGCTTTTGAAGCAGCATAGAGGCTTTATTGGAAGCCAATGTACTTGGCTAATCCTGACTATAACTAGTATGGGCCCAGGCTCAGCATAGTATACATGCTTGCTTACTTGCATAGAACACAAGCCTGCATAGGCACATGTTCACAGAAGGTCCCGCGGGCGGCGCCCAGCATGCAGCCTCCCAAGGCTGGCCACGACGGCGCATTTGCATGGACGCATGTTGCAAAAACGCAGGTTTTTATAAGCATATGTTGGTATAGACGTGTGGGCATAAGTGTATATGCTTGTTGCATAAATATACGTGTTTGCATGGATGCATGTTTGCATAAACACATGGTGCTTAGATGCGCGTTGCGTAATATATGTTGCATAAACACGTTTCATAAACGCATGCTTGCTTATTCCGTAAATGCATGTCTCCATGGGCACGTATTGCATAAGTGCATGTTTGCATGGACATGGTTCCATAAACGCATGCCTCCATAAATGTATATTGCTTAAAAGCATGCTGGCATGTTTTAATTGATACTGCATACGCATATGCTTAGTTTGAACTGTATACATATTGGCTTATTTACATTAAACTGTATACATATGTGCTTAGTTGCATTAAACTTTGCCTAGGACTATATACATATGTGCTTATTTGCCTTGGGATACATACATATGTGCTTATTGCCTTGACCTGCATACATAGATGCATGAATGGTAAAAATACTTGTATACCTGCATGTTTGCTTACCTGGGTATCTGCATACTTGCATACCTACGGGGTTGTATAGCGGTAGACCAACATTGTCTATGCCTGCATCCTTGTGAAACTGTGTATTAGTTTGTCTATTACAGTCACTTTATTATGTATCTGTTAGACTAGCTAAATGACTTGGAAGGGTGAGGCAGGTACACTGCCCTTAGGTTCTGTGGTCTGGCAATTTTTAGGTCTCCTGTTGGACCAATGGCATCAAGGTGATCTAAGCCACTGTGTTGCCTGGTCTCAGGGCAAGCCTGGTTAGTAATTGAATGGGAGACTTCCCAGGTTTCCCTCCTAAGTGAGCGAGGCATCTGAGGTTGCTCTGTTGGGAGTATCTGACCATAAGATTTTAGAGCGGTCTCTAAGGTGGTTCGCTCCTACCTTTAGTCGAGCCAGTCTTGGCCTTGCGTGGGATCTTGGAGCAAAAGCTTTGGGCTAATTTTTGTAAAACAATTGAACTGGTAGCAGCTTCAAAACTAAATAGGGACATGAGGTCTATCTTAAGATTTTAATCCGCTGGGCATCCTTCTGTTTCAGATAGGCTCAATCTGTTCAGCGATGACCTCTCTGCAAGAAGTAGATTGCAGGGCCCATAATCGTCATAAAACACACTGCTTCATGAGCCGGGTTGTTTCCAACCTCATCAAAGATTTCTGTAATTGCAGGGGAAAGTCGTCTGTGTTTTTTTTCTTTTTTGTGACCATACTTCCGGCTGGCCACAGCTTGTGAGGTTCACAAAGTTCCTAGCTCCGGTGCCCGACTTGCTAAAGACGCAGGGGGTGTCAATCTCAGTATACCTCAATAACCTTTGCTCAGGAAGCAGTTGGTCCAGATTTTTACTTTGATACACTTTGCAGTAGGAAGCTGTATCTAGGTCATTCCTTATGTACAGTTTTACTCCAGGTCTTGGTAGAGGATTATTTTCTCTGTCTGGAACGCGAAGATCCAGGCATTGGACAGCTAAAGATTGGCGATTGATGGTTCGGAATCTAGAAACGTTGAATTCTTCTTTTCAGGTATTGGAAGATAACCACTGATGCCAGTTTCTCCATTTTGGTTTGAGGGTGGCTAAAGTTCAGTGGACTTCACAGGAGAGTATACTGCCCATGAATATCTTGGCGCTTTTGGCCAGCTTCTGGATTATGGTACAAACCAGTTGTAGGTTCTATCCGGAAAAGCCTCTGCAGGGGCATATATAAATCAACCACCAGGGCGCCACAAGGAGTCATGCGGCTCAGGAAGGTGAACCATATTCTGTCTGGGGCAGCATAAGTGCTGTCTATCGTCGGTGCATATTCCAGGTATAGAATAGTGGCAGTGGGAACTCCTGCAGGTGAATCTACTAGATTCCAAGTTTTACAACAAGTTGGGACAGGTTGTGTCCAGGACGAGGGTCCCACTGGCAATAGGGGTAGATGCATTGGTGTAACGTCTTGGGGACCAGTAACCTCTTGGGGACTAGTTCTCGCTCATTGATGCTTTCCCTCTGTTTCGACCTCTGCTACATCTTTTGTGAAGGGGGCAACACTGATAATAATGCTAGCCGATTTAGCCCAGGAGGGCTTGGTACACTGACATAGCGAGTCTTGTGGGGGTCGCTCCTTGGATACTCACTCCTAGTCCAGCGGGACCTAATGGTCTTGAGTCCTGTATCTCAGCACTGTTGAGCCCCTGGAAGCCAGCTTCGGGGGAACTTCAATACAGGACTTGAAAATATTTTTTTGCCTGGGGTGAAGCCAGGAAGTGGCACCCACAAAAATATGTGAGTGGGGGATTTTCTTTATCGTACATCATGGGACACAGAGCCTTAGGCCTCTTTCACACGGCCGATCTGTTCAGATCCGCCTGTCAGTTTTTCAGGCGGACCTGAACGGATGCTCCATAGAGGTCAAACCTCCCTTGACCCCTTGGGACTTGAACTTAGTTTTGTCTGTGTTACAAAAACAGTCATTTGAACCGATACAACATATTCCCTTACCCCTTCTGACAAGGAAGATGGTATTTTTGGTTGCTATATCCTCAGCAAGGAGAGTTTCAGAATTGGCTGCTCTTTCTTGTAAAGAGCCATATTTGATTTTTCATGAGGAAAGTGGTTTCAGGTTTCCACCTGAACCAAGATATTGTCCTGCCATTGTTTTTTTCCAAAACCATGTTCCAGGGAATAAGTGAGGGCAGTGAAAATCTATTTAAAGGCAACTGCTCAGATTCGTAAGACTGATGTCTTATTTATTCTGCTAGAGGGTCCTAAGAAAGGACAGGCAGCGCGAAATCCACTGTCGCTAAGTGGATTCGGCAAGTTGTAATTCAAACTTATGGTTTAAGGGGTAAGATTCCCCCTTTTTAAGTTAAGGTGCACTCTACCAGGGCGGTTAGTGCTTCTTGGGCCGTGCGTCATCAGGTCTCCATGGCTCAGATCTGTAAGACGCAACTTGGTCTTCAGTGCATACATTCACAAAATCTTATCAGGTGGATGTAAGGAGGTATGAGGATATCGCCTTCGGGCGCAGTGTGCTGCAGGCAGCAGTATAGGTCCTCAAGTCTGGGGGTACCCTCCGGGTTGTCTCCCTCCCCTCAAGTAGCATTGCTATGGGATGTCTCATTAAGTTATTACTTAAGGCTCTGTGTCCCATGATGTATGATAAAGAAAATAGGATTTTTATAACAGCTTACCTGTAAAATCCTTTTCTTGGAGTACATCGTGGGACACAGAGGTCCCTCCCCTCTTTTTTGGGATTTAAGTATATTGCTTTGCTACAAAAACTGATGTGCTCCTGGAAGGGTGAGGGATTATATAGGGAGTGAACTTCCTGGATTGGGTATACCATTGCCCATCACCTGAAGGTGGCCTATAAACCATTAAGTAATTAAGGCTCTGTGTCCCATGATGTACTCCAAGAAAAGGATTTTACAGGTAAGCTGTTATAAAAATCCTATTTTTCTCTTTCTCCAATCGGTAGGGGAAAGGAGATTGGCCTAAGTACCATTAACAGTCCGGGTTCGTCCCTATACATTTTTTTTTTTTTTTTTTTTCAGGGGCTGTTTCTCACTCCTTGATTCATACTTCATACAGTGTGTAACGTTGACAGTCTTGCCTGTCGGCTCATTCTTGTGTCCTTGGGACTTGAATTTGATCTTGACTGTCCTTGCAGAGGCCAATTTTTTGAACCAATCGAGAGATTCTGTTAGTTCTTTAGTTTGGAAAGGTGGCTTCTTTGGTTGCTATCACTTCACTAAGTGGAGTTTCAGAGTTGGCGGCTCTTTCATGCAAGGAGCCGTTTTTCGCATCATATTAAGGTGAGGTGTCCTCATCCATTTTTTGCCTAGAATGGTGTCTGGTTTTCACTTGAATCAAGACAATGTATTGCCTTTTCTGTTCCTCATTTGGCAGGAGTTGGATCACTGCATACTCTGGAGGTAGTTCTGGTGGTCAGAATTACTTAATTTGTCGGTACAGGTCAGGTATCCTGGTTTGTGCTGCCAGTAGAGCCTAGGATAGGCAGGAGGCATCCAAGTTAACTATTTTCATTGGATTTGCCAGTTAATTATTCAAGCCTATGGCTTGAAAGGGCAAGATCCCCCACCCCCCTTTTTGGGAAAAAAGCTCGCTACCAGGTGTGTGGGGGCATCTTGGGCCACCCGCCATCGGGTATCAGTGGCTCAGGATTTAAGGCTCATACATAGTCTTTTGTTTATACATTCACAGAATTTTACAAGATGGCTATCAAAGCCACAGAGGATACTGCTTGGCCACAGTATGTTTTAGGCGGCAGTAAGAGTCCTTCTCAGGTAGCAGTTTCTCCCTCCCCTCAAGTGCATTGCTTTAGGACATACCATATAGTCATTATTTTGTTTGCTCTGTGTCCAACGATGTACGATAAAGAAATTAGGATTTTTTCCATCATACTTGCCTGTAGAATCCTTTTTTCTTGGAGAACATCAAGGGACACAGTGGTCCCTCCCATCTTTTTGGGGGTATTCATTGCTTTGCTACCAAACTGTGTAGGAGGGTTTATATAGGGGTGGACTTCCTATTTGACTATTTGTCAGTGTCCATCCACCAGTAGGTGGTGTATAACCCATATAGTCTTCATTATGGTTGCGCTGTGTCCCATGATGCTCCAAGAAAAAGATTTTACAGGTAAGTATGACGAAAAAAAAATCCTATTTTTACATATTAAATATATGTAGATATGCTTTAAGCATAGGTTTAGGGAGGAAGGTATTCCATGATTTTTTTGTGAATATTAATTCCAGAATTAATCATTGTGTAAAGTCTGATCATACACTGGGATTTTCACTGTGGAGCACTGTACAGCAGTGTGTAAACTATTTTATAGACTCTTTTGTAGGAGGCGGGTTGAATTTCACTTTTTTTTTTTTTTTTTTTTTTTTTTATAGGAACAATCCTTGATCATTTGGTGGGAGAGGAAATGATAGCCGATTATCTCCTTTACACCCTAAATAATTACGCCCAACACAGGTGAGAATGGAAAATTCAATAATTATAGTATATTAGCATATTGGTAATTCGAACCTAAAAAGTCAATTGACTTCATACCATTGAAGGAAGTATAACTTTACTTTCTCTATCATCCATTGAAGGACCCAGTATCCAATCTGGACACAGATGATTTAGCACCACATACAGTACAATAGAAATGGACATTAGCACAAAAAAACTGCAGGCCATCCCTAGGTTATTATCCCCTAATACAGCAGCCATGCTACAGTTTCACTTAGTGTTCCCAGCAGGATGGGTATTTCTTTCCAGGCGTTTGAAACTTCATGAGATTTTTCGTCAGTTCACAGTTGCTGTAGATTCAGTCCGGATCTTTCTACTCCTGGATTGTTTGTGCATTTACTCATTGAGCACAGAGTTTTCCCAATTTGCATGACAAATTCTGTGACAGTTTTACCGGTTGTTCATTGTAGTGCACCCTTGTAAGTACCTGGTACTGGCCTTCGCTACATGTATCTTACTGCAGTGGTGGAAGGTCACTTCAGATGTGCTTTCCAGGGCTAGAACCGGGGCAGTTGCCGCAAGTACAGGTTCCATCTTAAAGACTCACTGCGATGTGTGGTAAAGCATCAGAAAGGGGGTATCTCCATTTTAATGTTCCTAAGGTTCTTGCAGCAGCCTGACTACCCCAGCTCTGGGACTTGAAGCCTGGTTACCAGGTTCCATGATTCCTGAGGAAACTCAGTGGGCTTATACTGCCAGTGCCAGATACCACAGCATAACTTCAGAGGTCTAGTTGCGTCCATGCTGTGATGAATCGGGGCTGCTTTGGCAGAAAAAGGGGGTCCAACTCAATATTGGGTGGGTCATCATAATGTTATGGCTGATCGTGTATATGCTGTAGGACTGGCCTACAATTTTTTTCTGTGCTAGTGTCCATACCTCCTATAGAGCACCACCTATAACACATAGTATTGGTTGCATCATATGTCCCTCAATAGATTTCAAGAAAGGGTTCTAATGGTAAATACAAAAATCCTGGATTTAAAAACCTTTTTGCCTAGCCCTACCCATGCCATCTAAGCCCCTACTAGACACTCCAGATCAGCCAGCAACCTCCTTTTAGCCATTGCTGCCTACTGAACAGGCCACAATGGAGAAGCCATCTACCATGCAGGCAAAGACCTTCAAACCTTTTAAAGGT
This sequence comes from Lithobates sylvaticus, assembly GCA_028564925.1. Lineage (NCBI taxonomy): Eukaryota > Metazoa > Chordata > Amphibia > Anura > Ranidae > Lithobates > Lithobates sylvaticus. The sequence continues at coordinate 182,033,522 of CM053036.1, forward strand.
AAAGTTATTCCTTCAGTATAATTTGTTTTAGCATGTATGCTACATGTTTTAATTTATGTCTGTTTTTGGTTCACACACAAGAATAGCTACAGACATTTATGGAAAGAGGTATTTCTGATTCTAATTTTATTTTCACTATATTTTTATTCAAAATTTTAAAGAGGTACAAATTAAAGATAATGCAAGATACTACCAGTAGGAATGTGGGATAATACTGCACAAACTATTATCAAATATCAAAAAGAAATAAAAAGTGAAAAAAGCTGCCACACAAGAATGTGACAAATATTCAAATGTGAAGGTGGGTAAAATGTAGCGCTAAAACTTTTTATTATACAGTGAAGGTGCACACCCAAAAGATGAACAATCTAATAGGCATTCAATAAAAGATGAATAATGGAGTCCAACATGGTGAAGTAGGTGAAAAAGAAAATGAGTCCAATAGCACAAATCGGATCCTAAAAAGGAAAACTCCACAACCATAAAGTGATAATCCTCAGATAAATGGGTATAAAAGGCTGATTTGTGAAGCATCCTAAGATGGTAAATCTTCTCTAGATGGTGAGGTTTTTTTTTTTTTGTCGAGATTGCAAACCAACCATGACTGAATCCTTTCAGCTCCTGGCTGGTTTGCAACCTCAAAAAATATAAATAAAAATTACTGGTTGTGTCCTCTCAAAACCATTGTTCGGATGTGAGTTTCTGTGGCGTTCCAATTGGGCTACCCGCCCTTCCAGTTCGGTTGATGCCCACGAGGTCCTTTTTGGAGATACCACCTGAGATCCCGGGTCCCTTCAATCGTTTGGGAGATTCATCAATCTGGATATATATGCTCTAATGATTCAGTGTCGCTGACATCCGGGTCCACCAGTCTCGGTAAGAGTATTCTTCTTATCCATCTAGAGAAGATTTACCATCTTGGATGCTTCACATATCAGCATTTTATACCCATTTATCTGAGGATTATCACTTTATGGTTGTGGACTTTTATTAAGTTTTTCCTTTAGGATCCGGTTTGTGTTATTGGACTCATTTTCTTTTTCACCTACTTCACTATGTTGGACGCATTCAATGAAAAAAAAAAGAATTGTTCATCTTTTGTGTGTACATTTTATCCACCTTTCTATTTGAAGATACTACCAGGAAGGGTATATCAGCCACTAAAATATGACCTTTACATTGTGAGAGTTTTGGTTACCTTAATAAAAGCTATATTATCACAGGCTCTGCTTCTGATTTTAAAATGGTATCAAGTGGTCTGCTGACTGACCCCAGTTCTCAGATTTACTTGATTTTGAACCATTACTTTTTGATAAAAGGTTAGACTAACTGTTTACTAAGTACATAGCATATATGTAAAACTTGTGGTGTATTTATAGCCAAAACCTTTTTATACTTTTTTGTTTGAAACCCCTTTCATTTTTTTTATTGCTGTCTGCCTTTACTCTGGTGATGATCTCACCAAGACAGAAGAGATGGGAAATCCAAAATGTCAGAGTTGTCACCAGAACAATAGGGTCACCTGTTACATAGGCCAAAAAAAGACACAAGTCCATCCAGTTCAACCATAAAAAAAAGAAATAATAAATAAAAATAAGTTCTGTTGACAACTTCATAAGATGGTAATTCTCTTCTTCTTTGTAGACATTTCTGCTTACTTCCCGTTGTGTCTATGGGACAGAAAGTGAAATGAGATTTCCATAATTTGACATAGACAGTGAAACAAAATCAACCGTTTTAACCATTCTACTCTATCCAAAGCTAAAAAAAAAGTCTGAGCTTTACATTACATTATATTTTAAATATTTTAAAACATCAGCAAAGTTTCAGAAACTGCCATTAAATTCTACATGAGGACATAATATTTGTGTGACAGGAGGCAAGAACTCCTGATTTCCTTCACAATAATCATTGCAGCTTTTGTATTTGGGGCCTTTTCAAACCAGAACACAGTGCATACAGTTTTGTACGTTGAGTGTTGCATTTGCCAGCCTATTCAAAATGAACCCCATGTCAATTCATCTTTAGACATAACAAAATAGGTCCTGTTGCATCTTTTTTTCTGTGCAGTGCATGGTAGTTTACATGGTGCTCTGTGATGCACCTACTTTCTGAAGGTGATTGAATGGCACAGCGTTGTGTGCTACCTCGTGTTGTGGTAAGGAAGTGGCGTGGACTAGCAGTTACTCTGTGCACTGTTAATTTTTTTTCAGCTATGTGCAGCATTATGAACTGGAAGGGCCATGTGACGATATTGAGACACTCTTAAAGAAAATTGCTAAAAAGCTGGGAAAGACTCAGAAGGTGAAGGCCATCACTGGCACTGGTAAGTTTTCAGAAGCACAGACTGGCATTCTACAAGAATGATGATTTCACCCACATTTCGCTTTGACTCTTTGATTGCAGGTATTAGCAAGGTATTTGCAAAAAAGCAAAACACACAGCCTATTAAAGACTTATATTCTTCATTATATATGTTGAATAATGATTACATTTTAGTGTAAGTCAAGAGTAGATAAACGACAGTACTGTGTAATATAGGAACCAGCGCGTTCCAAGCATTGCTTTTGTAGCCACATAAATTTAAAGTTAAAACATTACTGCATGTGATTCGGACAGAAGTTGCACCACATTCACATGCCATGTCTACGAGTGTCAACGGCGCACCCCACACCTCTGGCCAAATGTGGTAATGCACACCCCAGAGACTTGAATCCTGCTAGTTTTGCGAGACAACGCTCGCAAACTGAGTCAGGATTTTAAAACAAATTATAGCTTGTATTACGAAACGCTCGCAAATATATATATGTATGTATGTGTGTGTGTGTGTGTATGTGTGTGTGTGTGTATGTGTATGTATGTGTGTGTATATATATATATATATATATATATATATATATATATATATATATATATATATATATATATATATATATACATACACACACACACGTGTGTGTGTGTGTGTGTATTTTTTTTATATATATATATATATAATATAGAAAAAAAATGATATATCTGTGTATGTGTATAGATAGTGTAAAGGGTGGGAAAACCCACAGTGATATAAAAATATAAACGATGCAATTCAAAAAACTGACAAGAGTGTATGTGTATATATGTGTGTGTGTGTGTATATGTGTGTGTATGTATGTATGTATGTATGTATGTATGTGTATATATATATATATATATATATATATATATATATATATATATATATATATATATATATATATATATATATAATCTCTCTCTCTCTCAGGTTCCAAATAGTCTATGTGAAAGCAAATCAAATTCAGCAAAGTGAATGGCAATGCCAGAAGGAAGCAGGAAGCTGGAATCAAAGCTCTGAATGCATTTTTTTGAAATGACACAGATAATTAGCTGTCCAGAACACAGAGCTGTTAACTGGGGATCCACTTGAGCCCTTCGAGTAAGGTATAGAGGAATCCATTTTATCAGCCACAGATGAGCGTCCATGCTTACTTATCTATCTGGGTCTGCTGGGAGCTGTTGTCCATTGTGAATCTCTGAGATTTGTCAGACAGAGGAATAAATCCCTAAGCTATGGACCAGACCCCTGTGTGCGTCTGGTAAGCAGCAATTGTATTACTTTTGAGTACGGTGGCGTCTTCATACTAAAGAGTCCACACACCTTGGGATCAGCATCTACATAGTTACATAGTAAGGTTGAATAAAGACACCAGTCCATCCAGTTCAACTTGAGTGAGTGTGCGTGTCTACAATTGTCCCTATCCCTTTACATTGTACATCGCACACTCGCATCAGTCCCTACCCTCAAGGAGCCCACAATCCAAGGTCCCCATTCATATACTAGGGCCAATTTTGGACAGAAGCAAATTAACCTACCAGCATGTCTTTGGAGTGTGGGAGTAAACCGGAGTACCCGGAGGAAACCCACGCAGGCACAGGGCGAACATACAAACTTCAGGCAGGTAGTGTCTTGGGTGGGATTCGAACCAGCGACACTTTCTACTGCTAGGCAAAAGTGCTACCCACTATACCACTGTGTCTGTTCGATTTGGGACTCGCGTGATAATTGGATGTGTTTTTAATTCAGCCCATTCACTCTGCTGAATTTGATTTGCTTTCACATAGACTATTTGGAACCTGGGAGAGGCTGCTGATATATATTTATGCTCTTGTCAGTTATTTTTCCTTTTTAGATTATATACACTTTGTGTTTGAATTGCATTGTTTATATTTTCTGATTATGCACATACAGTTTTAAGACATTTTGCTTATCCACGTGTTACAGGTCAATCTAGATCACATACTTGTTTCCAATTTACCCATTGTGTTTACATTGGGCAACATTATTGTGCATTATATTTTATATCACTGTGGGTTTGCGCACCTTTTACACTATCAATCACTTTTCATTCCTGGTATTTTGGGGTTTTTCAGGTGCAACAGACATAATTAATTGAATTGTCAGCACTTCCCTTCACCCACACACGCATATACTGTGTGTGTGTGTGTGTGTGTGTGTGTAAGATTTCCATCCCTTTTTTGCTTGTACTGCTTTCTTTCTACTACTTTAGGTTCTTTTATGCACCATTTTTTTCTTATTCCTTTCCTCTTGCGGGTAGTGTAGATAATATAATAGACTCCTTGTTTATTACTCGTTCTAGGCCATTTCCAGCTTATTTACAGTGCAGTAATATTACAAACCGAAGTCTGCTACTTTGGATTAGTTAATGATAGGGATCTATGCCTGGGAAGGTCTTGCATTCTCTGACCTGCTATGTTATTGGTGCCTTACTGTAACTGCCTCATGGACCTAGAGGAACTATGGTCATCAGGTACTGTAGCTGTAATAAACAGACACTTACCAGCCCAGGAGTCCAGTGTTGTCTTCACCTGGGCCAGTTCTTCATCGGTCTTTAGAGTCCCGACACCACCATCTTGGCTATGGGCAGTTGGCTGTGGCTTTTTGCTGTTTTACAGCTATCTACTCACTGCCCATGAGCAAGATGTGCTGCATATTCAGACTGGCTCTGCAGCTTCCTAGGACATCCAGGTGATGTGTCCCAGAAGGTTGACAGCAGGGAGGGTGGACAAACTGAACGTCTTGACTGAGTGTGAAATGCGGAAGTGGGAGCTGCTACCTTTTGGGAAAGAGGTACCTGCTCCCAGGGAAAAAAAAACATTCAATAATGGTGTCGGGGGAGCAGAACTTTTAGTTGTACCTTTTTTAGAACCACTTTAAGCCAACGTTGTGACTGAACGTGTTTAGTGTAGAAACATGTATAAAATGTTTGCCATATAACTGAACACGTATCCTTTTAATTACCTTTAAAGGGAACGTCAACATAACTATACCAAACTACAGCGCTGCTGCTTATGACTTCATACGTGCTTTCCGCAAAGGAGATCTTGGCAGAGTGACATTGGATTGATAAAGCACAAGTGGACTTGACCTCTGCAGAATATGCATTGTGGCACACAGCACTTCTCCCCCGATCGCTCAGTTTGGCCGGGCTGCCTGCTCTAGGAAGAGTCCTGTGGTTCCAAACTTCTTCCATGGAGGCCACTGTGCTCATTGGGACCTTCAATGCTGCAGAAATTTCTGTGTACTCTTCCCTGGATCTGTAGCTCGATGCAATCCTGTCTCAGAGGTATACAGACACTTTCTTTGACTTTTATGGCTGACATGCACTGTTAACTGTGGGACCTTATAAAGACAGGTGTGCGCCTTTCCAAATCATGTCCAATCAACTGAATTTACCACAGTGGACTCCAATCAAGTTGTAGAAACATCTCAAGGATGATCAGTGGAAACTGGATGCAC